>JANFOE010000345.1:600000-986366 GCA_025667525.1 Glebionis coronaria
TTTTTTTTTGGTTTTAGTAATTTTTAATTTGGGTAGTTTTTCACGACTTTACGTTTACGTTTTCTACGTCGTAGTGTAATTTTAACGTAACCGTCTTTTCACCCTTTCATCCCCATCTTCTCAATATTAATCTCAAATAATTACAAGTTAATTCACACACATATACCTCCTTGGGAAACGAACTTTCTCTCTTTTTATTTGATTGGGTCATTAGTGTTGATTTTTCCTAAAATCATCACTCGATACTTACCGCTATTTTACGCTCTTTGTTTTCCTAAACAAGAGTTGTAATTTTACACTACAATCAAATCCTCATTTATTTAGCAATTAAATATACAAGCGGGAAGAAAGAGCCACAAAAACCATATAAGCAAAAATTAACCCTTAAACTTATTATCAACTCTATCATCTCTCGTTCTCCACAATTTAAAATCTCAAGGAATGAGACTCGTGGATGCTTAGCCTAATAAACCAATTAAGGTCCATATGGTTAAGGATACTAGCTAGAGTAAACTTGGATAAGTAAACTCGGGTTGAGTCAAAATATTCACGACGGGCCTAATATATCAAAGATATCAAAACTTGTTAAAACCATTTTATTTATTGATTTACTTTTGACTTTATTCTTGAAATGGAAAATATAAATAAAAGGAAAGGCATATATGAAAAATACTACTAGGCCAAAATAGATCAAAAATTTGGAAAACGTTGAAAAAAAATTTAAATTTTCCGGTTAAATAGGGTCAAATTTATGGAAAAGCCCACTAAAATTCGATAGAAGTCCCCCCTACACTTAATATAAACATTATCCTCAATGTTTAGGCATGTGGGAGAATAAACTCCCCTACACTTAGGACATTGAGTACGTTGTTTAAAATCGAGCTAAGGAAGGGACAACTAAAGTGATTACATTTATTCGTTTTATTTATATACAAGTATGAATCACAATAGTTTTGATAGAACCGGGTACACAGGAAACACGGGATCACGGGTCGCGTCAAAAGCACCAAAAGTGGATCATCAAAGCACATGTCCCTGCACACATCACAACACACAAACAACCTACTTGGCTCCCCCCTACACTTATTGGTGGAAATGGATGAAGGTGAAAAAGGGTGGAAATGATGGTAAATGTAAAAATCTAACCTAGTTATACGATGCTTGATTTATTTATCACAAGTCTCTAGCTCGACTCGATTTCCCGAATTAATTCAAGGGAAATGTGGAGAGGGATGGAATCATCTCATGAGAGATGTTCTCTCCATAGTACAACTTAACCCGTTGGCCATTCACCTTAAAATTGGGCCCATTTGGTTAGGATAACTCAATGGTGCCATAAGGGAATACTTGGGCCACGGTGAATGGACCGGACCAACGGCTCTTAAGTTTACCCGAAAAGATTTTCAACCGAGAGTTAAAGAGTAAAACTTGATCACCAATATGGAACTCTCGGTTTTTAATCTTGGAATCATGAATGAGCTTATTCTTCTCCTTGTAGATTAATGAATTTTCATAAGCCTCATTCCTAAGTTCATTAAGTTCATTGAGTTGGATTTTCCTACGATCACCGGCTTTGTTAATATCAAAATTAGCCCATTTCAAGGCCCAACAAGCCTTATGCTCCAACTCAATGGGGAGGTGGCACGCCTTTCCGTACACAAGGAGATAAGGGGTACAACCTATAGGTGTCTTATAAGCGGTACGGAAAGCACACAAAGCATCGTCTAATTTTTTGGCCCATGAGGCACGATGCTCTCCCACAGTTCGCTCTAAGATTCTCTTAAGACCACGGTTGGAAACCTCGGCTTGACCATTAGTTTGTGGATGATACGCGGTGGAAAGTCGGTGATTTACACCATACTTAGCCATGACTCGTGCAAAATTGATCATTGCAAAAATGAGTCCCGCGATCACTAATAATAGCACGAGGCACACCGAATCGAGCAAACAATTGTTTCAAGAAGTTAACAACCACCCTCGCATCGTTAGTAGGTAAAGCCTTTGCTTCAACCCATTTTGATACGTAGTCAACGGATACGAGGATGTACTTGTTTCCTTTGGATGATGGAAATGGCCCCATAAAGTCGATGCCCCATACGTCAAAGATTTCACATTCTTGGATGAAATTTTGAGGCATCTCATCTTTATGTGTGATCTTGCCTTGTCTTTGGGAAGCATCACAATGCTTAACCATTTCATGAGCGTCATGATAAATGGTGGGCCAATAGAATCCGGAGTCGAAAACTTTTTTAGCGGTGTAATTAGGACCAAAGTGACCACCGGTGGGTCCTTTGTGGCAAGCTTCAAGGATTTGTAAAGCCGCCGGCCCATCAACACATCTACGAATGATTAAATCCGCACATTGCTTGAAAAGATAAGGGTCGTCCCAATAGTACGTTTTAACGTCCTTGAAGAATTTTTTCTTTTGTTGGGACGATAACCCTTCGATAAGAACACCACCCGCCAAATAGTTTGCAATGTCCACGAACCATGGGGTATCATCAAGATTGGAATTAATAGACATTAAGGTCTCAAGGGGAAAGGATTCATTAATCTCTTGATTTGGAGATTCCCCTTGATAAGGATCCTCAAGTCTACTAAGATGATCCGCGGCTAGGTTTTCCGCTCCCTTTTTATCACGAATTTCGATTTTAAATTCTTATAGGAGCAAAACCCAACGAAGGAGTCTTGGTTTAGCATCTTTCTTGGTCAACAAGAATTTCAAGGCGGAATGGTCGGTGTAAACGATGGTGGTGGAAAGCACAAGATAGGGGCGAAATTTCTCAAAAGCATATACAACGGCTAAAAGCTCTTTTTCGGTAGTGGTATAATGCAATTGAGCCCCCGTCATTGTCTTACTAGCATAATGAATGGGTTGGAAATGTTTGTTAACTCGTTGACCTAAAACCGCTCCTACAGCGAAATCACTAGCATCACACATGAGCTCGAAAGGTAACTCCCAATTTGGAGAGACTAAGACCGGTGCCTTAGTTAATTTATCTTTAAGAAGCTCGAAAGAGTCGAGACATTCTTGAGATAAGATGAAAGGAGCATCCTTTTCTAAGAGATGAGTCATTGGACGAGCTATTTTTGAGAAATCTTGGATGAAACGTCGATAAAATCCCGCACGGCCTAAAAATCTTCTAACTCCTTTGACGGTGGTAGGTGGAGGTAACTTAGCAATAACATCAACTTTACCGGCTTTGGAAATTTTATGACCGAGGACGATGCCTTCTTTTACCATGAAATGGCATTTTTCCCAATTAAGAACGAGACGAGTGTCTTCACACCGTTTAAGCATACGTTCTAAATTAGCAAGGCAAGAAGAGAAAGAATCACCATAGACCGAGAAATCGTCCATAAAGACTTCCATAGTTTCTTCAACCATGTCATGAAATATCGCCATCATACACCTTTGGAAAGTCCCGGGAGCATTGCATAAGCCGAAAGGCATTCGTTTGTAAGCAAATGTTCCATAAGGACAAGTGAATGTGGTTTTCTCTTGGTCTTTGGATCGATAGGGATTTGAAAATATCCGGAAAAACCATCTAAGAAGCAATAGAAATCATTACCCGCTAAACGATCGAGCATTTGATCCATGAAAGGAAGAGGGAAATGATCCTTACGAGTGGCATCATTGAGCTTACGATAACCGATGCAAATTCGCCAACCCGTTACGAGTCGAGTAGGAATCAACTCGTTGTTTTCATTGGGAACAACGGTGATTCCGCCTTTCTTAGGCACACAATGGACGGGACTAACCCATGGCGAATCCGAGATAGGGTAAATCATTCCGGCATCTAGAAGTTTGATAACTTCTTTCTTAATGACTTCATGAATTTTTTGATTAACCTTTCTTTGATTTTGGATTGCGGGTTTAAAGTCATCTTCCATGAGAATTTTATGAGTACAAAAATTAGGATCAATTCCGCGAATGTCGGAGATTTTCCAACCAATTGCTTTCTTATGATTCTTAAGCACATCGATAATTCGGGATTTTTCATCTTCTTTTAAGTCCTTAGCAATAATGACGGGTAACTTATTATCCTCCTCTAACAAAACATACTCTAAATGAGACGGTAAATCCTTAAGCTCTAAATCCGGTGGATTGTCGGTTGAAGGCTTAGTCAAATTAGGATCATCGTTTGTAACTTCCTTAGGAGTAGGTGGAGAAATATGGTCCTCATTGAGAAGTCTCTCAATGGTACGAATGTCTTCTTCCCAATCGGTGGGAGAATCGTCATATTTTAGATCCACATCCCCTAAACTTGCTTCAAATTCTTGTAAAAGAAAGTCACTTTCTCCAAATGGAGTCAATGAAGGAGCAATAGAAGCTACGGTCTCAACATGAGGTAAAGGAGAAATCCCGCTCTTACAAGCCTCGTGAAAATGTTCTTCGCATGCTTCGTCGAGCACATCGATGTAATTCACGGATTCGGGCTCATCGAGAAGTTTGGAAAGTTTACCCATGTTAAAGACGATTTTGTCATCCCCGACCCTCATGATAAGTTCACCCGCGGCTACATCAATCAATGTACGCCCGGTTCTCAAGAAGGGTCGTCCCACAATTAAGGGAACACGGGGATCCATCTCATAGTCGACTACGACGAAATCAGCAGGAAAAGTGAATTTGTCGACTCCTACAAAAACATCCTTGGCTATCCCCACCAGATAAGCAACCGTACGGTTAGCTAATTCCAATGCCATACGAGTGGGGACTAGCTCGGGTAAAGATAATTGTTTCCACACGGACAATGGAATAAGATTGATACTTGCTCCGAGATCTGCCAAGGCCATACAATTCTCAACACCCGGAAAATTACAAGGAATAAGGAATAGACCGGGATCTCCTAACTTAACCGGTAATTTTCTCAAAAGAACTGCGGAATGGCAATATCGAGCAATTTTTCCTTATCACTTAAAAGGTCCTTAAACATCTTAGCGTACTTAGGCATGTGAGCGAGCGCCTCGGCAAAGGTGATAATTAAATTCAATTGTTTGAACATTTTTAGGAAGTTCGAAACTTGAATATCATCCTTATTCTTCAATTTCTCTTTCCGCAACCTTGAGGGATAAGGTATATTGGGTTGAGATGAAGGCTTTGGAGTGGATTGCTCACTCACATCCTTTGGTGGAGGAGGAGTATAAATGGAAGGTGAAAGAACCGATTTGGGAACCGAAGGTGTGGTAGAAAATTTAGGTATCGGTGGAACATAAGGTGTAGACGAAGGCATAACGGGTGGTATGTCACAAGTGGAAGAAGAAGGAGGTTGTGTAGAAGAAGAAGGTATATCGGGTCCTTGGTTAGGTGGGGAATAGGAAGGTTCTACGGTGGTCTTACCACTCCTAGTAGTAATAGCATTAACATTAGCCCTAGGATTGGTCACGGTGTTCGAAGGAAGGGCACCTTGGGGACGAAGGGTTTGAATCATAGTCAAAAATTTCTTATCGGTCGATTCTTGCATCTCTCTCATAATTCGTTCATGGTCGGTTAATTTTTTTAGAACCAAGTCCATTTGACGATTATGCATGTTCATTTGATTATACCCTTGATTGTTAAAACCTTGATTAGGAAAACCTTGGTTTTGATATTGATTATAACCTTGATTAAATCCTTGATTTTGAAAACCTTGGTTATTAAATCCTTGATTTTGATTATTGAACCCTTGGTTTTGCCCTTGAAAATTCCCTTGATTTTGATTAAAACCCCATTGATTAGAATTTCTCTGAAAATTACCCCGTGGAGGACCTTGGTTCCTATTTTGGGCGGGTGGGGGTGGTCTTTGTGGTGCTACAAAACCCGGGGGAGCCAAATAGTTATTAGAGTTGTAAGACAAATGGTTAACATCAACATTTGGCTTGAAATGAATCCGTTCATTTTCATTGTTGTTATAAGCATAAACTTTTATTCTAAACCTTGTCACAATTAAAATATGAATGCGGTCCACCACAAGTCTCACACGTTTCACAAGTTTCTTTCATGGCATTAACTTGACCATTTAGGGTTTCGGTTTTTAGAGCAAGTGATTCAATAAGCGACGTAAGCTTATCAATTCTCTTATCATTCTCACTAGAACTAGCACTTTCCATAGTAGCCCTAACACTCTTGGTTTGCACTTTAGCCTTGTTTTCAATTATGGCCCAAGCCTCGTTCATTGATTTCACAAGAATATTGCCCCCGCGGCACTATTAAGTGAGTCTTGGTCATTTAGAGTTAAACCATTGTAAAACGTATTAATTTGATGCACTTTAGTGAAACCGTGTTGTGGACATTTTCTTAAAAGCTCTTTAAATCGATCCTAAGACTCACTAAACGTTTTCCCATATTGTTGTCAAAGGTGATTATCTCATTCCTTAAAGAAGTAGTCCGTGATGGTGGGAAAAAGTAGTTTATGAACTTGGTCTCTAAGTCAATCCATGTGGTAATACTTTGAGGTGGTTCCTTATCAAGCCAAATTCGGGCTTATCCCTCGAGAGAAAAAGGAAAGAGTTGTAAACGAATAGCCTCTTGTGGCACCCCATTGTATTTGACGGTGTTGGCTAATTGTATGAAACGTTTGATATGAGCGTGTGGGTCATCATTAGTACGGCCTAAAAATGGTGTAGCGGAAACCATTTGAATAAAACCCGTTTTAAGTTCAAAATTATTAGCTCCAATATCCGGCACCACAATCGCGTCATCGTTTCCTTCAACGTGAGATTGGAGAATCTCAATCATTGGTCGATTATCCGTTGCCATCGTGTTGTTCAAAGCTCGATTCTCGGGATCGGCTTTAATGACGGTCTTTTTGTTTTTCTTCTTCTTATTCTTTTTGGAAGAATTGGAAGAGTTTGGTACACCAATCGGCATGTATGTATGCGCGCGAGTGCGCATACAATTAAAACTTGGAATGAGGTAGGTGACCTCGGTCGACTTTGAGAGGAAAAGGATTCTCCCTCTCGAGGTGCAATATGAAAAAGCTACAAAAATATATACTTAAGTACTAATTGAGTTGGCAAACCAATAATCGGTCGTCCCTCTCAATATACATACAAGCAAGCGGGGAAACGAGGTGGCACAAAGCACTTAAAAACTTTTTTCCTTAGACAGCCTTTTATAGCGCGTCGCCTTATACCCACCTTATAGTTTGTATATTTTGAGTTCAAACGTCTTACAAGTATTTATCTATTTTGCCCTTTTATTTTGTTATGGATGCGAATACAATAGTTAGGTGATGAAATCCCAACTAAGGCTTATTTGAAAAGTGGTAAATTAATGTTCTACGTAATATAATATAGTAAAAGAAAAATCTTTTTGTATTTTTTTTAGAAAAATATATATTCACAATAAAAACGAAAGAAATGGAAATAAGAAAAATAAAAATAATACGTAATTTTTTTGGTGTAATACTTTTAGGAAAAAGTATTACTTTTTGATTTTTTTATTTTTTTGGTGCAAATCTTAGGAAAGAATTTGCTTTTTGTGAATTTTTAATTTTTTATGTATTTTTATATTTTTGATTTTTTTGTGTTTTTGATTTTGTGCAAGAAAGTAACGTTCAAAGAGAACGGATCCCAAAATCCAAACGTCTTCGCGAAAAATCGTCAATCGTACGAGCGAAGCGGCAGCGGCGCCAATTTAATATTAGGAATTTTTGCAAATCCTTTTTATGTTCGTTTTTCGTTCCTCGACTCGACTCGAATTGATACCCGGTTAAACGTAAAACTAATTTGTTCTTGGTAACTATATTTTTTTTGGTATTTTAAACTAAAAACTATTAACTATTTAATTAAAAGTTAATTAATTAACTATTAAAACTATTTAACCAATTTTGAAAACTATTTTAAACTAATTAAAAAAACAATAAAACTTTTTTTAAAATAAAACTATCTTAATTTTAAACTAAAAATTTAAAATGAAAATAAAACTAATTTTAAAACTAATTTAAAATTATAAAAGTAAGTAAATAAAATATATTTTTGTCTTTTTGTATTTTTTTTTTAATAAGAAAACTTTTTAAAAAGAAAACTTAATTAAAAACTTTTTACTTAAAATTAAATAAACTTGAAACGTGTACTTAGTCTAATAATTAAAAACTGACAAGGGAAAAGATCCTATATTAATAAACTGACTAAGAATAAAACACAAGAAAAGGTTTAGCTCAATTGGTTAAGTCGTTTGGTTGTGATGCGTGAGGTCACGTGTTCGAGTCCCAGGAGGGACAATGTTTTGCTTATTATTTTTTTTTGGACTTTAAAGATCAAAATAACAGACCAAAGAGTCTGTTATTTAAGCAGTAATATAAGCAAATATGAACAAACCAAATAAGTAGTGACAGTAGACAGAAATAAGCAGATAAGTCGAATAAGCCAAATAAGTAGTTAAAACGAATAAGCTAATATGAAATAGACTAAATAAGCTAAACAAACTTAACTAAATAAAACAATAAGCAACCAAATAATCCTATAAGCTAAACGAGAAATAAGTAAATCTAACTATGAGTAAATCCAACTTAAAAAAACAGATTATAAAGCAGAACCAAATAAGCCAAAAGCAGATCCAACGAGCAATTTAAATAAGCAGAAACAGCAATCTATTAAAACTCGAATCAAAATAAACAGACAAAAACCAAAACTAAACAACCTAAATAGCAGATAAATAAAAAAAAACAGTAACATTAACTTAGCAAAATAAGATAAATCCAAACAAACAGAAACTATACCAGCACCTATTTGAATCAATCCACCAAACTTAAACAGTTAAATCAAAAATAAGCAGATCCAATATATATCGAAACCAAATAAGCAGTTAATAACCAAAACTAAACAAATAAAAAATAAGCAGATACCAAATATAATGAATCCCAACAGAAACTTAAATAAATTTAACAAAAATTAAAAATGATATTATCACCTTTTGACGATTTCCTTTGAGTAGAAGGTGGGCGCTGAACCCCCTTGTGAACCGAAACAAACCGAACAACACCACCGTTTTTACCCAATCTCCATCATCATCAACATCCTCAAACAGTAACCGAAACTAGAAATATATATATTTTTTTTATAATTTCTCAGTAGGGGAAAATATTCACTACTTTTTATTTTAATGATTTATTTAATTAAACTAGATTCAAAGAAAATTGCAGTAATAATAAACAAGACAAAGATTTAATCCGAAACTTCAAATTTCATTAATATTAAAAAAAAGAGTACAATACTTGATTAAAGAAAATTACAAAATTCCTATCATCTAATTTTCAGAAAATAAAAAATTAAAGTAAAAAGAAGACATTCAATTACACAAGTGAGGGGGGTTTTTATAGCCAACCCCCATGGCTTCTTCAAGAAGCTTCGTGAGGAAGGAATTGAATCTGAGCCGTTAAACCCTTCTTTTCTTCTTCTCTCTCTTCATTTTCTTCAATCTACGGATGAAAAACGTCCTTGCATCACACGGATTGCCAGGGTGTTAAGTTTTGTGCTAGTTGTGCTTCTTTCTTGATGAGGTGGAGGATGTTTATTGGATGGAGGGGATATGGAGAGGTGTGTGAGCCAATCAAAACAAAGGGATTAGCCACGTATGATAGGATATGAGGAACACTCCTTGGTGGATCTTTCTATTTTCATGGGGATTTAATTCCTTATTGTGTGAATTAACCAATAAGGGTAAAACCCCCAATTTTCGTTGGTTAATTGGGTGATGGTAAATTAGGGTTAGGAGTGGTGGTGTGGGATAACTTTGGGAGAGATGGTGAGCAGTGAAAATTGTGCTTTGTTTGTAACGAAATTATGGGTGGGGTAAATAAAAGAAAACGTTTTATTAATGTGTGGGTGAGTGAATGTTTACGTGTGGTGAGGGTTGACTGGGTTAAATAAAACGTGGGGTGTTTGACCAGGGTTTGCAACTTAGACATTTAACCGTCCAACATTATGGGCTTGGCCCAATTGTTTTTAAACATCCAATCCGTTCACAATATGCATAACAAATGGCTTATTGGACTTTGTAACTTTTATCAAGCAACTTTTAACTTCCAAATGGGCTTTTGAGCCAATTAACCCGAATGTGGGACCCACTTGGCTTGAAATCTTCGTAAAATTAAATCCACTAGAAATCGAGCTCAAATTTGTCTTTGTTGATATTTCTTCAAAACCGTGTCGGTTTCGCCGGTTTTCGTGAATTTGGGCACTCTTTTGGTCTTTTGACTTTGTCTTCGTCTCTTTCTTGGACTTTTCTTCAACATTTGACCGTGAAATCCCGTGTTTTCTTTCCTTTTGATCTTTTGTACCTATTTCACACAAAAACACAAAACCACGCGTAATTCCGACTTTTACGACATTAAACACATGATTAGGTCTTGTTTTTCCTTGATTTTAGTGGTAAAAGGATAAGTGTTTACACACTTATTAATGACCATAGGGAAAACCGGAATCAAACTTCGGTTCCCAAACATAAGCCCAAAACATAAATAAAGTAAATGAAATGAACAAAGACTACACAAGCATAAATATATGGAGGCAAAAGGAAAAGAAGTCCATGGCAGCTTCCATCCTATGCACGTCCTCCAAATGCTCGAGTCTGTCCTTGGGTACCTGCTGTTTTGGGACATGGAAAGGAAAGTAACGGCTAAGAAAAATGCTCAGTGCACGGATATAAACATAGTATGAATGACTTAAATATAATAAAGATTTAATAGCAGCGGAAATGTATAAGTCCTGAAAAACCTGGAACATGTTCATAAAACTGGTTTTATAGTTTGAAAAGCCTTACGTTTATCTTGTAAAAACTGTTTAACATATTTACCATTAGCCAATATAGGTCATGAATTATCAACGTGCATGAATACTTGGAGGGGTGACCTCGTCATGCAAATTAGAGGGGTTGCCTCTAATTTAATATACTGGTTTGGGTAGGAGGGATCAGCTCCTTGTGAAGGATGCAAGGCACACACCACATTCACCTGAATAAACTGCTGAAAACATGTAAACTAGGATGCACCCATACGCCCCACCTGATAATAATAATAGGGCCAAAAGCTGAAGGGACGTCACGAGTTATCACTCCGTCGTGGTGGAGTCATAACACTGGTGCCTCCAGTGTTATGGTTATGTTACCTCCATAACTAGGTGAAATTGGTCATGCATGTATATGGCTTTAGGTATTCTAATTAAACATAAGCAATTCAAAAACATATAAAACATATACTGGGGAAAACAGTTGGCTGCATATGGGAAATCCTAATAAGGAAGAATGTCCATACTGAAAGGACGGAGAATATGTACCTTGTGTCTTGTGAACGAAGAAGACGAACGAAAGAGAGTACTACTTCGGTATCACTAATGCTACATAAATACATACGTGTATAAGTATCTGATTACTAAGTACGTAACTGGTTTTATATCATGTCTTAGCTTGTTTTATATGTTCATGTCATGTTTTGCTGATTTAAGCTTTATACTGTGTTATCATATATTCTGTCTATTCTGATTAAGTATTTCTTGTATTTCTTGTATTATTATACTTGTTGTGTAAAAATAAGTAACTTTCTAAAAATAGCAGGTTTCCTAAAATAGAAAGTTTCCAAAAATAGAAAGTTTCCAAAAATTAGATTTACTGCTTAAAATAGATAAGTTTCTAAAAATAGAAAGTTTCCATAAATAGATTAGCTGCCTTAATTAAATAAGTTTCTAAAAATAGAAAGTTTCCATAAATAGAAATAACCTGTATTATTAAGCTAATTATACAAGCTTAAGTGTTTACTGATTAATATTCTAAGTCATATAATTAAATAGTATAGTTTATTAATTATTTCATGTAAATTAAATAAACTATATGTTATATGATTTAATTAAATATAAGCATAATTTAATTAAAATAAAGTGTATAAAATACTTAGGTTAAAACATGTATTAATATTGTATTAATATAACTTAAGTCATGGTTATTAATTGATTATATTTCATGTTTAATAATTAATTAATACTATAGTGTAAAATAAATAATTAAATACTTAGGTTAAAATCATGTGTTATTAATAATAATAATAATAAACCTAAGTCCATGTTATAATTAAATTAATTATATATCATGCCAAATTAATTTAATTAACTTGTAAAATTATATACTTGTAAAATTAAATAAACTTGTAAAAATAATCATGGATCAAACCGTGTGTTATTAATTTATTAAAACGTGTCGTGAACCGAACCCGTGAAAACCGTGAACCAAACACCCCTAAAAACAATGGCAAACCAGCGTGAACTGGTTGCCCCTGTTTATGTAAAGATGCCACCGGCTGAAGCCGGTGGTTCCTTTCTCTCGGCTAGCCGCTGACCACCAGGTTCCCACTGGTAGTAGCCGGTGGTTCCCCCTGCCTACCTAAGGTTCCCCTGCTTTCCTAAAATAGCCACCGGCTTAGCCGGTGGTTGGGGCTGTGGCTGTCGCGACCTAAACGAACCACAAAGACACCCCCGACGTGAGTCGGGGTGCCTTGTAACTGTTGCCTACCGGACCTAAACCACACCGAGACTTATGTCTCGTGTGGTGGTGCGAACCAAACGCCGCCGAGAGTCTTGGGACTCTCGGTTTGTGTGGCGGCCGAAACAACAAAACCAAACAAACCCTTAATTAATTTACCCATGATCCCATGACATGTTTTTATCATGTTTATTTAATCACTTGTTCATGTTTATGCTTAATTCAATAAAAGAAGAAAACAAAAGGGTTTATGGATTTACCAAAACACGTATAATGAATAAATCTTCTGTGAGACCCCCAAAATCTGACATGGAACAACTAGGCAACGAGGGGGTAACACGTCATAGTACAAGAAACAATGAATTACAGTTCATACAAAGCTGACGAAATAAAAACATGTACATTACATCATAAAAGGTCAGAGTTTCTAAACATAGGTCCCAGAGTTTTAAAAGCGGAAAATTATATTATTTCGTCTCAATTTATAACATAAAGTTGCCCAAAAGATATAATAAACTTCTGACAGTTTATATAAAACCAATCTTTCAAAAGCATCACAGAAATCTCCAAGCTACGATAATATCCTGCGGGCTCCCATCCAAGCAAAGCTAAGTAATAATACCTGAGATTAAACATGTAAAATCGTCAACACAAAGTTGAGTGAAATCCATAGGTTTAGCAATAAGGATGTGGAACACAAGCATTCATTTGTAAACAAGAAATACGGGAAAATGGTTATGTACAGTAACCATTGTCCGAAACATTATAATTTCTGTTTAGTTCATGAACCGAAGCTTAACTCGGTGTAAGTTCCTCTAGTCAGTATTCAGCCTAAATACTCAAGTGAATAAACAAATATTAGTGCGTCAAGGTAATCAGGACGGGGATAGTCAATCCCGATGGATCCACCCACGACATTCGCGCTTGGTAGCAAGATTAATTAACAGTTCATGATCAATGAGAGGAAACTTAAGGCTAGACTAAAAGCAATAATATCAATGAAAATCAGTTGGAAATCTTCAAGTTCTAGAAAGCATACAATTTCTGGATAGCATACAAGTTGAGGATAGCACACAGTTTTAAATGGTTGTGTTCCACCATGTAAAATCTCACCCCGTGTTTAGAAACCATGTACAAGTAAAAAGGGGCTATGAACTCACCTTAGCCACGAGGTAAGTCAATCACGGTACTCAGCAACTGAGTAGAAACAATGTAGTGAGACGATCACCGACGATATGGATGCCCGGGGAAACACGAAAACCGCAACCTATCACAATAAGGCGCGCGTTAAGACTCGAACTCAATATCGATATATATACCAAATACAATATGACTCAAATGTTTTCAAAGTATTCATGTTTCAAAACCATTGACACGAATCAAATTAATTCATACTAACCATTTATTCCAACACTACACGTTAAAACACTTGAAATTGACCCGTTATACGACGCTAAGTTAACGCAAGTCAAACTATCTTTAAACCGTACTCGGACCAGTAGCTAAGTCATTTATATAATGACTAAGCACTTGAATAAGTCATCATGTCCGATGATGAATACTCAAACTCACGCAACACAAACATTAAACTATGTGTCCAAAACAAAAATCAGCAAGTACACCCCGAATGTACACACCGATCTACCCTATCTAGACTTGTCCGTTTTAGATGAAAATTGGTGTCAATGTCACTTATAACCTGTATAAGACCTCACCAAAAATTGAGCCAAAGTTCACACTTTAAAATCCATCAGCTCGACACTTTACTCGACTTCAAATTTTGGGACAGATTTTGTCACACCCCACCATGGCGGAATATGGGGCGCGACGTATGGATATCATCACAACAAACGGTGTCTCTATAGAGAAAACTAAAATTCAACTATAATGTCATAAATGGCGACACAAAGGTCATGACAATATCTCAACATAGCAGGAGTCTAGGTAAGTAGGTAATAGTCCTACCTCTTACCTAAGACAAACAAATAACATAACCAAAACAAACATATGTGTGCCACAATATCACTTATTAAATGAACAAATAAAAACTAAGAAGGAAACGGGGATTCTCCTTCTATATGCATTCCTACGCTCTTCAAATCCTAGCCACTTATGTTCTCATGCTTAACCATAGTATCACCTGAAAGAGACACTAAAACACGTTAACATAAAGTTGGTGAGAGTCATAGGTTTAGACTCAAACGCCAAATCATACCAAAAAGCTGTGAGTACAATCAAAGTTCAAAACATATGGACAATGTGATACTACATGCATTAACAAACTAACATTCAAGATTCAACTAATCAAACCAAAACCATGGCTCCCAGCCATACCAAACCTTATAATCCCATAGGTATCCAAACACCTATGAACCAAATCCCAATCCAAGGCTCCCAGCCTTACCAAACACCATGGTCCCATAGATTCTCACACATCTATGTACCTCCTCAAGGCCCCGCCTTTTCAACAACCCCTGGGTACCAAGTCAAAACATAAACAATCAAGAATTATCTAGCAGTTAATCACATAAGTCTATTAACAACGCCAAACATTCACAGCATAAATTTATAAACAACATAACACAGTGTCTCTTCCATCCCATCTGGAAGTCAAAAACAATAGTAAACATGGGACTATGAAACTCACCTGATTGAGCTTCCCCAAACATCCGCGCACTAACAAAAAGCTAATCAACCAAAAACACATAATCAAAACATTGAACCAAACGCTAAAATGGCTCATCAACCTATGATGGACATCTAACATTCTCCCATATATATACCTCATATATATGCTCTAAGCATCTCATTACACCCCTTTATAAAGCCCTTATCTCGTTTTACTTCATAACACATCCCGATAACATTTTATCAAAAATAGTCCCAGTTTTAGGTCTCCAAACTATAAGCCAAACACCCACCTAAACACACCCATGATCTCTGTAAAGGGAATACTTATTCCCTTACATATGTTAGCTTACACCTCCCACTTGCCCCAATCTTAAAGCTACTGTTAAGGCCCTGATATATATTGTTGGATTGTAGCACACGACTTATAATGATATATAAATGAAGATGAAGATTAAACCAAAAAAGAAAGATTAGATTAGATGAAGGAAAAAAGAAAAACAAAGAAGATGTGAATTCCTAGTGAGAGAAACACATACGTTTCTCTCTCTAAAACAAATGAAATGGAAAACACACACACACAAATGAGGCTTAGGAGGCCTTTTATACTAAGTAGTAAGTGTTTAGGAGGCCTTCCTCATTTGTGTGTTCGGGACTAATTCCCGTTACATAAACATTAATAACTAAGAACTCTTGACACCGTTGAATAGTATTTTTCACGAGCTTCGCAACGGTATATTATATGACCATCACTTTAAATACGGCTAACAATCTCCCCCTAAGGGGTGGTCATGTAATATGTGACTTCACTTCGTTGGTGTTGCAGACTTTGAAGCTTGTTGCCTTGAGAGTTCTTTCATAGTTCCTTTCATGACTTGTGATCTTGGATCTTTGATCTTTTCCTTGACTTGATCTTGAAGCTTTGCCAGCTTGTGTTCTTGTGTCTTTCTCCACATACTCATGTTTTGTGTTGACTTGAAAGCTTGTAAACAATCTCCCTTGATCATCAGAGTAGCGGAAGTCTTTGTCTTTAGATTTTCTTGAGCTTTCTTCAATAATCCTGAATATGTGGCCTTGAATTGCGACTCTCTTGAGATAACGCCACCGTTTGCATTCCACCGGTTTCCCGTTATACAGTACGAATAATGTACCTGTGATCAGGTAAGTTCATGGAACTTCCTTGACAGGATTTCCAGCTGTGGTAGCCGTTCTCAATACTTGAATATATCGAAAGATAATTCAAAGTAAGGAGTGAATCATGCAGTTCCATTCTGCTGATTAAGTCGTCAATTCACTTTCCTGGAACAAGTCTGAATCAATTAAGAATCAAACCATCGTTGCTTTCCAGTTGACACAAGTTTGATTCATATAGAATCGCACAAGTTACCTACCGCAGTGCTGTTTGATGATGACACTGGAAGGATTTCCATTCGTCACTGTAAATACTGAAAAGCATTACTCTGAATGTTCTGGCAAGATCATAAAGATATTGCGTCGAGACCTGGAACGAGTTTGAATCAATTAAGAATCAAACCACTGTTGCTTTCCAGTTAACATATGTTTAATTCAAGTGAATCTTACATATGACCTACCGCAGTGCTGTTTGATGTTAACACTGGAAGGATTTCCATTCGTCACTGTGAATACTAAAGAGTATCACTCTGAATGTTCTAGCAATACCACAAGGATAGAGCGTAGGACTCTGTAAATCATCGCTTGTGTTCTAATGATGAACAACAATTGATCTATGGAATAAGTGTCCTAATGAGATTTTTGATGAATCTCGTTGGCTCTAGACTCTATAAGTGCACGTTCATTTGGTGATCGGAGGCTGGAGCAGACTGCCACCTATTCAATATCTACTATCTCGGAGTGAGAAAGTTGATAGAAATGAGTTGAACTCCGTGACAATAAAACAAACTTCTTTTGAGAGAAGCTTGAGTAGGCTGGGAAGGGTTGTGCATTGCATCACTGGGTCCATGATGCTTTGTCTTCAGTATCAGAAATCATCAAAGTGATTCTGATAATAGATGTATTGACCCGGTTTCTGCCTAAGTTGTATGGAGGGCTTCTTTCTTTACACCCTTTATCCTTACATTTCTTTTTCATTCTTCAACCCCTTCAATGCTTACCAAGACGTCATAACTAGCACCTTGTTGTGATTGTTCCAGTGCTAGCTTAAGTCATTAGTCGGCATTATTCCCGTACACTCAACTACTCCATCTTTCCTAAGGACTTCTAAGTTCTAATGGATTGTCCCTGGGAAGATCCCTCCGGTTCTGGTTGGATCATAGGACGAATACCTAACCACCTTTTGACACCAATACCATCGTGAATTTATGTGTTGAAAGGTATAGATATCGTAACCAGAAAAATCATTTGAAAATGCAGTCAAGGTGTTGATGAAATCAATGTTTACACCTTGAAAGTTTTCTATATCACCAAAAACGCTCCCCCTACATATGTGCATCATAAAAGGAGAAATTTTTGCACATATTAGGAAGAGAAAGCACTTATATCAAAGATATTATCCAAGACAACACATTTTAATCACTATTCTCCCCCTCAAAAATTGCATGAAATTGAAATTTTTGTGAAATTAGTGATGAAACATGGAGAGAATAATGTGTCATGAAATTTTGGAACAAATGTTTATGAAATCATTATACTCCCCCTTGAAAAGAGATTCTATTTAAATAGGGGAGTATATGAGCACATTGTTTTGAAATACCTTGAAAAATTGTGCTCAAAAGTCCGTGAAAATTGGGTTCATGAGCTTAAAACTTTGAATGTTTTGATAAAAGCTCATGACCGAGAAAAGCGAATTTCTCGTTGTTGAGGATAAGTCAACGACTTTCCTTTCTTTTGGGGACCGGGTTATAGTCTGACATGTGACTATAAGCCATTATGAGAAGAAAAATAGAAAAGACATGTTTTAAAAACATTTGAACTCTCATTCGAACTTTATGTACGTACCCGTGTCGTTATTGAACAACATTTCTAAGCACGTCCATATTATCGATGCTGAGAGACATGTCGGAGAAGAATATTTTTGGTATTTTTTGAAAGGTTTTCTCATTTTTTATTTTGTTTTTATAGGTTTTATATTTTTGTATTTTGGTTTTCTGATAGATATATACAAGATTACTGCGAATGTGCAAGACGTTCAAGTTCATCAGGAGTGAAACTACGCATACCAAGTCGACGAACCAAAAATTCAAATCTGTCTTGAGGAAGAGCTTTGGTGAAGATGTCGGCTAGTTGGTAGTCCGTCTTGACAAAGAACAGTTCAATCGTTCCTTTTTCCACATGCTCCTTAATGAAATGGAATCGGACAGCTATGTGCTTGGTCTTGGAATGTTGGACCGGGTTGCAGGATATGGCTATGGCTGATTGTGAATCACAATAAATAGGGACTTTGTTAAAGTAAAAGCCATAATCCGTGAGTTGTGTTCTCATCCAAAGGACTTGAGCACTACACACGGATAGAGACACATATTCTGCTTCCGCGGTTGACAACGCCGTACAGTCTTGTTTTCTTGATGACCAGCTCACTAGCTTCTCGCCTAAGAATTGTGCTCCACCGGAAGTGCTCTTGAATGTATCATGACACCCTGCATGATCGGCATCTGAAAAACCAGTGAGATTAAAACCAGAATCCTTCGTATACCAGAGACCCATGTTGATGGTTCCCCGGAGATAACGAAAGATCCTTTTAACCTCCTTGAGGTGCTTCTCGGTTGGCTGAGCCTGGTACCGAGCACATAAACAAGTAGCATGCACAATGTCCGGTCTGCTTGAGGTTAAGTACATAAGGGACCCGATCATACTTCGGTATTTTGTAGCATCTACAAATGTCCCTTTCTTATCCAAATCAAGCTTGTGTTTAGTGTCCATTGGAGTACCAATAGGATCACAGTTATCCATACCAAATTTCGTTAGAATCTCAAGCACATATTTGGACTGATTTATGAAAATGCCACGGGGGGATTGGTGAACTTGGAGACCAAGAAAAAACGTCATTTCCCCCATCATGGACATTTCAAATCGACTTTTCATAAGGTCGGCAAATAATATGGAATATTTTGGGTTAGTAGAACCAAATATAATATCATCTACATAGACCTGAGCCACCAAGATGTCGTTGCCGTAGTGCTTGATAAACAACGTTGGATCAATAGTTCCTTTGCTGAAGTGATTTTGTAGAAGAAATGATGATAATTCGTCGTACCATGCCCTCGGTGCTTGTTTCAAACCATAAATTGCCTTTTTCAACTTGTAGACATGGCTTGGATGTTCAGTATTGATGAAACCTTCAGGTTGACATACATACACATCTTCTTTTAACGGCCCATGCAAGAAAGCCGTCTTCACGTCCATTTGATACACTGTGAATGATTTGTGTGCAGCGTATGCCAAGAAAATCCTAATAGCTTCCATCCTAGCAACCGGGGCGAAGGACTCGGCGAAATCAATTCCCTCCTGCTGTTTATAACCTCTCACAACTAACCGAGTCTTGTTCCTAATGACCGTTTGCTCCTCATCCATCTTGTTTTTGAATAACCATTTCAGGGTAAGCGGATCGATATTGTCTGGTCGAGGTACTAACTCCCATACATCGAGTCGGATGAACTGATTGAGTTCTTCTTGCATAGACTCAATCCATGATGCATCGGTCATTGCTTCTTTCACACTTGCTGGTTCCATTGTGCTGACTGATAGTGCATAGATACACATATCACCATCGGTACGCAGCTGATTTCGTGTTGAGACCGGTCGTGAGAGATTGCCAATCACTTGAACCAAAGGATGATTCTTAGTCCATTTGTGTTCATGTGGAAGTGTATGAGAAACTTGATGCGAGCTCGATGGATCCACATATGGTGCTGAAGGCTGAGTAGTGCTTGTGGAAGCCGCAAATGGATTAACAAACTCGTGTTCGTTGAGCATCGCATTGTTTGCATTTTCAGCAACTATTTCATTCTGAAGATGAACATGAGTAGGAATTTGCTGAGAATGTTGTTGAGTTGCGTCAACAATCGGAGAAGTGGTTGGAATGTTTTGAGGTACTATGGTTGAGGTTGACGTAGATGGTGCAGAAGTAGATGCCGATGGTGTAGATGCAGTCGGAGGTTCTTGAACTACCGTAGCAGGTGCAGCCGGGGCATTTTGAGGAACACCAAATGACGAAGGACCCTCCATATATTCATCATAGATTGGCCCAAATAAAACTTCCAAGTCACGTTCTGATGGTTGTAACGATGAGATTGCTGGCGGTGCAAATTGAAGCGCGAGTCCTGAACTTACGTGTCCAGAAGTCTGACCTTGAAACTCGGGATGTGAGCTTCTATGCTGAGAGGCCATACCCGAGAGTTCATCAAAGGTAACGTTCATAGTCTCCATTACCTTTCTTGTCCTTCGATTATACACCCTGTAAGCACAAGCAGTTGAAGAATAACCAATGAAAAAGCCAATATCACCTTTAGGTTCAAGTTTACCGATATCTTCACGATCATTCTTCGGATAACATAAAGCACCGAAGACATGTAAAAATGAAATATCCGGTTTTCTTCCATTAATGATCTCATAAGGTGTTTTGTTGAAACGGGTGTGTATAATGGAGCGGTTTTGAGTATAACATGCAGTTGCTATAGCATCGGCCCAAAGAAATAACGGTGCACTAGAGGAGAGAAGCATCGTTCGAGCAGCTTCAACTAACGTACGATTCCTCCGTTCCACAACTCCATTCTGCTCTGGAGTTCTTACAGCCGAAGTTTGATGAGAAATCCCAACTTCGTCAAAATAAGCTTTCAATTTCTGATTTGTGAATTCTGTACCGTTATCCGTTCTCACAATAATGACAGGGGCTTGCAGTAGAACTGATGTTTTCTTCAAGAAGTTAATAATTACATCAGGGGTTTCATCTTTTGAAGCAAGAAAATGAACCCATGTGTAGCGAGAATAGTCATCCACAATGACAAGGACATACCGCTTTCCATTAATACTTTTGATTCTCATTGGGCCACACAAATCCATATGTAGGAGATGTAACCTATTCGTTGAGTTGGGAACAGGTTTGGGTTTGTGAGGCTTCTTCTTACTTTTACCTTGCTCACATGAAGGACAAAGATGGTCTTTTGTATATTTGAACTTTGGAAGACCGGTAACGAGATCATCTTTCGCGAGATGGGTGATGGCATCGAAATTGAGATGAGATAACCTTTGATGCCATAACCATGACTTAGTTGATGTGGCTCGGGCTATAAGACAAATTGGAGAAGCAGCAGACATTTGAAAAAGATCAATGGTGTAAAGGTTGGTGGTACGATTTCCTTTCAACAGATCAATTCCTTCAAGATCTCTTACAAAACATGTATGACTTCTGAAAGCGACCTCCAAGTCTGAATCACAAAATTGCCCAACCGAGAACAAGTTATGTCCCAAGCCATCAACAAAAGAGACTCTGGTGATGATTATATTTCCCCAATGAAGATCACCATAGCCTAGAATTGCCGCAACATGATCATTTCCAAATCGAACAGTTCCCATGAAACGCCATACAAAGTTCTTGAGAAGGCTTCGATTCCCAGTCATATGTTTGGAACAGCCCGAGTCCACGCACCAGAGACAAATTTCAACAGCCTGCCAATGATAAGAGAAACAAATATTTTGGCAACCGATGAAATAGGTTCCTGTAGGGTTAGAAGATAATTAAGCCGTATCATATACCGACGTTTCACTGTCAGTATGAGATCTACTAGTGTCGATAATTTTGCCACTACAGTCAAAATTTCTACCAGTAGGCAACCATTTAGAGGTGAGTCTAGGGCTACTAGGCTTAGCAAGACTTTCTGTGGACCCTACATGCGTACTTTTTGGAACATACACCTTAGCCTTAGGAGTGCGTTGTTGTTCACTGACTGACAGCTTGTCAATTCGAGTGTAACCACCATAATTCAAACCATTCATAGTCAAACCACAAGCATCATGACTAAAAGTAAAGAAACATTTATTACATTTAGCACAAATAACTTCAGATTTTTCATTCCGAATAGCAAGCTTAAAGTCATTACATTCAGATGAATTAGGTTTCTGATTATGATTAAAAAGCGGTAAATTCCTAGGGTGTTCTTCTACTTCCACATTATTGATCTTGGGGCGACTACTTCTAGAGGCAAAAGGGACCCTATCATTCCTTGTATTGCTCGTAGGCTGTGGCCTTCTGCTCTTAGTGTAGTTGTTTATTCCTGTAGAAGAAGACACGCGTCTATTAGAATTAGCACTTTTTAGATCAATAACTTGTGGTTGAGTTATAGTGATCGGTTTTGTCCTAACGCTTGCTTTACGTTGTTTGCTAGGCACAGAGGGAGAACTAACACGAAACATTCCTGGGGCAATCACAACAGTTTTCGTTCCATCAACCTTGGGAAAAGGTGTCACAGCAATACGAGTGGGTCCCGAGGATGCTGGTTTCTGGATCATCGTATCCACAATCGAGCTAGGTTCAGAAGTCTTATCTTTTAACAAGGCCTTTAACTTACAGTTCTCACAGATTTTATCAATAAGTTTCTGATAGACAGACTTACTTTGTTCAACAGCCCGCTTATATGAAACAACAACAGATTCTAAATCTACAATCTTAGCCTTAAGCTTCTGAACATTACCACCACTAGCACTCTCTGACGAGGCCAAATTTGTTTCCGAAACCCCTCCTAACTGAGCCTGCAACCTTATGATAGTTTGTTGCATTTCATTTTGAGCTTTTTCATACGAAATCTTGTCATATTTGCATTCATCACATTTTTTGACAAATTTATTCCAAAGATCGGTGAATTCTTTATCCTTTTTAATGACATAAGATTCCATTTTCTCTTTCATATGATCAAGCTCAGTTTGGAGGTTTTCATTATGCGACGTAGAGGTACCTAACTCAACAGGGCTACTATCAATACAATCACGAGCTTTAGAGAGGCGTTCAAGATCGTTTTCCAAAACTTTAATTTTATCAAGAGATTCATCAGCTTCCTTCGTCAATGATTTAAAGTCTTCAACAAAGTTGGCTAATTCTTTTAGAAAAGCGTTTTCCAAATTTCCTAACCGAGCATCAACTTGATTAATAATTGGATTAATATCGTTTTGAAGAATTTTCTGAACCTCAATCTGAACAGGTGATGTAAAATTACCTCCAGTTATTTTTGAATTAACAACACGTTTAAGGATGACAAAGTTATCTTTAAGCTCGTTTAGAAATCGGCGAGTGATACTCGGTTTAGGAGGGTTATCAGACAATTCCTCACTTGGTAGCAAAAGCATTTCAGTGCTCGTTTTAGACCGAACAAAAACAGTTGGCGGGTTAACTTTCGGATAATAAACGGGTATCACTTCTTTATCAAGCTTTTGCATTCTTAAACGAGACTCTACAGCAAGTTCAGTAGTTTCCTCGGAATCATGCACACTAGGAGGATCATGCTCATCAGACAATAGCACACTACCATTATATAAAGTTTCATTAGTGGCCTGAACTTTCTTAAGGTATCCTGGATTAGGGGGAAGAGGACAACCTAAAGCCATTTTGTATCGAGTGTAATTTATCTCATTCACTTTTGGTGCGAGCATATTTATCGTCTGCATAGTTTGGCCACGTTTTACTAAAAGGTTGTCTAATTCTCTAATCCTATCCTGCGCTTTGCAAAAATCCTCAAGAAGCCCATCTTCTCGAATTTTGAAATCATGTTTTAGCTTTTTCCTTTCTTCTTTTAAATCAGAAACAATAGCTTTTTCAGTTGAAAGCTGTTTATTAAGAGAAGTGATTTCATCATTCAAGTCGCTTATCTTTTTAGCACTACTTAAGTGTATGGCATTTAATTTCTTAGTGGTGCATTTTTCTTGATAAACAGATGTAGCATGAGCTTGTTCAAGTTCCTTGATTTTAGCATGATGAATCTCAAAACTTTTCTCCCGTTCCTTATATCCCGCAAGCTCAGTGGTCAATTTGGCATTAGTTTCTCTAAACTTATTATTAACCACCCTAGCATGATCTACATCCTTAGCAAGCTTATCAAATAGAGATTTATAATACGCATGTGTCTCATCAGGAAGGGTTGTAGGCTGAGCAACTTGATCCACACTAAGGTCCACACTAGGCTCATTCGAAATAATATTACTATTATTCGTTTGATCCTCGTGTGTCTCAATGTAGGGCTCAAGCATCTCAGTATACTCTTCCTCCTGATTAGACATATTATATATATCATTATCATCAAAACTTGGGTGTACCTCAGAGGGACCGTCTGCATCATAGACGGGAGCTCTGTCATCATGCATTCCTGAGGTTGATGCTTGCTGTAAGTTTGCCATCAAGATGTAGTTGGCATTCACCTCTTCTTCCTCGTCATATTCTGCAGCAGAAGCCATAAGATCAAATTCCTCAGCTTGAAGTGGAATCCCTGCCTCTTCCTTTTGTGCTATGAGAAGCTGAGTCTGAAGATAAGCAGCATCCCTCTTCTTTTTGGCTGTGCAATCTCTAGCATAATGACCAAATCCCCTGCAGTTGTAGCACTGAACCTGACGATTGTTGTTTCCATTACCCGTACCAGTATTCTCAGCCCTTGCAGCCACAATGTTTCCCATCTGGTTAACAACCGCTGGCACAACTATTAACCCATTCTGATTACCCACATTCGAAACACCCGGATTTTGACCACGGTTTTGACCATACTGATTTCCTGCATTGCCAACGGTCTGCCCAGCATTCTGACCATATTGTTGAAACTGAGTCCCCGTGTTTCCAGCAACTACCAATTGGCGATCTTGATTCGCATTCATGAAAGGTTGAGCAATCTGCCTATTTCTAGTGTTAGAGGAGATTCTCTGATTGTTGTTGGTGGGGTTAATGGTGAATTTGAATGCCTTTGCAAGAAGGGCAAGACCAGTATTAATAGCATGAGTAGGATCGGTAATGTCATCAAAACAGGCAATGGGTTGTTGTAAGTAATTCATAGCAGCAGGATGTTGATATCCATAAGCAGTGAGTTGTTGTTGTTGTTGTTGTTGTGGCATGAAGTTACTTGATGAGGGTTGATGGTAGGGTACCATGGGATATGACATAGATGATGGAGAGTTTGCCATAAAAGCCAATGGATCTTGTGTCTTGGCACGTCTTTCTGCCCTAACTTCGTTAGCTTCATCTTGATTCATCTTCAAATAGTCATAAACTTGAGTGTAGTCCACGACATGAAGATCCTTGGTTTGATTGACAAGAGTGACATATCGTGACCATTCAGAAGGAAGATTATCAAGAAATTTGATGTTGGCAGCAATTTGTGCAGGTTCATGTTTGTTTCTTCTAAGATGGTTCATGAGGGTTGAAAACCGATGATAATAAGGTTCAATTTGTTCCCCTTCAGTAGACGTAAATTTCTCCCATTCACGAAGCAACTTAGTTTCCTTTTCTTGTAAACCGATTTCACTGCCCTTCATTATTTTCTGAATCCTAAGCCACATCTCGTGTGCGGTTTCACAACTATCGACAGCAGCATAAACATCTTCAGGAAGTCCCATAAGAATGACTTGAATTGCTTGATCATCAGCGTCGAGTTGTTTGGATTCAGCTTCAGTTAATTCTTCATCTGTTTGCTCATGACTTGAATCAGCTACTGGGTTAGCATTCGTAGGGTCCCCAGGCACAATAATTGTTCTTCTAACGTACGGACCCTTTTGAATCGAGTTGACAATCAACTTTCCCAGAGGTTTACATTTTGCATAACGAAGGAGACGACTAGCCCATGTAGTGTAATTCTCCTTGGTAAGCATGGGTGGACGATTCTCAGTACCCGCAGCATAGATATCTTGTTGAGACGTCATCGAAGAAGTCGTGTGAACAACAGGATCTCAATTCGTAGAAAGCGTGTGGTGATGTTGAAATTCCGAAACTTCCGATTTTTTTTCTCAGTCCGACAATAAATTCCTCAGTCCGACAAAACGGTAAGCTGAAAAAATTATGTATCGCCAAATATTGAAATTGAGTTCGAGATAGCCAAAAACTAGTAGGGAAAAAATTTGATTTTACTTGACCTAAAAATTTTAACTCTTTTTTTTTTTTTTTTTTTTTTTTTTTTTTTTTTTTTTTTTTGATCTTCGTGTAAACTACGTTCTGAGACTAGTCTAGATGGTGGCTAAAACTAAAAATTACTCAAACAAAATTTCCATCGGAATGCCCATCGGAAAATTCTATCGGAATGTTCTATCGGAATGTCCTTCTATCGGAATCTTAGATCGCAATGATGATCTGTCGGAATGCTAGATCGCAATGATGATCTGTCGAAATATTGCTAGTATCGGAATGTCCAGATCGGAATGACTACCCGTCGGAATATCTAGATCGCAATATGGCAAAAATAAATTGGACAGAGTAACGGCTCAAAATTCCTTAAGACCCGTCGGAATCCCAGATCGCAATGCACGATCGGAATGTCACGTCGGAATAAGGTATCGAAATGCAGTGATCGCAAAGTAGAACCAAAAGGTTATTGCGATCTGGCCTCACACCCTTTGTACTTTCCGATGGTGAAACTTGCAAGAATTTCGGAAAGATGAACAAACACGAAATTTCTCAACTTTTGATCCAAAATACTTGTTTTTAAGCCAAAACCAAGATGCCCAAATCACTACTACACGATTTAAAGAAGGTATACTTCTTAGAAACACAAACAAACACGAAATTTGTTTGATGTTTTGACGAAAAACAATCAAAATCACACGAAATGCTCAAATACGAATCCCTTGGCGAATGATACCACTTGTTGGATTGTAGCACACGACTTATAATGATATATAAATGAAGATGAAGATTAAACCAAAAAAGAAAGATTAGATTAGATGAAGGAAAAAAGAAAAACAAAGAAGATGTGAATTCCTAGTGAGAGAAACACATACGTTTCTCTCTCTAAAACAAATGAAATGGAAAACACACACACACAAATGAGGCTTAGGAGGCCTTTTATACTAAGTAGTAAGTGTTTAGGAGGCCTTCCTCATTTGTGTGTTCGGGACTAATTCCCGTTACATAAACATTAATAACTAAGAACTCTTGACACCGTTGAATAGTATTTTTCACGAGCTTCGCAACGGTATATTATATGACCATCACTTTAAATACGGCTAACATATATATATATATATATATATATACTTTCGTCATTCAAGATTTACTGATTTTAAACATACAAAAAGTTTGTTATGATTAGGGGGTCTTACCCTAAACCACAACCTTAGCCCAAGTGCAGATACTTACTACAATATATAAACCATCTCTCATGTTCGTTATAAGATCCCAATGCAACCCTAAGTACCCCAAACAACCCAAAACTTAAAAAGAAAACAGGCTGAATTCAAAACTGTTTTGACCTCCGACTGTTGTAACCTGTTTTTGACCCACTTCCTGACCTCCAATTTAGTTCTCGTTAATTGCATTGGAAAGCCACTTCAATTACCTTTTCAGGGATACTTGGATCGTAAAATAAGAGTTTATAGAACTCCCGATATGATCAAAACAATTGACTTAAAATTCTGCCCAGTTTTTAAAAACGGGTTTAACAAAATTAACCTCATTAATTAACCCTAATCCCTCTAATTACAAGCCCTAATTCATGTAATCATTATAACACCATTAATATAACATTAATTTACTGTTTTTAAATTAAACCCTAACCTAAATCCATCATAAGATGATTAAGAAATCATTAAAACAATTAAATTGAAAAGAGTTATGAAGGTTTACCTTTGATTTATGAAAACCCCCAAAATTATGAAGAACCCTAAAAACCCTCTTACAAACCGTCGACTTTTATCTCCAGGGAATAAATTTTATGTTTTTGATTTATTAGAAAACCTTATATAGTGTATACATAAAATCCTTGTCCAAGTATAACACTTGTTTCCTTTTTTTTTCCTCTTTTCCTTTTTTATTTCTTTTTATTATTAATATATGTATTAATAATATTACCTTAATTTTCCTTAATTTATTTCAGCTCCTAAAGCCTCCAAAACCTCAAAACCGTAAAACTAGTCAGTTTTTACGCGTTTTACCGTAAAAGTCGTAAAATATACACTTTTATAAAAAATCCCAACTTTTGAAATAAACTTTATAGCTAAGTCCTAAATGACTTAAAACCATCCCGAAAAATATCCATATGACTAATTACCTCATCCGAGACTTCTAATGCTAAACCGTAAATCGTAAAAATATGATTTTCTATAATACATATATGTATACTTAAAACCACCAAATAACACCATCTCATTTCATAGTCACTACATTGTGAACTCATGAACATGAAATCATTACACATCGTTTCACTCACAAAGTACCCCGTACCGGAAACGATATCCGAACCACAATCTATTCACACCAGTAAGCACATAAACACGTAAAGACACGTAACTAGCACAAAATAAAACTAAGTGACGAACCTCAAAACCAGGGTTGTCACATCACTCCCTCCTAATAGAAATCTCGTCCCGAGATTTACTCCTTAGGATCAAACACACAAACAGCAACTCACACGAGGATACTTGTTCTAAATGAACTCCTCTCATTTTCACGTGAACTTTAGTTCAAGTTTCAAAATACCACATATACAAACCAAAAATAATTAAACTCATTGCCAAACTCTTGACCTCACGGTCAATAAATCTCACAAATGATCTTTGATAAAACAAAGACTCTTATTAACACAAGTCCCGAATAACGGTACATGCAAAATGCATTCTCAAACAACCTTTACCAATCTTAATACATGAAATATATCATATATACCACTCATTTTCCCCAGGTAATCCTATGCTCATAAGCTAATGGTCCGATCTTTCTAAAGATCATAAATGGACCTACAAAACTCTACATCAACTCTTCCATTTTACCAAAACATACCACCCGTTACTATGGGTGAAACTTCATACATAACTTTGTCACTAAATCTAGTGGTTTCCTCCTTTTCTACATAGCATCCCTTGTTGATCTCATCCTGTCCACAAACACCATTACCACATTAGTAGCCTCTTTTACCAATTCTAGTCCACAATGGGGACAACTCACCCTATCCTTTCATATAGTGCCTCAAATGGCATTTATCGACTTCTAGTATGATAACTATCATTATATGAAAACTCAGCCATCGCTAACGAGTTTCTGAACTACCTCTAAATCAATCACCCATGCCCTCAGTGTAACTCCTAAGGTTGTATAAATATCTCACTTGCTTATCCTTTTCCAGTTAGCTGGATATACTCATATCCAATCATGTTCAACAACTCCCTTTAGTCCATACCCCAAACTACTTACAAATTTCAATTTCCTTACAAAGTGACCTATGATGGTCTTTCACATATCCATTAGTTCTTCCAATCCAAATCAACTTATGATCTTTACACATCATCAAAAGGACGATTATCTCAGTTAGTCTATCAACTGCCATCCAAACCCATGCTACAGCTACTTCCATTAAATTTGGATAGCTCATTAGTAGCACCTATACACTTATTTCTCACTTTTCTTCATCTTGTCTCAGTTAGACCAAGCCCTTCATCCCTATGGCACCTCACACCTATAACTCCTCATCCATTCGATTATCGACACTAAGCCTCCCAAACAATCAGTATAGGTCAGTGCCATTTCCTTTTCCACACTACGACAGTATTAGCCTGCGTTGTGCTTTATTATACTCATTAGGCTCTACCAAAGTTCTACCTTCGGTTCCTATCTCGACCTATTTCATTCATGCTTCGCTTCTATACACACTTCCTTCTCCTTCCTCGACCCCTACCATACATCACGATGTGATGCTTCCCATCGTTCCTTCCCTTGCCATAATACTTCATAAGGTATTCCATACATGTTAGGCTAACTTTTACGCAAAACCCTCTATTCCATCACATCCGTACGCAATGCTTCCAACTTCTCAACTACGTGACTTCTCATTCCTCTTGAAATATGAGATGAATTAGTCAGTCTATCGACTATCACCCAACTCTCATCGTACTTAATCCTCCACCGCATTATGTATCCCTTCCACCAACTTCGTCCTTACATCGCCCTTTCTAAGCTACTCCTATCTATGTAGGAAGTATAGTCTACGTCCCTTTCTCCATATGATTGTCCAAGCCACGCAACATACATGTTGACGCGTTCTCCGCTTTAGATAACTCGACTCGTGCAACCTACATCCTTCATCCAAACCACCCTAATACGTCATCCATACAGTTCAAGTTCGTTTCAGCTTCACTTCATTCTTATTATTCCATGTCTCATCAACCATGCTTGCCTTTCCCAGATGGTACTTGGCCTTGCAATTTTCTTTCATCAATTAACTCCACCCATCACCTTTGCCAAATGTTCAATCAAGATGATTGAATATGTGTTGGAGACGTTCATGATCCGTATAGATCATTCTCCACGTCTCGTACACCAAATGCCTCTAGCATTCTAGGCAGATATAACAGTCCAGCTCCACTAACTAAGTCTATCCAGTTCTTCCAAATCTTCAGTTCCTGCAACGTATAAGTAATCGCCTTTCTTTGTCGTTCTCGTACACATCCGAATCTTTTCTCCACGTATCGTCATGCTTCGCGAATTCATCCAGTCCTTCCGATAATGCCAAGATCAGCTCATTATCCAAACCACCTCTTCAGCCTCCAAAATGCTTCCTCATCCTTCTTCACTTCGCCCCTTGCAGGTTCCATGATATGCCATCATCTATAACTACTCATCACGGTAGACTTAATACTAGAACTCACACTTGAAAATCTCACGTATAATTCCAATCCAAAACCAACACATAATTCGCCTCACTCTCCTTCTCAGATTTGAGTAGATCAAGATGTCGTCGATGCTCCCGATGACAACTCGTTTATATACGTTCATGCACACTCGGTTCATTGACTCCATGAAATCCGCTAGTGCTTTGGCGAGGCCAAATGCATAACCGTAAACCCAAAGCATTCATACAACATCCTTAGCAGTTTCAACTATGTCCTCCTTGCACCCTCTCTTAGCGGCAATACGAATAAATTCCTACCTCGTTCTACTTGCAAAATTCTACACGCATCTTAAAAGACCGGTACTTCCTCTCATCGGACCACTCAACCTCTTTCCACATCCAGTCTACTACTAAGCAACTCAACTTTTATCCGGCATTCCTTGCAATTTCCATCAACTCTTGTTCTTGAAATCACTCCATCAATGATTTGCCTTGGAAAGGCACTAACTACAACTCCTCTCACTTCTCCTACTTGCTCTATTCATGGTTGTATCTCAAAATAATAGGCAAACCTACTAAATTTCAGGAAATTTTCAGAAAACATACATGCCTTACGAACAATATCCCCTTCCAACACTCTTTATGGCACGTTACTTGTGCCAATATCCATACATTACACAAATCTCTATTCATCTCCCTTGGTACTCCTAAGAGACCTCATGACCACATTAGTTCGTCTACGAACTTCTTTCCTCCCCACTAAGGGTATTCCGACCGTTCTCTCATGGTCACCTACTTAAGCGTGTAGGCGCGACCAAGTCTTTCATATGACTACCTCAACGCTCCCGAACAATACGAAACCAAAACTACATCTTGAATCCACCAGATACAATCAACGAATCAAACCCACGGATAACTAACGACATTTCACGTGCACCAGTTAAAACAAGTCAAAAACCATGAGACTCAAAAGAAACTTAAACCCAAAACATGTATCAATTCAAGATGACTCATGACAACAAAAAAAATAATCCCAGAAACACCCAATGGCAACCAAAACATATTACGCCCCGCGACATATTATTTAAACCGTGCAAAAGATCGATTTTTCCAAAAGAATATATATATATATATATATATATATATATATATATATATATATATATATATATATATATATATATATATATATATATATATATATATATATATATTTTCTTTACCTCCCCACATCTATATGACTCAAACAATCTACAAACAACCCTCTTGACAAACTCAAAACTCAACTCAAAGACTAGGTATCCAGTGCATCCCAAATCATAAAAATAAACTACTATTCAAACTCAACCTTTAACCCGACACTTGTACAATAGTTTCGGCCAGGATACTGACCTTCCATGACTATACATTCTGAATATTCGAAAAGTACGTTCTGAGTACATAATTTTTGGCTTTTGAATCACTCAAAAAGCTCTAAAAACGAACAAGTTATGACCAAAACAATTTTATACTAGTTGTTTTAAAAACTAAAGAATAAACTTAGTGATTAATGCAATCCTTTTAAATGAAAGATATAATTGTATGTGTAACCTTCATAAACTTAATTTAACCTCGTATTAATAATTATAAATGACGTGAATCGGTTAAACCCAATTATATAAACTATGTAAGTAGGAAGAAATTTTACTTCACTTTATTTTAAAGAAAGTCTTTTAGAATTTGAAATAAATAAGTGTTGATTAAAATGAAATATTATGTTACATCTTGATTCAAACACGACTCCAACACCTTACCCTTATTTTACCGAATACAACCAGCTATCTAACCCTATAATAGATTTCCAAGTCCCCTTTTTTCTCAATATATACCGACCAAAAGAAATGTAAGACCCAACACAAAAGATTTCATTATCTCAAAAGAAATCCCAAGTTATTTCAATAGACTTGAAACCAAAAACACCATTTTAAAACGTACACGTGAAATACGAGCTCAAAGAATACGCTACAAGACACACTTCAAAAGATTCAAAACGTCGTTGAAACTCCACCAAACTCAAGCACTAATAAATCGTTTAAACACAAGAGAGCACTAGGTACGTTCAAGTTATAATAACTACTGAACGACCGTAAATCATAACATAACATCTATTAGTATATATACATCCGCGTATGTATACTTATTGAATCTCCCAAACATACTCGTTATCATATATGTCAAGTCAATCAATCGCTTTATACGCTCGTTTTTCCATACGAGTAATCACCATCTCACCGTGCCACAACAAGGCATAAAGCCCACCTCCAAAACCAAACCATATCGTGCGACCCCATAATCACACAACACTACTATAACCCAAAACATATAACACAAAAAGAACCATAGCCATACCATAGGCAGCCATTACATAAACCCATATATATATATATATACCCAAATTCTACATCTCATCATATACAAGCATGTACTAACCCTCTTTCATGCAATCATACTTGAGAACCCATTGAAGTTGTGGTACTTGTATAACTATGTTGGCCACCATATTTATACAATTACCCTTTCCCCAATGCACTCCCTCCTATGATGACACTTATAAGAATCAATACAACATATAACACATAAATCCATCTACTCACAAAAGCTCATAACCACATAACCACATAACCAATAAGGTCCAAAACTCCATCTATAAAAATAACATAATAAAACTCTTGGAATACAGAAATCCATAGTCTAGCTAAAACAGCATAGACTAAATCCAAAACGAAAACATAATCAGGTTTAAGTCATGTCGCCCATAAGAGTAGAAACAGCTTAAAATCCTTCATATCCACCTACTCCCAATAACTCGAATCACCACATGATTCTTAGGGAACATGACTTAAACCTCAAAAGAAAAATACTATACCTCATGTACATAAAATAACCCAACAAAAGATAGAAACTACCATGTACCAAATTATGTACTATAATGTACAATTTAGGCAAAATACAACAATGACTAGCGTGGATGATTATGGTTCAACCTTCACTAGTCACAACCCGAAAAGAAAATAACATGTGACTAAGTATGAACTTACTACTGTTCAATTCATACTAGTCAAAACATCACAATAAAGAACATCCAAACACATCAATTATTATAAAATGCACACATACTCCTATGACGCCTATATGCAGGGACCCTTAAGCTATAGACTAGGCTACGCGACTAGGCAACCTAATTCTCTATAACCATTGTCTCTGATACCATTCTGTCACACCCCACCATGGCGGAATAAGGGGCGCGACGTATGGATATCATCACAACAAACGGTTTCTCTATAGAGAAAACTAAAATGCAACTATAATGACATAAATGGTGACACAAAGGTCATGACAATATCTCAACATAGCAGGAGTCTAGGTAAGTAGGTAACAGTCCTACCTCTTACCCAAGACAAACAAATAACATAACCAAAACAAACATATGTGTGCCACAATATCACTTATTAAATGAACAAATAAAAACTAAGAAGGAAACGGGGATTCTCCTTCTATATGCATTCCTACGCTCTTCAAATCCTAGCCACTTATGTTCTCATGCTTAACCATAGTATCACCTGAAAGAGACACTAAAACACGTCAACATAAAGTTGGTGAGAGTCATAGGTTTAGACTCAAACGCCAAATCATACCAAAAAGTTGTGAGTACAATCAAAGTTAAAAACATATGGACAGTGTGATACTACATGCATTAACAAACTAACATTCAAGATTCAACTAGTCAAACCAAAACCATGGCTCCCAGCCATACCAAACCTTATAATCCCATAGGCATCCAAACACCTATGAACCAAATCCCAATCCAAGGCTCCCAGCCTTACCAAACACCATGGTCCCATAGATGCTCACACATCTATGTACCTCCCCAAGGCCCCGCCTTGTCAACAAACCCTTGGTACCAAGTCAAAACATAAACAATCAAGAATTATCTAGCAGTTAATCACATAAGTATCAACACATAAGTCCATTACCAACGCCAAACATTCACAGCATAAATTTATAAACAAAATAACATAGTGTCTCTTCCATCCCATCTGGAAGTCAAAAACAATAGTAAACATGGGACTATGAAACTCACCTGATTGAGCTTCCCCAAACATCCGCGCACTAGCAAAAAGCTAATCAACCAAAAACACATAATCAAAACATTAAACCAAACGCTAAAATGGCTCATCAACCTATGATGGACATCTAACATTCTCCCATATATATACCTCATATATATGCTCTAAGCATCTCATTACACCCCTCTATAAAGCCCTTATCTCATTTTACTTCATAACACATCCCGTTAACATTTTATCAAAAACAGTCCGAGTTTTAGGTCTCCAAACTATAAGCCAAACACCCACCTAAACACACCCATGATCTCTGTAAAGGGAATACTTATGCCCTTACATATGTTAGCTAACACATCCCACTTGCCCCAATCTTAAAGCTATTGTTAAGGCCCTGATATATATATATATATATATATATATATATATATATATATATATATATATATATATATATATATATATATATATATATATATATATATATATATATATATATATATATATATATATATATACTTTCGTCATTCCAGATTTACTAATTTTAAACATACAAAAAGTTTGTTATGATTAGGGGGTCTTACCCTAAACCACAACCTTAGCACAAGTGCAGATACTTACTACAATATATAAACCATCTCTCATGTTCGTTAGAAGATCCCAATGCAACCCTAAGTACCCCAAACAACCCAAAACTTAAACAGAAAACAGGCTGAATTCAAAACTGTTTTGACCTCCGACTGTTGTAACCTGTTTTTGACCCACTTCCCGACCTACAATTTAGTTCTCGTTTCTTGCATTGGAAAGCCACTTCAATTAACTTTTCAGGAATACTTGGATCGTAAAATAAGAGTTTATAGAACTCCCGATATGATCAAAACAATTGACTCAAAATTCTGCCCAGTTTTTAAAAACGGGTTTAACAAAATCAACCTCATTAATTAACCCTAATCCCTCTAATTACAAGTCCTAATTCATGTAATCATTATAACACCATTAATATAAAATTAATTTACTGTTTTTAAATTAAACCCTAACCTAAATCCATCATAAGATGATTAAGAAATCATTAAAACAATTAAATTGAAAAGGGTTATAAAGGTTTACCTTTGATTTATGAAAACCCCCAAAATTATGAAGAACCCTAAAAACCCTCTTAAAAACCGTCGACTTTTATCTCCAGGAAATAAATTTTATGTTTTTGATTTATTAGAAAACCTTATATAGTGTATACATAAAATCCTTGTCCAAGTATAACACTTGTTTCCTTTTTTTTTTCCTCTTTTCCTTTTTTATTTCTTTTTATTATTAATATATGTATTAATAATATTACCTTAATTTTACTTAATTTATTTCAGCTCCTAAAGCCTCCAAAACCTCAAAACAGTAAAACTAGTCAGTTTTTACGCGTTTTACCGTAAAAGTCGTAAAATATACACTTTTATAAAAAATCCCAACTTTTGAAATAAACTTTATAACTAAGTCCTAAAGGACTTAAAACCATCCCGAAAAATATCCATATGACTAATTACCTCATCCGAGACCTCTAAATGCTAAACCGTAAATCGTAAAAATACGATTTTCTATAATACATATACGTATACTTAAAACCACCAAATAACACCATCTCATTTCATAGTCACTACATTGTGAACTCATGAACATGAAATCATCACACATCGTTTCACTCACAAGGTACCCCGTACCGGAAACGATATCCGAACCACAATCTATTCACACCAGTAAGCACATAAACACGTAAAGACACGTAACTAGCACAAAATAAAACTAAGTGACGAACCTCAAAACCAGGGTTGTCACAGATTTGTATACTTGTTTTGTAAAACCGTTTGGACCACTTTAAAAGTACAAACTCGACAATCCGACTTTTGAAAATACTACTAGACTCATCAAACTCAGTTTGTAAACTTTGAAAATCAGTAGTATCAACTATCTAACCAAGCCTAAAGTCCCCGAGAGTCGACCCAAAATCAGCCACAATTTCGGATTGTGCCGACTTGCGTCTCCCGGTACACGAAAACTTAAACTAGCATAACTTTTGACTCGTAATGAATTAGAAGCTCTATCTTATACCAAAACGACCATCTTGGAAAACTCTACAACAATATCAAATAATCTTAGCCTTTCTCAGACTTTAAACCCACGAAAAATCTGTTTAATACCTGCTGTCCTAAAATAGCCTTTTAGAAAACAAGTCAAATCCATTTTTCAACCAAAACGATTCATTCCCAAACCTATAGAATCATCATACTATCATACCAATCAACCAAACACACTCCTAAACATATGCATGCATCAAAATCAAAAGATCAAAATAAAAACTTAGACTTTTTAAACATCAAAATAACATAATCTAGCCATGATCATCCTAAAAATAATGATCAAACACCTTTTCAACCAAGAAATCATCAAATCTTAAAAAGTTGATGCATGTACAAAAATTGTATACCAAAAGATGCACCTTTAAAATCTAGGAAGTAGTCTTTAATTTGTTTTGATAAATTTGGGATGGATGATGATGAAAATGGGTGTTTTTGGGTTGAGGTCTCACGGCAAGGAGTTAGAGAGGAGGGTGGTGTAATTTGTTTTTATAAAAATGGATGAATAAGTGTGTTAGTGGAAAGAAAAGAAATATTTATATGTGGGTAGTGGAGGGACCAATGTTGCCAAGTTTAAAACTTGTGGACTTAAAAATAATTAACAGTTTTAAAAGGGTAGAAAATGGTTATTGGTAAATATTGAAAATATTTACGGGGCTCGGGTTTCGTAAAAATACTTTTCAAAAGTTACAATGCATCATAAAAATGATTAAATGATTTCTCGACACGACTTAATACGTAATTAAAACTAAATCGTCGAAAATATTAATTATCGAAACAATCGATAAATAAACGTAATATTTTGGGCATCCGTCGGTATCGCGATCACTAGGAATTCTCGTTGTACATTGATTTTGAATAAACTCGTTGTAAAACGCACGCGGGTGATTTTAAATCAAAAACTTTGATTTAAATTAAATATGGAAAAATAAAATAAGAATTTTATAATTCCATACAAAGTATTTTCAATTAAGAAAATACTTAAAAAGTATAATTTAAAAATCTCAGGATTTACATATAGCAATACAAGAAAACGTAATACGTTGGAAAATGCAAGAAGCACGAATAAAAAGAATAAAATAATGCTCGGAAAGTACGGGTTCTCACAGTCCTTCCCCCTAAAGGAACTCTGGTCCCCAGAATTCTCCCGAAAACAGTAAAAGATGCAAACAAGAGGAGGTACAAAGTGTAGAACAAAATTCATTGCTTCCTTTCCGTACCACGACGAATCTTAACGGTTAGAATTCACTATGCTTCAGTTTCTTAACTCCTTTTCGTATAACTTTTCAGTCTTGGATTAGGATAACGATCTTTCAATACAGGGATACATCAAGAGATGAATTGTTGGAAATACGTGCGATAAACTAACAAGAATGAACACAAGAATCGCTTAAACAAGCAGAGTGCGATAAAATGAACCAAGATTGTAAAATCAACAAGGGGTCACAAATCATGCAACTGTGAAACGTGAAAATCTTAAAATGTAAGAATCTAGTCACAAGCGAAATAGAAGGGAAAAATGATTTACATATGATCATTTTTAAAGTACAATTTGTCGAAATCAGTTGTCCGGTATTTTGGGTATTACTTCAAAACTCAGTTTAAATATTTTCTTGATTAAAAGAAAATTTTACAAGGTGTAGTGATTTAAAAATCAAACTCTATATAAAATGAGTGGGTAAACAGTTGTCAAATCTTTTTCTTGATCAGAATTTTCAAAGAAAAAGTAACTCAGTTCAAATAGTTATTTTGATCAGCTTAAGAGCTTTTCGGGTGACTGTATGAAATTATTGTTAAAACTCAGGTTTAACGTTACCATTAGAAAAATCAGGTTTTTCCAAGTTATTTAGAATCATCGTTAGAAATTATAAATTAATTTAATAATTTCATTAGGTTGACAGTAAAGTATGATATAATATCAAATACTTTAAAAGATATCCTTTTTAAATACTAGTTATAAGTTTACCAAAGAAGATATATATATCCTGTACTTAACTTGAAACAGTTATTTTGGTAATTTAAACATTTGATAAAATGTATAAAACGTTCTTAAAAATTAATAATAATTTTTAGAAATTCAAGAAAGTGTTTAAGGTATCAAGGATAAACATGTAACATTTTCTGGTTTCAAAAGATGACAAGACAGCAATGAATATGAATCATATAAAGGTCACCAATTTGTATGCGAGCGATAACACAAGGGAATAAAATAAAAATCGTATCAGTTCTTAACAAACATGATCGGATAGACGCATCGATGATAAGGACAATAAGAAACAAAGGATTATAGCAAGTCGTCACTTCTTGAGTGCAATTGGTGACACCAATAACAGCTTATTAAGTTCTCAGTGGTCGATATACGCTCGAAAGAGAAAAGCCACACAATAAATTTTCGAATCAAAGAAAATTCTTAAGAAGTCACTTGAGAGGAATTCCAGTAAAAAGAACATCATTAGCAATGAAAGGAAAAATCAACACATGATTCACACAAATGAATTTCAAGACGATGAAGTCTAACACACATAATGATGGATACACGAAATCATCGTTCACGTCTAGTCATAAATCATTAATCGCGTCCAAAGACGTTTCGTAGTTCTACCAAGATAGATAGAGATGGTCGATCATAGAAGCATAACAACGTTGAAACTTTCAAGTCTGGTATCGATGGTATGAATTTAGGCAAATGGTAACGAAAATCGTATCATGAGGATGATGAGGTAACAGGTTTAAACAAAGATTGTTGAGTAGGGAAATTTGTGCTTGTGGCATGTACTTTGTTCAAGAAAAGATAAGGGTTCATAAGTGTATGTTGCGAATTGTTAATACTCGTATAAGAAGTAGTGTTTTCAAAACTTTTATTTTATCTAACTTTTTAAGGAACATAATTAAAAAGTTGCTTGTTGGTCAAATATTTAAGGTGACTACTATTCGGCCTTGCATGGCTCCTTATAAATTAAGCGTAGGTGATCATGCCATGCATAATTTAGGACTAGCAATGCGATGCTCATCTTCGTCAAACCAGTATTACAGGTCATATTATTTAAAATATGTATATAATGCCATTTGTAAAAACATAAATCAAAATAGTTTATGAAACTATTCGCCAATAAGTTACTGGCTAGATATTTAATTCAACAATTGAAATGTTACAAGATTCTTTACAAGACCCAAGGTAGAACAATTTGTGAGAATGCATTGTAAAATTAATATAAATTAATCTTATAAGATAGCATTCAATTATTTAAGAAAGCCCAAATGAAACCTTTTGTAAAATGATTCGCAAACAACATTTATTTGAGTTATATGGTAACATGACAATAGCTTATAAAGTAGCGAGTGGGTTACAAGAGGGAAATAAGGAGTAGTTCAAGACAGTCAACGAAATGGTTACAAGGTGATAAGGTTTAAAAAGGTTTAGCCTAAATCGTCAGGAGACACGTGTCAAGATGGTAACGAACGATACGAAAGTTTCTGTACAAAGTATATTTTTCGACACAGCTTGATATTAAATCCAATTTCATAATAAACCAGAATTAATGTACACACAAGACTTGTGGATTCCACAAAGACGAAAAAAGATAAACTGTATAGTTAGTCATGTAAAGAAAACACAGTTTGGAAATGGTTCAAGAATGCCAACGGTAATCTGAGAGATCAAAAACGACACATATCATCCGTGTCTTCGGCTGCAAGATGCAATGCAGGAAGGTCTCTTGGTGGCGTGATTTTCCAAAATCACAGGACATACCGAGAAAGAAACAAAATATTAACAAGTCACACTCCTGAGGCGAGGAGGTGTAATGAAAAAGGGAGGATACTAGTAGGATCGTATTCCAAATAATCGTCACATAATAAATGACGATCATGTGTTCAAGGTACAACAGATGTTGTAAGTTGAAGTCGAAACGTAGAATGGTCAATGAAATAAGATGTAATCCATGTACAATTGTCGTGTAACACAGTGACGTAAAGGTCAATCAAGATTACGAAAACCCACGATATTATTCAATACTGATTCAGCGAATTCTTCGAGATGTGTGACTCACACGATTTCCTTTAGTATTTCTGGGAGACACATTGAGCTATACAATGGTCTATAGACTGGACATTCAATTACGAATGGTCGGAAAGAAAATCTGCGTATCTAAATAGATATTTTAAAGGAGTTGAACAATGAAAGCAACACGCACGGTAGTAAAATAAAAATCAGGAATTTCGTCGAAAACAACACTTCTTCAATTTGAACAATGGTATCACGAGAGTATGCACAACATGTAGCAGCGAGTCGAGAAAAACATATGATTCAAAACGAACGAGTATATGAAGTCAGTCGTATCACGCATAAATGAAATAGCAATAGTACTCAGAAAAATGAGTATGAAAAGTCGGCAGTATACGCGCTCTGAATACAAGTATGTAACGTCATAACGATATAAAATCATTGCAATAAGATCAATTCACAAGAACAAGAATTCAAGAAATACAGTATAGACAGATGTAATCACAATAACATTCAATGATAATTCATGAAGCACTAGGCTTTGTAATGACATAGTAATTATCGCCATTAAGGTAATGTAATATTTCAACATGTAATCAAGAGATAAAATATCGTAACGATAATTAAAAGTAAATAATAAGGAATAGAGAGTTACCCGCGCATATATCGAACAACATTGGCAGATTCTGTGGTTGACACTTAAAACATGAAATATTTGAACTTTCAGTTATATCTAAGTTTTTGAAAAATGACTCAGTTCCCTATAACCACCGCTCTGATACCAATCTGTGAGACCCTCAAAATCTGACATGGAACAACTAGGCAACGAGGGAGTAACACGTCATAGTACACGAAACAATGAATTACAGTTCATACAAAGCTGACGAAATAAAAACATGTACATTACATCATAAAAGGTCAGAGTTTTTAAACATAGGTCCCAGAGTTTTAAAAGCGGAAAATTATATTATTTCGTCTCAATTTATAACATAAAGTTGCCCAAAAGATATAATAAACTTCTGATAGTTTATATAAAACCAATCTTTCAAAAGCATCACAGAAATCTCCAAGCTGCGATAATATCCTGCGGGCTCCCATTCAAGCAAAGCTAAGTAATAAAACCTGAGATTAAACATGTAAAATCGTCAACATAAAGTTGAGTGAAATCCATAGGTTTAGCAATAAGGATGTGGAACACAAGCATTCATTTGTAAACAAGAAATAGGGGAAAATGGTTATGTACAGTAACCATTGTCTGAAACAGTATTATTGTTGTTTAGTTCATGAACCGAAGCTTAACTCAGTGTAAGCTCCTCTAGTCAGTATTCAGCCTAAATACTCAAGTGAATAAACAAATATTAGTGCGTCAAGATAATCGGGACGGGGATAGTCAATCCCGATGGATCCACCCACAACATTCGCGCTTGGTAGCAGGATTAATTAACGGTTCATGATCAATGAGAGGAAACTTAAGGCTAGACTAAAAGCAATAATATCAATAAAAAACAGTTGGAAATCCTCAAGTTCTGGAAAGCATACAATTTCTGGATAGCATACAAGTTGAGGATAGCACACAGTTTTAAATGGTTGTGTTCCACCATGTAAAATCTCACCCCGTGTTTAGAAACCATGTACAAGTAAAAAGGGGCTATGAACTCACCTTAGCCACGAGGTAAGTCAATCACGGTACTCAGCAACTGAGTAGAAACAATGTAGTGAGACGATCACCGACGATATGGATGCACGGGGGAAACACGAAAACCGCAACCTATCACAATAAGGCGCGCGTTAAGACTCGAACTCAATATCGATATATATACCAAATACAATATGACTCAAATGTTTTCAAAGTATTCATCTTTCAAAACCATTGACACGAATCAAATGAATTCATACTAACCATTTATTCCAACACTACACGTTAAAACACTTGAAATTGACCCGTTATACGACGCCAAGTCAACGCAAGTCAAACTATCTTTAAACCTTAATCGGACCAGTAGCTAAGTCATTTATATAATGACTAAGCACTTGAATAAGTCATCATGTCCGATGATGAATACTCAAACTCACGCAACACAAACATTAAACTATGTGTCCAAAACAAAAATCAGCAAGTACACCCCGAATGTACACACCGATCTACCCTATCTAGACTTGTCCGTTTTAGATGAAAATTGGTGTCAAGGTCACTTATAACCTGTATAAGACCTCACCAAAAATTGAGCCAAAGTTCACACTTTAAAATCCATCAGCTCGACACTTTACTCGACTTCAAATTTTGGGACAGATTTGTATACTTGTTTTGTAAAACCGTTTGGACCACTTTAAAAGTACAAACTCGACAATCCGACTTTTGAAACTACTACTAGACTCATCAAACTCAGTTTGTAAACTTTGAAAATTAGTAGTATCAACTATCTAACCAAGCCTAAAGCCCCCGAGTCGACCCAAAATCAGCCACAATTTCGGATTGTGCCGACTTGCATCTCCCGGTACACGAAAACTAAAACTAGCATAACTTTTGACTCGTAATGACTTAGAACTCTATCTTATACCAAAACGACCGTCTCAGAAAACTCTACAACAATATCAAATAATCTTAGCCTTTCTCAGACCTTAAACCCACGAAAAATCTGTTTAAATCCTGCTGTCCCAAAATAGCCTTTTAGAAAACAAGTCAAATCCATTTTTCAACCAAAACCATTCATTCCCAAACCTACAGAATCATCATACTATCATACCCATCAACCAAACACACTCCTAAACATATGCATGCATCAAAATCAAAAGATCAAAATAAAAACTTAGACTTTTTAAACATCAAAATAACATAATCTAGCCATGATCATCCTAAAAACAATGATCAAACACCTTTTCAACCAAGAAATCATCGAATCTTAAAAAGTTGACGCATGTACAAAAATTGTATACCAAAAGATGCACCTTTAAAATCTAGGAAGTGGTCTTTAATTTGTTTTGATAAATTTGGGATGGATGATGATGAAAATGGGTGTTTTTGGGTTGAGGTCTTACGGCAAGGAGGTAGAGAGGAGGGTGGTGTGATTTGTTTTTATAAAAATGGATGAATAAGTATGTTAGTGGAAAGAAAAGAAATATTTATATGTGGGTAGTGGAGGGACCAATGTTGCCAAGTTTAAAACTTGTGGACTTAAAAATAATTAACAGTTTTAAAAGGGTAGAAAATAGTTATTGGTAAATATTGAAAATATTTACGGGGCTCGGGTTTCGTAAAAATACTTTTCAAAAGTTACAATGCATCATAAAAATGATTAAATGATTTCTCGACACGACTTAATACGTAATTAAAACTATATCGTCGAAATTATTAATTATCGAAACAATCGATAAATAAACGTAATATTTTGGGCATCCGTCGGTATCGCGATCACTAGGAATTATCGTTGTACATTGATTTTGAATAAACTCGTTGTAAAACGCACGCGGGTGATTTTTAATCAAAAACTTTGATTTAAATTAAATATGAAAAAATAAAATAAGAATTATATAATTCCATACAAAGTATTTTCAATTAAAAAAATACTTAAAAAGTATAATTTAAAAATCTCAGGATTTACATATAGCAATACAAGAAAACTTAATACGTTGGAAAATGCAAGAAGCACGAATAAAAAGAATAAAATAATGCTGTGAAAGTACGGGTTCTCACATCTTGATCTCACGAACACACTCCTAATCAATAATTAAAAATCAAAGCCCCGTCCTCCTTTTGGCTTGCTGGCGGCGTCTAAACAAGAACATCCCATTCTCTTTTTAACTGTTTCTGGCGGCTTAACCAGAACGTCACGTTCTCCTTTTAGGTGCTGCTGGCGGCATAACCAGAACATCACGTTCTCCTTTTGGGTGCTGCTGGCGGCATAACCAGAACCGGCGGCCACCATTGGTTTGCTAGGGTTTTGCCTTTTTTTCTTAATTTTCTTGGAAAAACTTGTGAATGAATATTTGTTTCCCTTTTTTGTTTATTTCATCAAAATCAAATGGGCTTGGCCCGTTTCTCTTTTGATGCCGCAGCTAGTAGGTCCCACAAAGGGAACCCGAAGCCTTTCTCGTGTCTATTTTATTACATGTTCGTGTGTTCGTGTTTACGTGTTTCGATATTACTAAATATTCGTATAATAATTAATACTTGTACGTAATGACAATAATCGTATTAATAATATACGTAAATACATAATTATATGTTCGTGATTCTTATGTTCATGATTTCATGTTCGTGATTATAATTATTGTTGATAATAATTATCGTGTTTTAATACATACATAATAATTATCGTGTAATAACACGTACGTAATTCTTGTAATTCATGTTCGTGAAATGTAACGTGCTATAAAAGGAAAGTTTTAATCCTGTCGTACGATTATTAGTGTACTGTTCATGGTAAAAGTATGCGGGTTTTACAAAAGGTTAGATCAAAATCAACACCAGGCTCTTGATTGAATCCTTGGGCCACCAGCCTAGCTTTATTTTTGGTCACTTCATTGGTTTCATCTCTTTTGAGCTTGTAAACCCATTTGGTGCCAGTGGTTGATTTACCATATGAAAGAGGAGCCAATTTCCAGACTTTGTTTCTTTCAAATTGATTGAGTTCCTCTTGCATGACATCCACCCATCCAGGGTGTGTGAGTGCTTCAGAAACCTTTGTAGGTTCAATTTCTGAGAGAAAATTTGCATAGAGGCATTCTCTAGATGAAGCAGCACTCAGTTTCTTGCCATAGATCTAGTGACTCTACCTTCACTAGGATTGCCTATTATGTTCACCAGCTGTATGTGACTATTTTTAGTCCAAAATTTTTGTGAAGTTGGTGAATAGGCACGGGTATCATGATTAGAGCTAGAACTTGGAAGTCCATGACATGAGCTTGGACTTGGATTATCTATAGTGTCTACTAAAGGATATTCAATGGACAAAGGTTCAATCAATGGAGGGCTTCCTTCTTGTTCAGAAGCAACACATCCAAGACCTAATTCCCTATAGATGGTAGGAAAGTTTTGAGCAAGGGACTCAGATTGTTCATCAGCAACTTTATATGATTGATCATTTAGATCATGTGTGTAAGCATGCTGATTGTTTTGAGACTGACCATTTTGGTCATTTGTGTTGCCTTACTGATCATTTTGATCATTTTGAGACTGATCATTATTTGATTGACAGCCATCAGTATGTGATACTGAAGGATTTCCTTTTGTAGGACTTGTCATATCTTCAAATGGATCAATTAAGAGGGACTGAGTTGCTTGTTTGATATGTTTGAGAAGGCTCATAATGTTGAAATTCATCAGATGGATAATTGTGAGATTCATGTATATGAATTTCATCATCTGATGGATTTGTAAATTTTAGAGCTTCAGAACTTTCATTGAATGTGATGTGATAGGTTTCTTCAATACATTGTCTTCTTGTGTTGAAGACTCTATATGCTTTAGATACTAGAGAGTATCCAAGGAAGTAACCATCATCAGACTTTTCATCAAACTTTCTAAGGTGATCCTTGTGATTGTGAATGAATACTGGACACCCAAACACATGTAAGAATGAGATGTTTAGAATTTTACCCCTGAAGACTTCATAGGGAGTCTTCATGTGTCTCTTCACAATGATGGATATATTTTGAGTGTAGCAAGCAGTGGCTACAGCATCAGTCCAAAAATGCTTAGAGAGAGCAGATCCAGCAAGCATCGTCCTTGCTGCTTCAATCAAAGTTCTGTTCCTTCTTTCAGCCACACCATTTTGTTCAGGTGGGTAAAGAGATGAGAAATTTTGGGAAATTCCTTTGTCACCGCATAATTTGATCGGAGTGTGATTTCTGAATTCAGTGCCATTGTTAGTTCTGAGTTGTTTGACATGAGTGTCATTTTTATTTTCAACTCTTTTGATGAAAGACATAATGGCATCTGGTGCATGGATTTTCTTTATCAAAAAATATACCTAGGTGTACCTAGAGTACTCATCAACAATGGCAAGTGTATATTTTTCATGACAAATGGCCCTAGGTGATACTGGGCCAAATAAGTCCATGTGAAGCAAATGAAGACTTTCTTTTATTGAGAAAGTTTGCTTTGTTTTGAAACTGGCCCTATAGTGCTTCCCTTTTTCACATGCTGAGCATGGTTTGTCCTTGGAATAGACAAGTGAAGGAAGACCAATAACAAGATTTTGTTTTGCCAACAGAGTTATTGTTTTGAAATTGAGATGTGAGAGCCTCTTATGCCAAAGCCACTTGGTAATATTGGAAGCTTTAGCAAAGAAGCATGTCTCCTGAGTGGAGTTCATGTTCATGACATAAACATCTTTGACTCTGGGAGCAATCATCACAATTTCATGATTAGAGTTGAAGATTGTACCTTTTTTGTCATCAAACAGCACAAGATACTTGGCATCACAAAGTTGACTTATGCTGATGAGGTTGTGCTTCAATCCATTGACATATGCTACCCTTGAGAAAACTATACCATTGCATTTTACTGAACCAAATCCTTCAGTAGTAGCTGATGAGTTATCACCAAAAACAACTTTAGGACCTTGTTCCTCCTTATAATTATGCAAATAACTTTTGGTGCCAGTCATATGCCTTGAGCAGACACTATCTAGGTACCAAATAGGCTTCCTGAGATCACACTTTTTGATTGTGACATTGACCCATTCACCACTTTCTCTGGCCACAACATTTGAATTAGTCCCTTCATCATCAGCAAGTGCCATCAGCACTTTCACATTAACCATTTCATTATCATCTGAAGAAACATCTTCCTCATCCTATTCATAAGCTTCAGCGACAAGCCCTTTGTTCTTGTCTTGCTTGGGGGCCTTGGAAGAAGAACTATCAGTACTCATGAGGGCTAATCTTGCATTGATTTCTTTGTATTTGGCCTCAAAATCTTTTGTTGGTCTAAGTTCAACCCTGTTTTGCTAAAAAGAAGTAGAAGCAATTTGTTTTAGTTGAAATGATGATTGACCAGATGGTCTTGATCGAGCTGGTGAGGAATATGGAGGGAGAGATGTTTTTGAATAACAATCCCTATCATAGTGACCAGTCTTCCCACATTTGTAGCATTCAGTGTCAACTGAAGCTTTTGTGGAGCTAGAGAAGTTGCCTCCTTTCTTAAAGAACCTTCTAGACTTGGCCAGAAGTGCTCTTTCGTGAAATTCCTCTTTGAGGTCATTTAGATATTTAATATTTGTCTTTTTAGTTTGTTTTTCTCTCGGTCTTATCGAATTGATTGCACGTTTTTAAGCAAAGACTTAATTGTTTTTGGTTAAGAGAATGTATTTGGTATTTAAGCTACTTGGAAATTAAAACACGTGTAAAATGTAAAAATAGTATTTACACTACGTATACGTACTAAGCTAAAACATATTGCACATACCACATTTAAATGTACGAAATATAAAAAAATGTAAAAATACATTTTAACTACAAATGAAAATACACATTACAAAATTTAAAAATAAAAAAGTAAAAATGTAAAACAACTTTTATAAAACTAAAATTACAAATTTAATAAGACTTCAACATGAAATTACATTTATATTAAGCTAAACCAATCGTTTAAAATCAACATGTACTCGGGCTCCAAAATGAAACCAAGCCCAATATGTAATTACTGATCCAGTTACCTATACTTCAACTGAAGGACTAACAGTGAAACAAAGTTAACTATCTAAATGTTACCGTTACACTCTAAGGACCGTAATTGACATAGAGAGAATCACACTCAGGGACAAAATGTGTACATTCATCCTAAAGTATATGAAATCAAAATTCCTACACAGAACACAAGTTTTAACCAAATCTAATTAAACTGTATATTATGTAGAAAGCAAAGATGAACATTCTTACTATTACTCCTAACTACAACATCTTGAAATGAGCTTTATCTAATCCTGTCTTCAAATCGATGTCACTAACCATTTTTTATCAAAACAAAAACGTGATACTGTGACTAACTTGATATGCAATAGAAAGCCAAAATTCCAACTTCTGAATCTTGTAAAACTGACTACACTAATCACCTAGCTTTTTCTCAACTAAAGATCTTAACAACAGATTACCTCAAACACTAATTACTGAAACAACGAAATCTAATCTGACTGTTAACTGGAATTAAATTGCATAGTAAAAGCAACTACCAAACATCATATCACATAACAAGTAGAGCAATTCGCAGGCAAATTCACACTACAATAAGTCTGCTATCATAATACACTAAAGAAAATAACAGAAAAATAAAATGAGCTTAACCTTGACATCCGAAGAAAGTCTGTTGATGTCGAAGTATGGCGCTGAGCCAACTTTTCGATCACGAGCTAGTCTTTCTGAACTACCAATCTCAACCAACTATCACAGCTATCAAAACCAAATCTTGACTTTGAAAACGACAACCTGCAAAAGATTAAGAAAAGACAGAGTATCGAACAAGCAATATAGACTTGTTGAACGGATCTCCACAACAGAGTACTATCGAGGATGAACACTGCTGCAAACGAATTAGAACCCTGCTGAAACTGACTTAAATTTTTCTCATGAAAACTTGATAAAAATGAACTCACATAGCCGAAACTGTATATTACTGAAAATCTACCACTTGCATTTGAACAAAAGAACAAATACACGTTTTTAGAAAATCTAACTATAACCAAAGTTTTATCAAATTGAGAGAAAGAAAATTGAACAACCTCTAATCTGTTTAAACTAAATCTATATTAAGTTTCCTTCCAATAATAGACTCTCACTAGCTGAACTTCTATAATTCTGTTGAACAATCTCTAACCTGTTTAAACTAAAAGCATTTAACAACTCTCTTGAACAGATTATTAGAAAAGAAAGGGGATCGATAACTCGATGCTCAACTACCTAAACACACTTCTACTATTGCGTGAACAGTAACAGTTTATGATTTAACAGATTCTACTTCTATTATCATGTGAACAGTGACAATTTTTAAAGGAAATAAAAAATTAAAAGAATTTTAAGAACAAATTGAAAACATGACTATTTTAACAAACTAAGTTGAGCTTATGAGCAGATTTACTATCGAAAGCTTAAACGATGAAAGTAAAAACTCATAAATGGCTGAATAGGTAAATCAGTTACAACCGTTTAAACTGAATTCAGTAAAAGCTTTCGCGTCAAAACTGATATCACTAGAAACATTAGGAGTAAAACATATGCTTGCAAAGAGAACAGAGTACAGTTACTATAAGTGAGAAAGAGATTTGAGTAAAGAAGAATTCATTAAAGGTAAAAGACGGTTACAAACTTTAACTAACAACGTAACTGAATTAACAGATTGATCTTAACAAAATATCTAACTACTCCTAATCTACACCTACACTATGTGACTCTACTCTATGCTAACCGTCTCGAAATGGAGTCTTCGTCTTCTATTTATAGGCGTTTGAAAGAGGAGAAGATGACGTGTTTCTTCCAATTAAATCGTGCCACGTGTTTAATACGAGGTTCTTGATGATTAGGGTTCTTCAGGGATTTGGGGATTTCTTCTCCTTTGCGTCTTGATCTAATTTATTGGTACCATCATGTAGAGGAGATTGTGATGATCATTTTTGTAGTTAAAAGCTTGGCCTGATTCTCCTTGGATCTTCATTGAAATCGATTTGCAGGTCTTGGAGGTGGAAAGATAAGAAACCGTCTTTCTCTCTCTTCTTTGGGGATGAAGACGTGAATGTGTTTGTGTGTTTGACCGGCTTGGTCAATGACCAAATAATATGTAAATACTTTTCCACCATTTTTCCTCTTTGGTCCCTCATCTTTCATTTCTTTTCAAATGGTTTAAAAACCTTTTAAGTAATTGCTTTTTCATCCTTTGTTTCTTTAGAAATTGCAACTTAAGCCCTCGATCTTTGAAAGTTTGGCAAATAAGGTCCTTGAAAGCTCTTTCGTCCTTTTCTTCGTCTTTTCATCAAATAAATCCTCGAAAATGCGTATTTGCTTAAAAATGTATCTTTTTACCTGAAAACACATAAAACACAAATACACGCGTAATTCTGATATTTTAAAGTTAGCTATTATGTATTTGACTGTGTTTTGAGTGGTATTTGGATCATAATTGATGAGTGTTTTCACACTTATCAATATTCCTCACTAGATCTAGTGTCTTCCTCATCATCAGGACTATCTTGGTAGTCTTGAATGACAGCTTCACTAAAGAAAGCTATGGACAAGGGTGTAGCAATGGTCAATGCTTTACTCTTGCTTGAGCCTTCATAAATCCTATCAACTAGGTTTTCTTCATATTTTAGTTTCCCAAAAAGAGAGGCCAGATCACAATATTTAATGTGATTAGCATTTCTCAAGCTTTGGAAGAAACTGAGCCACTTCTTTGGTAATGCATTAACAAAAACTGTGTTGATTTCAAGTTTTGAAAGCTCAACACCATCATTCACAAGTTCATTCATCAGTGCTTTGTACCTGGTGAATGTTTGTGTGAGGGTTTCCCCTTCTTTGTGCTTGAAGGTGTTGTATTGAAGCTTTAAATCCATGATTCTGGTTTCTTTTACATCAGAGGGTCCCTCATGGTAAAGAATAAGGTCCTCCCATGTAGATTTGGCTGTTTTGCAACTTACAACAGAATTCATTTGGTCATCTGGAAGCACAGACATGACGAGACTTTTGAGACGCTGATCTAGGTTAGCAGCTTTTCTCTCATCCGCAGTCCATTGTACTTCAGATTTTTTATTGTCCCCAACCATGAGAACAAAAGGACCATTTTCAATGATTCCAAGGAATTGAGGTTCAACCCAACCATGTGGACAAGAAACCTCTTCTTCTAGTTTGTAAAATTAGCTACCTCTAGTATAGGAGCAGCATTGAGTTGGCCACCCCTATATTCTAGGGTTTGTGGTATAACTTGAGCCATTTTTGGATCTTGATTTGAAAACTTTTAAATGAGCAGTTTAATACAATAAGAATTTAGCTAATCAAACTGCTCTGATACCACTTGTCGGTACCTTGTAATTCGTTATTACTTATTAACTTAAGTAATAACTCTTTACTTCGACTCAAGTGTGTTGTTTTTAACAATAGATAAGAACTATGAACAATTAAAACAACAATACCAATTTACTTTTCAACGTATAGACTTTTATTAGAATCAAATAAAGAATCTATAACCCACTTTGTTTGCGGAATAACAAAGTGGTTGAGTGACAATGGGTTGTGATCTTCTCTACTTAAACGTCTAACCAAAGTTAAAGTCTAAGCTCCAATCTAAACGTTCATATGCTTCTTGGCTATATGGTTTAGTTGGTATCGAGAGAGAAAGGTTTTCCAGAGTTTAAGCTCTTGTATTAGTTAACCTTTCCTCTCTCAATGTACACTCCTTTTATAGGCAGTGTAAACTAGGGTTTGCATTTTGCATGTTTCAATGCATGGGTTTATCCAGTGAGTGGTTGATGCCCATGTTGGATAAACAGTACAAAGTACATATTAAAATATTATAGAAAAGATAAAGGTTGTACCATATCTAATTACAAGCAACCTACTTTGACTTAAAGTTATCTTTTCCCGCCTAATGCAAACCATCAGAATACTGAAGAGTCTTCAGTATCCTAGAGGAGATCGACATCATTCAGTTTGGGATTATCAAACCAAACTGAACTGAAAGCCCTTCTTCAGTCCTTGTTCTTCAGCAACTAGACCGCCTAGTATTTGAAGCGAAGACTCCTTTGTCTTCTAAGTTCACTGAAAGGGGAGTGCTGAACTTTCTTTAGCTTTCAAGTCTTCAGTAGGAACTTTGTTCCTCTGGTCATCCTTCAGCAGACTGGCCTTACTGCTGAGCATGAAACACTTAGGGGGATTTTATATTCAAATCTTAGAGTTGCTTCAGGGTCAGTAACTACTGACCCAACACTTTGGATTCTGATGAGACTGCTTTTATACATGGTCTCATCGTCCAAAACGGCCTTAAATTGCATAAAATATCATAAAAAGACCAAATATATGCTCGTGTTTGTTTTTTGTGTATTTTTAGGTACGGATATTGAGGAATTAGCAAAAGAACACAAGAATCAATCAAAAACAAACACGGGAAACGAAGTCGCACAATGAACCGGGCCCAAGTTTGGAAATTTGCAAAAAGACCCTTGAAGAATTGAAGATTGGCAAAAATGGCCCCTCATCTTTGAAGAACTTGTCACATTTGACCCTCAAATTATCAAATGTACAAGTATAATCCTTAATGTTTGAAGATTGTTCAAGATCAGTCCCTGGAATTTGAAGATAATACAAGTTAAGCCCTTGGAAAAAGTTTTAAAATCTTTTGTGCCACTTTTGACAAGTTGTCAAAAGTTGACAAAGCTAATTTTGGCGCTGTTGGGAATTAAAAACAAAGTGAAAGAAATGAAATAACTTGGGGACCAAATCTGCCCAACCACCAAACTCCCACAACCAACCAGACCCTGACACCTCAGCCCTACCCACTTTATTTACCCAAACCCATTAACCTACCCGTCCACCCACCCAACATCCCTACCCGGTTTATTAATTTAAACCTGGTCAAAGTCAAACCCGGTCAACCCCACTAATTCCCACCTTTCCCTCCCTTAACACTTTTTCAAAACGTGTTTAAACCAAAAACAGATTTAACCCCACCCCTAATCCCCTATAAACCCTAAAATTTCCAGATTAATTAAGCCTTAATTCAAAGGGGTTTAAGACCAAATGGTGCAGATCCTTAATTGAGGATCCCCTCACTTAATCCCACCTTCCAGAACAGTGCCACGTGGCCTGTGGTCCTCACCCACACACTACCCTGCAACGTCCTTTTCCCACAACCCAATGCCCCGACCAAATTAGCGATTGAGATCCCACTACTTGGCCTCTAAGATTAATTTGACGTCCACGATTCATCCAACAAGCTGTCATATCACATGGTGGTGTTTTTGACCCAAATCAGTCAAAGAAGAGAGGGGCAAATTAGGGCTTTTAGCATTTAGGGTTTATGCTTTGTAATTTTTTATTCAGTTGTTCTAGATAGTTCCTTTTGTAGTATAAAAAGGAGATGGGCATGTCCACTCCATTTTGTTCCAGTTTTTGCATAAACACTTGTAATCTTTTTTTATATAAATTAAAAGTTTGGTATTTGTGGTATACAATTGTAATCCCTTTTTAATATTGATAAAAATTGGTGTATGTTATATGCAATTAACTGAGTTCCATTAAATTGTGAAAGTTTTGAGAAATTTAAGATTTTCAAAAAGGTTTTCAAAGTAGGGTTAAAATTCATAAATCATGGTTCTTTGAAGTGAAAGTGGAAAGGAACTGTGATTTGTAGATTTTGAGTGTATTAAAACGTGTGTTTCAAGATTTGGAAGTTTTTGGAAAAGTTTTTAAGAAGAAAGAAAGAAAAACAGAAATATTGGATATTGTTTGTTTTTGCTTGATTTTTCTTAAACAGGTAGGAAGCATTGTTGTTGATCTGTGTTCAGCACCAACCCGTGTTGGTAGGGAGGTGGTTAAGCAACCACAAAGACCTTGGAAGTAAGGTCTTAAGGTAAAACCTTGTGACCTTGTTAAAATTTCAGAAAGTGAAGTTTGAATGAATTTGTTTGATTTGTTGATTTAGTTGTTTTGATTTTTTTTTATTTCAGTCCTTATGTGTTAGTATGCATGTCTAGAAGCTTATTGGTCATTTTGGTTAAGGGTTGCAAGGATTTGTAGTGTTAAATCTTAGTTTCAAGAATATAAAGTGGTGTTTGGATTCGGGTTTTAACAGGACAAGGATCTTTAATTGTGTTCTAAAAGGCTGTTAGAAGGTTGATAATAGATTGAGTTAGGTTGTTGCTAGTTAGTAAGTAAGATTAGAAAGGTTTGGAAGCAATTTGTGTGATTAAAAAAGGACTAAGAAAGTCAAAAATCTGCATGTGCACTATTCTGCCAGTTTTGATGATTTTTTTTGTGCATGAGATCTTGAAATTTGTTAAGACTTAGGGTGTTTTAGAGTTTGAAATTGTTATTACATCTGTTGTGAGTTTGTATGCTAAGTTTGGGACCTTGAAAGTCATTAGGGTGCATTTGATAGCTCAAAAAGTCCACCAGACCTTCATTTTTACCTCAGCAACTTAACATGGCCTGGGTGAGTATTTGGTTGTGATTCTTTGCTTGCTAGTTGTTAATTCTTGTTGTTCTTGACTCCTTGTGCTCAGAAAGAGCACAAGGGTGCCTGTGTTCCAAGAAATATCCACCAAACAAGTCCACAGCCAAATCCTTTTGGCTCTCACCATTTGTGAAGAAAAGAAACAAAGCTTATGTTCATAAAAATCCAATCTGTCACGTTTTTTTTACTTTAATCTTGATTAATCAGTGCTAAAAAGTGAAAAAGGATTGTGTTTAGAAGCTATTAAGGGTCACTGGATTAAGTTTTAAAAAAATAAAAAAAAAAAAAAAAAGTTTTGCAAAAACCACTAGCCTGGCTTCGAACCCCTGACCTCTCGTTGGAGGGTTCAGAGTCCTTACCAGTGTGCTAGCTTTAATCTTGTGTAAAGATGGGCAAGGCCCATTACTTATAGAGGTTTTGTTTTGGCTTATCTAAAATAAGCCGTGAGCTTTTAAGTCATTTTAAGCTTATTTAATAAGCTTTTTGGGCTCAGCTCATTTTTTCTAGGACATTTATAGAGTTTAGGATTTTTCTGATTAAAAATATTATTTTTTCCGTTTATTTAATTAATTTTTAGGATTATTTCTATTTTTAAATTTAGAAAGTCTATAAAAAATAGTGAACAGTAGTATAAAAATACAAAAAAATAGTTTTTAGGTTTTAATTCTTATTTTTGAGGTTTACATATAAAAAAGTTTTCAAAAACTTTAATTTTTGATTTTATTTAATTTTAGGGTTTTTTGGCAACTTTAAAAATTAATATAAAATTAATTAAAAGGTTTTAGGAACTTTTGTTTTCATTTTCTTCTTAGTTAGATTATTTAGGATTTTTGAGAATTTTTTAGAATTTATTTGAAAACTTTTTATTTTTAAGATTATTTTATTATTATTTTATTCATTAAAATTAAAAGTTTTATTTTTAACTTTTTTTCATTTTTCCTAGATACTAGACATTAAAATAGGACCTTTGTCACTTTCCAAATAATTTTTAGGCTTTTCAATTAATTTTTAGAATTAATTTAAGATTTAATAGATTTTAATAGTTTTTAGGAGTTTAAAAATAGTTTAATTTGGTTTTAAAATTTTTAAAAATAGTTTTTAGTTTAATTAGGTCATTTTTGAGGTTTACAAACTATTAAATCTTGTTTAGGGCTTTTTAATATTTAAAAGTGATTTTTAGGGCTTTAATTAGCATTAAAAAGTCATTATTAAATTAATTAAAAGGTTTTGGCAAGTTTGGATTTTTTGTAAACTCTTAGAATATTATTTGGGAGTTTTTAGTAATTTTTAGGAATTTTTTAGAATAAAACTTTAATTTTTTGTGTTTTTTACGTTTTACGTCGTAACTTTCTAGTAGTGTTTTTGCCTTATTTTTCTATTTTTTTCGTCTTCGTCATTTTCTCTTCTTTTCTTCTCATTAATAATCAAAAACATAATCAATCATTCATTACACAACACACGTGCCTCCTTGGGAAACGAACTTGGACTTCATTTGGGTCATTAGTGCTCGGTTTTCCTAAACCGACACTTAACGCTTACCAACGACTTTTGTGTTGCTTTGTTTTTCCTAAAATAAAGTATATACAAAAACGCTACATCAATTTTGGCGCCGCTGCCGGGGAGGCGTGTTGTGTTTTGATTGAAAAATTGTTGTTTTCTATATTAGCCATAATATAATTGTATTAATAGCACTCTATTAATACGTATTATCGTTTTTCGGTTTTTGTGTGAATACTATTACTATATTGTATACGTAGAACAATAAATACACAAGTACTCCAAATACGTGAGCAATCACAACCTTGACTTGGGAGGTCATTACCCAATCATTGTATTCGAATCTCAAACCAAAGAAAAAGGCAAAAATAGATAAATACTTTCGTGAAGCTTAATCTTGATAATACAAACTATAAGGTGGGTATAAGGCGGTTGTATTTCACAACCTAAAGGAAAAAGGCTCTTAAGTGCTTCGCGCCGCCTCGTTTCCTCCGCTTGCTTGTGCGTATTTGATTTTGAGAGTGAATCGAGGGTTTTGCCGCCCAAAGTATTATTACATATCATATATATTTTCTTGGTTTCCATTTGATTAAACCCTCTTGAACGATTTGGTGTTCCACCATCGTTCTAAAGTCATCGAAGGCGTTCACCCCACGTGATCGTTTTCATTCCTTGAGGCCTTTTTAATCAAGATATTTGATTAGTGAGGAGATTTGTGGACTCATTGTCTACTCAATATATTCACCAATTCCAAAAAAGTTAATACAATCAAAAACCACAAAAAAATTGAAAAAACACAAAACACCAAAAAGAATCTTCTTTGCTCGCCTTCTCGTTGTACATGACGTTTATGCAAACTCGCTCTAAAGCTAGACGTGCTCGTAAACGAAGAAACAAATCACTCACTCAATCTAGTGAGGAGTCTCCAAGTGAGGAACCTATTGTAGAACAAGAAGCTATCATGGCTAATCGTACTATGATGGAGTTGCTTCAAGCACCCACCGAGGGTTTTGGAGAGGCCATTGTGATTCCCGCCATCCTTGCGGAGAACTTTGAGATCAAAACGGGTTTAATGTCTATGCTTCAAGCAAACAAGTTTCGCGGTCACGAAAAAGACAACCCACATTATCACATTAGGCAATTTAATCGTCTCACCGCGACAAGCAAGTTTAAGGATGTACCACACGATGCCATTAAGATGATGTTGTTCCCTTACTCGTTAGATGGACCCGCCAAGATATGGCTTGAGAAAGAACCGCCGAATTCAATTTTGACATGGGCCGATCTCGTGTCTAAATTTGTGAACCAATTTTTTCCACCATCTAAGACAACACATTTGAAAAACGAGATTTCACGTTTTACACAAAGACCAAATGAAAGTTTTTCAATGGCTTGGGAGAGGTTTAAAGAAATGCTACATGAATGTCCACACCATGATTTTTCCGAATTGCATCAAATTTACACTTTTTATAATGGGCTTAATGAACATGAAATAGATTATTTAAATGCCGCCGCGGGTGGTAATTTTTTGTGCAAAACGACCAATGAGGCTTTGAAAATCATAGAAAATAGGTCTAAGGTCTATAGCCCTCGTAACACACCGAGTGTTGCCAATTTGGGCTCGTCATCATCTCGTTCCATTAATGCCTTGCAAGATGAAGCAAATGAGGAGAATCGGTTTTTCGATAGGTTTTCGACTCTTATGTCTCATTGGAAAGCTCAAGAAGCTTCAAACACCGCTTCGGTTAAAGCGGTTGCTAAGAGTTGTATTTCATGTGGTGGAGCTCATGATTTTTCCGAGTGCATTACCGCGGATGGTAACACTTCGAATGCTTATGTAGCCACGGGAACTTATAACCAAATCGGTCAAGGTTCACGTTCAAATCAAGCTCCACAAAATCAAAATGCTAATAACTATCGAAACAACAATCAAGGTGGAAATTACCAAGGAAATCAAAGGAATTATAACAAGGGTAATTACCAAAGTGGAAATGGGCAAGTTTCAAACCAAAACCAAAACCGTGATTTTCAAACTCCTACTCAAGGTTTTCAAAATGCTCACACTAAAAATTTGCAAGGAGAATTTTTAGATTATGCTAAGGCTAATGATGCTAAGTTTGACAACATGCAACGTGAGATGATTAGCTTAAGGTCCGAGTTGAAAAACGAGCTTAAAACCGAACTTGCTAATGAACTTAAAACTCATGCTAATAAAATGGAAGGAAATGTCACACGACTCCAACAAAATCAACAAAAAATGGAGCAAGGACAACATGAGATTAAGCAAGAATTGTTAAAAGCGGATGCTAGGCAATCTAAGTTTGAAGATCGTATGGCTAAAATGTTTGAAGCTATCATGTGTAAGCCCTCTTCTTCGGGTGGTCTTCCTAGTGATACCATCATAAACCCGAAAGGAGAATTGAAGGTTATTACCACTCGTAGTGGTAAAACTTTCAAAGAACCCATTTCTCGTCCAAGTACTTCTATGGAGAAGGAAAAAGAGAAAGAACCCGAGGTTGTGGTTGAAAAGGAGCACATTACAATCCCACAAAGTACCGCTCATGCCACACCTACGGTTGAACCAATACCCATAATGGAACCCGAGATTCCAAGGCCGATGCCTATGCCTAATTTGCCCCAACCCACACCACCTTTACCCTACCCATCAAGACGAAACAAGGAAAAGGCACAAGAACGAAATAATTATCAATTTGAACTCTTTATGAAAATGTTTCGTGACTTGCATTTTAATATAAGTTTTGCCGACGCCTTAGTCATGATGCCTCGATTTGCCGCGAACTTCAAAAGTATGTTGAATAACAAAGAGAAATTGCAAAAATCGTCTAGTTGTTCTTCGGTTTTTCTAAGCCGCATACCTCAAAAAGTCGGTGATCCTGGAAAGTTTTTAATCCCATGTGCCATCCAAGACATGGAAGAATGCTACGCCTTGGCCGATCTTGGTGCTAGTATTAATTTGATGCCTCTCGAGATTTTTAAGTCGCTCAATCTTCCAAATCTCACTCCTTCAAGAATGTCAATCGAAATGGCCGATCATTCTACGATTCTAGCTTGTGGAGTTGCCGAGGACGTCTTTGTGAAAGTTGGGAAATTCTATTATCCCGTGGACTTCATAGTTGTTGACATTCCCATCGATCCTAAGGTTCCGTTAATTTTAGGTCGATCTTTTTTGGATACCTCGAGAGCACTTATCGATGTGCATGCAAGAAAAATCACTCTTCGTTTCAATGAGGAAGAACTCGTCATTAATGCAACCCAAAACTCCACGCTTTCTCATGTTTATTCGATCACATCTTTGTACAATGTCGATTCCACCAAAAACATTTGCAAAAAGATTTCAAATAGAGTTTTAGGAGTTGATAAAAATGAAGTTCCGTCCCCTCCGCCGATGGAGGTTAAGAGTGTTAAGCCTTTGATACCAATCTCGAGTGATTCTTCGGATGATGAATACATTGATCCCGATGGGGAGGTTTTCTTTGTTGACAAAAGATTTGAAAACTTGCCACCACCTAAACCAAAAAGATTTCAAAATGTGAGAATTTTTAGTGTGACTAACATTGTTTTAGATACACCAAATATTTTTGACATAATTAAATCGGGTTTTCACAAGGAGAGTATTAAAGATGAAAAAGGAAAAGATTTTGAATCTAATTTAAAAGATTTTTCTACAAATCTAACTCCGTCATCACCGCGTTTATTGAGTACTACAAGCTCGTCTTCTCCTTTTGACGATGCTTTGTGTGGACCTAGTGTGGGGGAAGCCCCTTATGTTCCCTCCCCTTTCTCCACCGAGGACGAGATATTTGATCCTGGAATTGCTTATATAGGGAAATCTCGGTCTTCCACCGATGCAATAAATGGAAAATCTTTTCATTTGATTGGTGCGAGTCTACCTCGAGTAGCTCATGTTTTTAGAGACTTACCCATTGTCCCACCCTTCTATTTCTTCTCATCTATTTTCTTGAAACTCTTTGAGTTTGTGTTGACACACGACAAAGTGGCGTTGATTTGTTTTTCATCCGAAAACGAGGACGCTATCTTTGACCCCGGTATACGTTTATCGGATTTTTAAAGTACTCCACGTGCTTTTGGGCCTTGTTTATCATGTAAGCCCCACCAAAAATTGACCAAACCATGATTATCCCTAAATGATCACATTTATGGGGATTCGAGTCGAGCTTTTGACTCGGTTATCAAAAACAAGGTGCCTCGTGGGGGAGACCCATGCTTATCCATGTACATATTATTGCTTTCTAATGTAGTTAATGTGAGGGGATTTGTGCCCTTCCAACCTTTGTTCCGTGGTTGTTTGTGAATTGTGTCTTTTAGATCATCATCTTCACGATTGGAGCCTCTCGTGTTCGTTTCATGGGAGCACTCGATCGTTTGCTTTGGAGGCCATTCCCAATATCCACATATGATATATCCTTTTATGTTCTAACCTTAGGTTTATAGCACACTTCATAAACGGCTATTACTTATTGGTTACACCTTTTCCATGCTAGATTAGGCATTCGACTACGTCTCTAGTATGGGGGTGTTTGCACCCCTAGACTCGAAACATTGAGGACAATGTTTAACTTTAGTATGGGGGGGTGAATAGATACTTGCCTTGCCAAACCTTCACGCTTTTCAAAGTTTATCGTTTTGTTATCGTTTTCTTGCAAAATAAGGCTAAAAATGGCCAAATTTTAAAATTTTTCTCATGTTTTATAAGTGTTTGAAGACACGAATGTAGATTTTCCGATGGCGAGAATAAGAGTAATTTTTGACTCGACCGTGCGTGTTGAGCACTTAGCTTTGGTTCCTTAACTACACATTAGGCTAAGTCTCTTAAATGAGGACGAGAAATGATAGAGTTAATTATAAGTTACTATGCTAAACGTAGAGTACTCGTATTCTTTCAAAAACTCATGTGTTCTCGTTGTTTGCTTATTCTCCCTTCGCATGTAAATATTTTTTGCTTAATAAATATTGATTTAGCGGTTTAGTTAGGATTGTTGGGTTTCTAGTCTTTTCTAGTAGCTTCCGTGTAATTAAATTGGGAAGACATTAAGGTATCGCCAGCGTCACGGTTTTGAAGTATTGGCACCCTAATAATCGAAAGCTTCACCCAATAATAAGATTTCAAGTGCTCACCTAAATCTAGCAAACAATTTGAAGCCCCACAAGGCCTAAAATCTATGCAAAATTGAAAGTGAATCAAGCCTTAATCTTCGAAGCTTTAAAGATCCAAAATTCGCTTTAGCGTGAAGATATACGTCTTTGGCTAATAAAGCCACCGATGAGGCGGATAATAAAAGGCAAGGCAAGACCGAAGTCATAATAAAAGCTTCATGGCGAAGTTGAATAAAAGATGGAGGTAAACCAAAGATAATAAGGTCCTTCCGTTAGGGGGCGTATAAAAGTCTTGGTAATAAGTCTCATGTTCAAAACCGTTATAAAACCGTGTTTATCGATTCTTCTTGTCAACTTAATTTTTTGACATCGTTGTCTATTAGGAGGGGTTATTGATTTGATGGTCTTAGTTACACCGTTAGGACTCTATTTTTAGACCTAAATCTCTATTATCGCATAAGTCAACAATGTATCCTCGTGATCATTAAGACAAAATAAAATATAAGAGATACAACTTAGGAATAATGGGAGAATAAGTACGTGATTAGGGCATATGAGTAGTGTTAGCATTACTAACTTATAATGACAATGATCTCGTTGCACGCTTGGCATGGAATTAAGGTGAAAATCGAGGACGACGAAATTATTTCTAACGAAGCATTCACGTGTTCTTATTCTATGAACCTAAACGTCCCATTTTGCGATGAAAATCATACATTATGTCTAAAACGCAAGTAGTAGCAATAGTGTAATGTAGCTAGTTTACCATTTCAATAAAGTGAATAAAATTAAATTTTGGAGATGCTTTGATACTTTATTCTAGCATTGCGTGAGGGCACGGCAATGGTTTAGTATGGGGGAGTGATGAGACTGCTTTTATACATGGTCTCATCGTCCAAAACGGCCTTAAATTGCATAAAATATCATAAAAAGACCAAATATATGCTCGTGTTTGTTTTTTGTGTATTTTTAGGTACGGATATTGAGGAATTGGCAAAAGAACACAAGAATCAATCAAAAACGAACACGGGAAACGAAGTCGCACAATGAACCGGGCCCAAGTTTGGAAATTTGCAAAAAGACCCTTGAAGAATTGAAGATTGGCAAAAATGGCCCCTCATCTTTGAAGAACTTGTCACATTTGACCCTTAAATTATCAAATGTACAAGTATAATCCTTAATGTTTGAAGATTGTTCAAGATCAGTCCCTGGAATTTGAAGATAATACAAGTTAAGCCCTTGGAAAAAGTTTTAAAATCTTTTGTGCCACTTTTGACAAGTTGTCAAAAGTTGACAAAGCTAATTTTGGCGCTGTTGGGAATTAAAAACAAAGTGAAAGAAATGAAATAACTTGGGGACCAAATCTGCCCAACCACCAAACTCCCACAACCAACCAGACCCTGACACCTCAGCCCTACCCACTTTATTTACCCAAACCCATTAACCTACCCGTCCACCCACCCAACATCCCTACCCGGTTTATTAATTTAAACCTGGTCAAAGTCAAACCCGGTCAACCCCACTAATTCCCACCTTTCCCTCCCTTAACACTTTTTCAAAACGTGTTTAAACCAAAAACAGATTTAACCCCACCCCTAATCCCCTATAAACCCTAAAATTTCCAGATTAATTAAGCCTTAATTCAAAGGGGTTTAAGACCAAATGGTGCAGATCCTTAATTGAGGATCCCCTCACTTAATCCCACCTTCCAGAACAGTGCCACGTGGCCTGTGGTCCTCACCCACACACTACCCTGCAACGTCCTTTTCCCACAACCCAATGCCCCGACCAAATTAGCGATTGAGATCCCACTACTTGGCCTCCAAGATTAATTTGACGTCCAGGATTCATCCAACAAGCTGTCATATCACATGGTGGTGTTTTTGATCCAAATCAGTCAAAGAAGAGAGGGGCAAATTAGGGCTTTTAGCATTTAGGGTTTATGCTTTGTAATTTTTTATTCAGTTGTTCTAGATAGTTCCTTTTGTAGTATAAAAAGGAGATGGGCATGTCCACTCCATTTTGTTCCAGTTTTTGCATAAACACTTGTAATATTTTTTTATATAAATTAAAAGTTTGGTATTTGTGGTATACAATTGTAATCCCTTTTTAATATTGATAAAAATTGGTGTATGTTATATGCAATTAACTGAGTTCCATTAAATTGTGAAAGTTTTGAGAAATTTAAGATTTTCAAAAAGGTTTTCAAAGTAGGGTTAAAATTCATAAATCATGGTTCTTTGAAGTGAAAGTGGAAAGGAACTGTGATTTGTAGATTTTGAGTGTATTAAAACGTGTGTTTCAAGATTTGGAAGTTTTTGGAAAAGTTTTTAAGAAGAAAGAAAGAAAAACAGAAATATTGGATATTGTTTGTTTTTGCTTGATTTTTCTTAAACAGGTAGGAAGCATTGTTGTTGATCTGTGTTCAGCACCAACCCGTGTTGGTAGGGAGGTGGTTAAGCAACCACAAAGACCTTGGAAGTAAGGTCTTAAGGTAAAACCTTGTGACCTTGTTAAAATTTCAGAAAGTGAAGTTTGAATGAACTTGTTTGATTTGTTGATTTAGTTGTTTTGATTTTTTTTTATTTCAGTCCTTATGTGTTAGTATGCATGTCTAGAAGCTTATTGGTCATTTTGGTTAAGGGTTGCAAGAATTTGTAGTGTTAAATCTTAGTTTCAAGAATATAAAGTGGTGTTTGGATTCGGGTTTTAACAGGACAAGGATCTTTAATTGTGTTCTAAAAGGCTGTTAGAAGGTTGATAATAGATTGAGTTAGGTTGTTGCTAGTTAGTAAGTAAGATTAGAAAGGTTTGGAAGCAATTTGTGTGATTAAAAAAGGACTAAGAAAGTCAAAAATCTGCATGTGCACTATTCTGCCAGTTTTGATGATTTTTTTTGTGCATGAGATCTTGAAATTTGTTAAGACTTAGGGTGTTTTAGAGTTTGAAATTGTTATTACATCTTTTGTGAGTTTGTATGCTAAGTTTGGGACCTTGAAAGTCATTAGGGTGCATTTGATAGCTCAAAAAGTCCACCAGACCTTCATTTTTACCTCAGCAACTTAACATGGCCTGTGTGAGTATTTGGTTGTGATTCTTTGCTTGCTAGTTGTTAATTCTTGTTGTTCTTGACTCCTTGTGCTCAGAAAGAGCACAAGGGTGCCTGTGTTCCAAGAAATATCCACCAAACAAGTCCACAGCCAAATCCTTTTGGCTCTCACCATTTGTGAAGAAAAGAAACAAAGCTTATGTTCATAAAAATCCAATCTGTCACATTTTTTTTACTTTAATCTTGATTAATCAGTGCTAAAAAGTGAAAAAGGATTGTGTTTAGAAGCTATTAAGGGTTACTGGATTAAGTTTTAAAAAAAAAAAAAAAAAAGAAAAAAAGTTTTGCAAAAACCACTAGCCTGGCTTCGAACCCCTGACCTCTCGTTGGAGGGTTCAGAGTCCTTACCAGTGTGCTAGCTTTAATCTTGTGTAAAGATGGGCAAGGCCCATTACTTATAGAGGTTTTGTTTTGGCTTATCTAAAATAAGCCGTGAGCTTTTAAGTCATTTTAAGCTTATTTAATAAGCTTTTTGGGCTCAGCTCATTTTTTCTAGGACATTTATAGAGTTTAGGATTTTTCTGATTAAAAATATTATTTTTTCCGTTTATTTAATTAATTTTTAGGATTATTTCTATTTTTAAATTTAGAAAGTCTATAAAAAATAGTGAACAGTAGTATAAAAATACAAAAAAATAGTTTTTAGGTTTTAATTCTTATTTTTGAGGTTTACATATAAAAAAGTTTTCAAAAACTTTAATTTTTGATTTTATTTAATTTTAGGGTTTTTTGGCAACTTTAAAAATTAATATAAAATTAATTAAAAGGTTTTAGGAACTTTTGTTTTCATTTTCTTCTTAGTTAGATTATTTAGGATTTTTGAGAATTTTTTAGAATTTATTTGAAAACTTTTTATTTTTAAGATTATTTTATTATTATTTTATTCATTAAAATTAAAAGTTTTATTTTTAACTTTTTTCATTTTTCCTAGATACTAGACATTAAAATAGGACCTTTGTCACTTTCCAAATAATTTTTAGGCTTTTCAATTAATTTTTAGAATTAATTTAAGATTTAATAGATTTTAATAGTTTTTAGGAGTTTAAAAATAGTTTAATTTGGTTTTAAAATTTTTAAAAATAGTTTTTAGTTTAATTAGGTCATTTTTGAGGTTTACAAACTATTAAATCTTGTTTAGGGCTTTTTAATTTTTAAAAGTGATTTTTAGGGCTTTAATTAGCATTAAAAAGTCATTATTAAATTAATTAAAAGGTTTTGGCAAGTTTGGATTTTTTGTAAACTCTTAGAATATTATTTGGGAGTTTTTAGTAATTTTTAGGAATTTTTTAGATTAAAACTTTAATTTTTTGTGTTTTTTACGTTTTACGTCGTAACTTTCTAGTAGTGTTTTTGCCTTATTTTTCTATTTTTTTCGTCTTCGTCATTTTCTCTTCTTTTCTTCTCATTAATAATCAAAAACATAATCAATCATTCATTACACAACACACGTGCCTCCTTGGGAAACGAACTTGGACTTCATTTGGGTCATTAGTGCTCGGTTTTCCTAAACCGACACTTAACGCTTACCAACGACTTTTGTGTTGCTTTGTTTTTCCTAAAATAAAGTATATACAAAAACGCTACATCAGATTCGAATACAATAATTGAGTGATGAAATTCTAAGTAAGGTTGCTTTTTCACGCTTTTGGATATATTGTAAATTTATTGTGATACGTAGTACAATATATTAATAATATTCACAAAGAAAAACGAAAACGAATATTTCTATAATATACTAAAATATTGTTGTGTGTTTAATTTAGGAAAACTTAACACGATTTATTTGGATATTCTATAATATAGTAAAAAATAACAACCGAGTATGCACGATATTTACGCTTTTCAAAAATGAAAAGCAAAAATGCACTACTCACACAAACATGATATATATAAGGCACTAAACACCTCCCCAGAAGCGGCGCCAAAATTGATGTAGGTATTTTAGTCACTTGTTTTGGGAAAAACAAATAACTGTGGCGAGTATTAAATTCGACGGTTTAGGAAAACCGACAAATCGAATAAGTGCCAGTTCGTTCTCGGCGGAGGTGTGTGTGTATTAGGCCAATATAATAAAATCAAGTTTGGATTAGTGTCGTTTTTTAGTTTAAAGAGAGAAAATTAAAAGACGAGCTACACTACGATTAAACTACGACGAGTGACGTAAAACGTAAACGTAAATACGTAAAACGAGACGAAATTAAAATTTTAAGCTAAAAATTAATTAAAAATTAAAACTAAGTCTAAAATAATATAAATAAGAATAAAAATTCAATAAATAAATTTTAAAACCTTTTATTAGTTAAATATTTAATTTTAAATGCTAATTAAAGTCCTAAAATTAAATATAATTAATAAAAAGCCAAAAATATTATTTTATCAAACAAATATCTTACTTATATTATTTAAACACTAAAAAGTATTTTTCCTAAATTTTTAAAACTATGTATCTATTTTTAAAAGGCTAAAAACACTTTTTAAACTAAAATAATCATAAAAAATAATAAAATAATGGGAAAAATAATTTTACTTTTTGAAAAATCCTAAATTATAATTCTAAACAGTAGAAAAATGAAAAAGTTTGAAAAAGGTAATTTTAAGCCTAATAAGACAAAATAGTTTAATTAAAAACTAATTTTAAATTAAATTAATTCTAAAAAATAATTAAATAAAGTGTAAAATGAAATTATTTTTCTAAAAATCTTAAAATATGTTACTGAAACTATGAAAATTGGAAATACTGAAAACATAAGTTTTTACCACTAAAAGACAAAAATAGATTTAATAAAAACTAATTAAAATTGAAAATAATGCTAAAAATAATTAAAAAAATAGGAAAATAAAAAATAACTTTTCTAAAAATCTTTAAATAAATTAACAAAACAAGGAAAATTAAAATGAATGAAAATATTGAAAAACAGGCACTAAAGACAAAAAGCTAAAAATCTAAAACTGACACCTTGCTGGGGTTTTATCTTTTACCCCAGTAGTGGGAACTTTTTCCCACTGCTCTAACACAGAAAACAACTATGGACGAGTTTAGAGCTATTTGGTGGATTTTTTTTTGAAACAAAGGGCACTCCCACAACCAGTTGGGTTGTGGGGAGTCACAGCAACACAAAAACACATAGGCCAACAACAGCTAAGCACTCAAAAATAGCAAATCTGTCCTTGATGTACAGAATGGGGTCTGGGCAACTAATCTGATCTAGATGGCACTATGGTGAGATTTGGCAGACCGTACAACCTTCAAAAGTCTACCAAACTGAAATCCAATAGCACACAACCTAGATCACTACTTAAACTAACTGATTACAAAGTTTTTGTGGTCTAAAGATTACTAACTCTACCTTGTTGAGCCTACTTATTTCTAATGGCTATTTTTAAGAAAACAATGCAAGTTTTGTTCTAACCATAACAAAAGCAAAAAGCACCTAAACTAAATATATAACCAGTAAAGGATTTTGTTTGATCAGTTTATACTATAACCTTGTGTCACCCAAGTCTGGTAATCCACACAACCAAACACCCCTTAATAACAGATTACCAAGATTAACAAAGAATTTCTAAAATAAATCAACACCAACTTAGTCTAACACAACCAAAACATGTGAAACCTATAAAGATTGAACTATTTGAATAATGAAAGATAACAAAACACAACAAGTAACAAAGCACACATATATCATTCAAGATTTACATAAGATGACAAAAATGAGAGGGTTCAAGCTTGTTTACTAGCTGATGCCTTCTCCTATTTTTGGAGCTTATGAGAGCTTATCAAGAGTGTAGAGAACCCCTTGTTGGTTGGTCTACAACAGACCAAAGGGTAGCTATATGTCTTCAAAAGTGAAAAGAGATGGTGGTGAGACTATAACAGTCAAACACCACCACTACCTTGAGTTCCTGTTGATAACAACACAAACAAAGAGATTGCAAGCTCACAAAAGCTTAAGGCATAAGTTGGTTGTCAACTGGCTTATGTCTTAAATCTTTTGGAACAGTAAGTGACAAAAGGAAAAAAAAGAGATTTTGTAAACCTTTGATAACCAAATTTTGAAAACCAAGTTTTACCAAAGAAACTTAAAGTAACCAACACTATAAGTAACTATGAGCTATAAGGGTAACTTATGGGCTTATCTTGTCAGAATAAGATTATAAGCCAGCTTATAGCTTATAGGTTCTCAAAACAGAATTTTGCCAAAAATCTTTGAACAACAAACGTTTTGATATGAGATTCAAACACATAAATTTACTTAAACTAATATTGCAAGAAAGATAAAATGAGGAACTCAGAATTCAGTTGCAAGGCTTAAAACATTTCTCTAATTCATTCATGAAAAAGGTTTACAACTGAAAATCTGGAACAAAGAAATACAACCCACATGTCGGGTGTATTTATACTACATAATGGAAATTACTAGAATACAATGAGAAAGGTAAACCCTAACAATAAGAATGCCTAGAATGCCATTGGGTCTTCAGTCTTGAAATTGGGTCAAATGTCCTCATGTGATCTTGTCTTTGTTTGCCAGTTGGTTGGAATGATCTTGATCGTTGGTCATATTTTTGGGACCATGAAACATGTAATAGCCGTAGATGGACTGGCAGGATTTCTTATTTGCCTTTTATGTTCAAACAGGGGAGCAGGGGAGGGTGCGTGTGGGGTCCACGTTGAAGGGGTATCAAGTTTGAAGGTGTGAAAGGGATTAGGGGACCTTAAATTAATGTTCTGGAGTAGCTTAAGTCATAACCCTTTGATTAGCAATCAATTGAAATTTATGGTTCTTGTGTATATGAATCGTGAACAGTGGATATAATTGATTTGTTTTTAGGATAAGTGTGGTGTTTAGAGGTAAATATATGATTAACTAAATCAGTTTAAAAAACTGATTATATATATATCTGAGTTTAGGGTGAGTGGAGTGTGACGTGGGTGAGGTGTTGATGTGTAGGGCTAAGAGTGGTGGAATGGGTGACATGGCAGGATGATTAGATGAGGGTAGTTTGGGTGTCTGGCAAAACAAGTCCCCCATGTTCCATAACTTCCTCAAACATACTCTTGGCAGCCATAAGTTCCATTTCCTTTATATTTAACTTTGGATCACTTGTTAATTTTGGCACAAGGCATTAGCAAAAACTTTTCCAAGGATCATTTATGCAATATCATCATTATTCAAGGGCATATGTGGTATATTCTTAAAATATTAGGGACCCAAATACAATAAATGAGATTTGCAAGGGTATAATATGACAAGTCTTCAAAAGACGAGGGACCAATCTTGACAAATCTTCAAACTACAAGGACTTCAATGAAAATTCATGATTCGGGTCCGGTTCTTTGTGCGGCTTCGTTTCCCGTGTTCGTTTTTTCTTGATTCTTGTAATCTTTTGGTGAATTCACGATATTCGTACCTAAAATACACAATGAATAGACACAAGCATATTTTGGGGTATTTTAATGATATTTTTAGCGTTTTAAGCCCGATTTGGACGATGAGACTATGTATAATTTTAGTCTCATCAATACTAATATTTGAACTTATTTATGTAGAAATGGATCAACCCGAAAACAATATGACTATAAGTTCTGCGTTCAAAGCTTTCTTTGATCGTCTTGAACTTACTGGCCTAAACTTCATTGATTGGAAGAATTCTCTTGAGAGTAGCGGGTACTATCGATATCTTGACTACTCCTTATCCGGAGGATCTTGCCGAAGAAGCATCTGATGCGCAAAGGCTTGAACACGCTGCTAATGTTAAGAAGCACTCTGAGGTGGCTTCCTAAATGTTAGGAAAAATGGCTCCTCCACTTCAACAGAAGTATGAGCTATTTTCACCTAAGTGAATGCTTGATGAGCTCAAGGATATGTTTGAAAAGCCGCAAGCTATAGAGATCTACGACTTGGTAGATGCTTTGCATAGTTGCAAGCAAGCTCCTGGAAAGTCTGTAAGTGCCCATTATATGTAGATGAGGGGTTATATGGAACAGCTCATTGCACTAGGACAACCCTATGATCATAATATGGCTATCAACTTGATCAATAGGTCCCTTAACAAGGACTTCAATGATTTCGTTCGAAACTATAATATGCATTGCACGGGGAAGACAATTAATGATTTTCATGCAATGCTCATTGACTATGAAAAGGGGTTGAAAGACAAGGCATCTACCGCTACGCCTTTTGTACTAACCATACAAAAGGGTAGAGTGAGTAAGCCAAAACCGCAAGCGAATAAGAAGAAAGGCAAAGTCAAGGGTGATAAGGGCAAGCAAGTTGCGACTTATTCGAAACCTAAGCTAAACTTTGCCAAGAGGAATAAATCTCAGAAAGATGAGACTTGTCACCATTGCAAGGCAAGTGATCACTGGAAGAGAAATTGCCCTCTTTACCTCGAAGAATTGCGAGAAATAAAGAAGAAGTCTGAGCAGAGCGCTGCAGCTTCAGGTACTTTATTTATGATTGAATTGTTCAATTTAGCATACAAATTAAGTTCCTGGTATATGATACGGGATGCGGTATTAACATTTGTAATACGCTGCAGGGGTTTAATCTGGAAAGGAAGCTATCCTATGGGGAACAATTTCTACAAGTGGGCAATGGCACACAAGCAGCTGATGAAGCTATAGGAACATTTAATCTAGTTTTACATTCGGGTTTATTACTGAGTTTAAATGATTGTCATTATGTACCTACAATTTTTAGGGGTGTTATTTCCTTTTCTTGTTTGTCAAATGATGGATTCGTTCACACGATTGATAATAATGGAATTCTGTTTGGAAAAAATGGTATTTTCTATTTAAATGCAATTTTTGTGAATGGTGTGTTTGAGGTAGGCATGCATGATAACGAATCCAAGAACAATAAATTTGTGTTTAGCATGAGTAAGAAGAGAAAGTTTGACAAGAACTTTTCTTATCTTTGACATTGTAGACTTGCCCATATTGGGAAGACTCGTATACAAAAGCTTCAACGTGAAGGTCTTTTGGAAAATATCAATGATGAATCATTTGATAAATGTGAGTCTTGAATCTTTGGAAAGATGGCCAAGAAACCTTTTAATAGCAATATTTAAAGAGCTACTGATCTATTTGGAGTTATACATACTGATGTGTGTAGACCACTTAGACATACGTCAAGGAAATGTGCTAGCTACTTCTTAACATTTACGGATGATTATAGCCATTATGGTTATGTTTATTTACTTAAACATAAACATGAGGTATTTGAAACATTCAAATTGTTTAAAGCAGAAGTAGAACTGCAATTAGGGAAGAAGATTAAAGCTCTTCGTTCTGATAGAGGTGGTGAATATTTAAGTCAAGAGTTTACAGATTATCTAAGTGAGAATGGAATTGTTCAACATCTTACTTCTCCCTATACTCCATAACAAAATGGTGTATCTGAAAGGAGAAATCGTACATTATTGGATATGGTACGATCTATGTTTAATCTTACAACTTTATCTTTATCATTTTGGGATTATGCTCTAGAATCAGCTGTTCGCATTTTAAATATGGTTCCCACAAAGAAGGTTGATAAGACACCATATGAACTATGGCATGGCAAGAAGCCATATTTGTCTTATTTAAAGGTCTGGGGTTGAGAGGCGTATGTGAAACGTGACTCGGGTGACAAACTCCAACAACGATCTATAAAATGTATCTTTGTAGGATACCCTAAGGAAACTGTGGGTTACTACTTTTATTATCCACCTGAGAACAAAGTGATTGTTGCTAGGTATGGAGACTTACTTGAATATGATCTTGTAAATCAATAATTCAGTGGGAGAAATTATGATCTAGATGAGAGTCATATAGATACATTACCTTCTGAAAACACTAGCGATGTGATTCTTGTAGAACCAGAAAGTCCGGCAGTTCCACCGGAATTAGTTCCTCTGCGTAGATCCGCAAGGATTAAAAATGAAAATAGCAATATATGTCTTAACATAGAGGAGGATGATGAGTTAGGGGATCTTGGTGAACCTGCTAATTATAAATCCGCCATACTTGATCCTGAGAAGGATAAGTGGATGGTTGCTATGGATGAGGAAATGAAATCCATGAAAGTAAATGATGTTTGGATTCTTGTAGAACCACCACCGAATGCTAAAGTAGTGAGACATAAGTAGATATACAAGAAGAAAACCGACATGGACGGAAAAGTATAATCCTATAAAGCTCGTTTAGTAGCTAAAGGTTTTACTCAAACTTTTGGCGTAGAATACGAGGAGACATTTTCTCCTGTAGCAGACTTAAGAGCTATTAGGATTCTCATAGCTATAGCAGCATACTATGACTATGAGATATGGCAAATGGGTGTTAAAACTGCCTTCTTGAACGGTCGCTTAGATGAAGAAATCTATATGCAGCAACCAGAAGGGTATGTTGATCCTGAAAATCCAGGACATGAGTGCAAACTTCAAAGGTCCATTTATGGTTTGAAGCAAGCATCACGTCAATGGAATAAACGATTTGAAGAAGAAATCAAAAAGTTTGGATTTATTTAGAATCGTGATGAGCCATGTGTATATCGCAAAGCTAGTGGGAGTGATGTAGTATTCCTAGTCCTATATGTTGATGACATATTAATCATGGGAAGTAACATTCCAAGACTTAAAGTTGTTAAGGATTATCTTGGTAAATGTTTTTCTATGAAGGATTTAGGAGAAACTGCATACATTCTGGGAATTAAGATTTATCGAGATAGGAAAAGACGGTCAATTGGTCTAAGTCAAGATGCTTATATAGATAAGATTTTGAAGAAGTATAATATGCATAATTCCAGGAAAGGTTTTCAACCTATGGAAGTTAAGAAAAATCTGAGTCATAAGATGGATGCATCAACTCCTGAAGATGAGGCATACAAGCATAAGGTGCCTTATGCTTTGGCTGTATGATCTATAATGTATGTTGTTAGATGCACAAGGCCTGATGTGGCGTTTGCTCAAAACTTGGTCAGTAGATACCAACAGAATCCAGGGAAGCTCCACTGGACTGCTGTCAAACATATTCTAAAGTATTTGAGGAGTGCGAAAGATATGTTTTTGATATTTGGAGGGAAACCAGACACAGAACTGAATGTTACAGGTTTTTGTGATGCGTCCTGGCAATGTGATAAAGACGATACGAAGTCTCATACGGGTTACGTTTTTGTTATCAATGGAGGAGCAGTTGACTGGAAGATCAAGAAACAGACAACGATTGCAATGCATGCTACTCAATTTGAGTACATGGCTGCTTCAGAATCTGCAATGGAAGCTGTTTGGATTAGGAAGTTTATTGAAGATCTTGGAGTGATGCCTTCAATTAAAGAACCTATAGATATGTATTGTGACAATTCTGCCCCAATAATATTTGCCAATGACCCTAGAGTCATGAAAGGCGCCAGACACTTTATGCGTAGACATCACTAGGTACGAGAACAAGTTAAAGCTCGTGAAATCAAATTGATAAAAGTTCACACAGATGATAACATAGCTGATCCTTTAACTAAGGCTTTGCCTAGACCAAAGGTAGTTAAGCATGCCAATGCGATTGGGTTGCAACTAGCTAGCAAACTCATGCAATAAATCTGTGATTAGTATTTGGATAAAGGATGTTATGACATTATTATATAATGAAATAAAGATTGGGTTTCGTTTATTTCTATTATTTAATAAGTGTATCCTATTTTACATGTTTTAATCCATAAATAAATGTTATGCTAAATGTCCGTTGTCGATTAATAATATGGGAATATTATTAAATTATGATAAATCAAAATAGTGATAGAGTATACTTAAAAGTATATTGATCGATTTTGGATGATATTCGATGAATCGAATATTGGACTTATCCAAACTATATAATTTTACTTTATGGATCTTTGTCATCAAGTAAAACTTAAATAGTTATCCTTAGACTTGAGATACCAGGAAATGGTTATGAATCTAGTGCATCTTTGTGAAATAATCTAACGCTAAACGTAACTGGTATCTATAAGGATTATTTTCGAAAGTGTTTCAAAATTCATAAGTTTTGCTCGTAGTCAATATGGAATTTATTTCCTCCAATTTCGTTTTAGAGTTTAATACAGTTGGGCCCCTCGTGGGATTAGTAAGATGTTTGTGTGGCCGCACCCAAATTTGTTTGGGTAATCTTGTTGAATCTGTGAACGAGAAACAAAATGGTTAATGAAAGGAAATGACTGAGATCCATATCCTTATTACGTTGTATTAAAACTAAAAGGATAATAATAAGGATGCAGAATCGTTAAAAGGTTTTGTCCAGGAGACATTACTCGAGTTGTACTAGAGACATTGCCAAGTGTAACTAGACGCTAGTCAATGTAATCACGATATTCGAAATATGTCCAAGTGGGAGCTGAAAGTTTATGGACTTATATTTAATAGTCGTGTGATAGGATCAAACTCGAGATTACAGGATTGCACACAATACGTAAAGAGTTAATTTAATTAATAAATATATTTACTGTATTTATTAATTTAATTCAATAAATATATATTTATGCATTTATTAAACCGAGCAAGTAACTATATAACTTTAACAATCGTTAATTATTTAATAGTTAAGTATTAACGAATGTTAAATAAATATATAGTATGTAAACAAAAGGAAAGAAGTTTGGAAGATTCTGGAACACTCCTAAAGGGGTGTTTTGGTCGGTTGGTTATGGGCTCCAAAGGGGGGGGGGGAAAGTTACCTTTTATTTATCTTGCGCTACAAAGGGTTGAGGCCTATAAATACACCTCCATATCCCTCATAATCTACATAACATAAATATTTTCCCTCTTCTTTCTTTGGTTTGATCGCAGGACAAACCCAACAAAGGGTTTCGGTTGGTTTTTCTTGGTTGATCGATCGTGTACGTAATCTAGTCCTAGCCCCTCTCTAGGGTTGTTGGGTAGATTAATTACAAGCGTTGTAGCTCGGTTTTCACGTGCTAGAATCATGGTTAGCTCGTTGTATTACACGTGTACAAGATCGTAATATAGTCTTACTTTAGACTATATCTTGGTGTATTACGGTATAGACCCGAATTGGTGATTCGTTCTTCGTCTTGTGGATTTGCTTTAGTGTAAAAGTATGTAACCCTAATTCGATTAATTATAATTGTGTTATTGTTATGATCTTGTTAAATCGCTTCCGCTATATGTGCTTTGATCTTGTTTAGGGTTTTATATAATTGTAATGATAGTAATAAACCTTCAAGTTCGACTCAAAACCGACCCGAAATCTATTTATACTCGATTCCAACCTGTTAGCTTTCGTGTCGATTTCAGAGTGAATTTTGTGTATTGTCAGAAATTACCACCTTATCTCACATTGTATTATCGAGTTATGTTGAATAAAAAAACATAATCGAGATGAAAATATTCGTGTTATCGAGTAGCGCTTGAGAAAAATAAAAAAGAAAATAGGGTGAAAGTTAATGTATTTCACATGATTTTTAAAGTAAAATACTTACTTCTCGGAAATCGAAAGAAAGATGTTTACTTTACTTTATTTTATGTTATTTTATTTTACTTTCATTATAAAACTCGAGAATACAATGTCACTCTAAAACGGTCCAAACCCAAAGTCAAACAACATTTTTTTTCATCCTTCAAAATTAAAACGATTTCATTTGATTCGTTGTTGTATAAGAGGGTAATTTATGTATGGAGTAGTAATAAGGAAGGAAGAATGGGATGGGCGATCACTATACATGGTGAAGATGGTGATATCCCCAAGAAGAACTTACTTGCCGAACGCCGCGAGCTTCTTGAAGATGCCCTCCGTCGCTTCCTTCACATCGATGTCTAAAAACATTATACTCCGTAGCTTATTGCAGTATAATTTATAAAAAAGCTTATTACAATACAATTTTAACAGTAACTTAAATACAAACTTAATAAGTAAGAGTGTAATATATGTTTGTTTCAAAACTTATCGTCGAATACCGGTCATCGTATTATACAATCACTTGTGCTAATATGTTTAAAAAAAAGAAATACTAGCGACAAACCTTATGACGGTTGATAACAACAAATATTCTAAAAAATATGTTTATAATAAAACATTTTGAAAAATATATTCCGCATTTTTCACTAACATAACAAATTAGAAGGTTTAATGTAAACTATTCGCGTATGTCTCCGGCACATGGTCGAAGGCATAACACTTTCACCGAAGGAATTGTCACTTAGGAAAGAGAAAGGAGACAAGATCCCCCATGTCTCGGGAGACCCTGTTTTACCCAAGAGGCAAGGTTTTATCCAATGGATCCAACCATTAACCGCCGCCTACTTTACACTGTTTCTGAGCATAAGGTACTGTGCATGATACATGTCTCGATGACATGACTACTCAGCCAGGTATGCTTTTACTTTGGGCATAAATACCCAAGGGCATTTACTACACATAACAACACACATTACACCACATTGAATTCTACTTAACAGTATTCTTCCGGTATTCCACACCGGATACCACTCTTGTGATAGTTACTTACTCTCACGCCGGAGCTTGGTCTCGGGTTCACACCTGGGACGAGTTAACGTGCGTTCCATTATTGCAGGATAGGCCTAACCTACAAGCAAATCATACACGAGACTGAAGCTTAATGTGCTCATGCTAGGTGCCTGCGGATTTTTGTTTCAACCTTTGGGGCCATCCGTGGGACCCTAAACTCGAATCTCCAACTAGCTATTAATGCCATGACCTTTGGGAAGCGGGTCTCCTTTGATCATATCACCTGAGCGTGATAATACCACATCGGGAGGAGATACAGAGACACCTTCCACGTTGCAGCAGAAAATTCTCGAATGCGTAAGTGAGTTGCGGAATTTGATGGGACGTTATAATGTCGTAGGGCAAGAGCCTCTCATTTCCATGAAGTTGGTCTTCGACGAAGAACCGTAGGACACTCACAGGGAAAAACCCGAGCATCTACGACTCACGGAGATGCCGATAGATCAACCGATGACTTACAAAAACCTTTCAAGGATGTCGTCTCCTCACCGTTCACCAGGAAGATCGTCAAATTCTTGTCACCAAAACACATCCTCCCGGAAACACTAAAATTATACACTGGTGCCACATATCCCAATGATCACATAACACGCTTTGCCGGTGTGGCCAACTCAGGGGAGTGGCCCATGCCGGTATGGTGTAGATTTTTTCAGCAGACGCTGGATGGGGCAGCAGGGGGGTCGTTTGAAAGGCTGCAACCAGGAAGCATAGAGCATTGGGATGACCTAAGGAGTCAATTCCTAGAAAGGTTTGCCTTAATAAGAAAAAGTCAAAGAAGCCCCATGGAGATCACAAGTATCGTGAGGAAGGCTCATGAATCGCTCCTAACGTTCAAGGAAAGATGGACTGACGAAGCCAGCTACATACAAGGAGTCCCGGAGCTTATGAAAACTTCCTTCTTTACCGCTGGAACTAAATGTCTAGAGTTGTCCCGACGTTTTCCGATGATGAGCCAAAAACTGTGGCTGAAATTTTTAGGAGTGTTGATGACTTTGCTAAGTCCGAAGAGGCTTATAAAAACACATAATTACCTCAGGGTGAAGGAAGTGAAAGAGGTGGAAAGGGCATGAAGGAAGATAAGTACTTTCCCGGAAAGAACTCCAACCGTAACAAAAATAAAGGTGACTACAGACCAAAGCCTGCATACTCACCATATCTTCCACTCGTGAATCCGAACAATTCAAGAAGAAAACAATACCAGCACTCCGAGCTTAAAACATTGACAAAATTCCCAAAACAAATTCTAGCCACAAAATTACAGCTTCAATTGCCTCAGCCTCCACTCACAAAAGGCATGATCCGCCCAGAAAACATGGACAAATATTGTGATTATCATAGGGAGAAGGGCCATCTCACTAATGATTATCATCAGTTGAGAAAACAACTAAAAGCAGCACTTGAATCAGGAAAGTTAAACCATTTGGTCAGGGATCTGCGAGGCAGAGTGAATAAAGGAAATCAGGGGAGAGGAAATGGAGGAGGCGAGTACAAGGACAAAACAATAAACATGGTAAGCAACACGTATTGTGGGATGAAGCGAAAGGAAGTATGCGAGATCGAAGTTGATTGGATGAATGTCCCAATATATTTCCCTCCGGTGACCGAAGCTGTCACACCCCACCATGGCGGAATATGGGGCGCGACGTATGGATATCATCACAACAATAGTGTGTCTATAGAGTTAACTAAATGAAATAGAAATGTCATAAAAAGGTGACACAATGTCATGACAATATCTCAAATAATGTAGGCGCCTAGGTAAGTAGGTAACAGGCCTACCTCTTACCAAAGACATTCAAATAACACACATCAAGCATACAAGTATCAAACAATTTACTAAATCAAAAGACAAAATAAAATCTAAGAGGAAAGGGATTCCTCCTAATGAAATCCTAGCATCCTCTATACTCTAGCCACCTCTAACATCATCTTGCACAACTACCTCACCTGAAATGACACTAAAATCTGTCAACATAAAGTTGGTGAGAACATAGGTTTAAGTTATCTAGAACATCATAAGAAACCTTGACATTCGTTGTAAATAAGTTCAAGAAAAACAATTTATAGAAATGGACCATAATGTGATAATCATGTTACATGCATCCATAACAAAAATCAATCCAAATACCAATCACATCTACAATTCACAAAGCACACTATAACAATCAAGAAGTATCCCCTCACACACACAAGAACGCACACCACACTATCCGGATCTTTCCCACACCACATGTGGAAGATGAACTATATCCCCGTCGAGATATCTTGCCTCCGAAGAGACGATGCACAAGTACTCAGGACGGATCGTGCCCCCCGAACCAAGAACTCAGGACGGATCGTGCCCCACGAACCAAGAACTCAGAACCAAGAACTCAGGACGGATCGTGCCCCACGCTCCACACACATCACAATGGTCCCATAGACGCCCATACATCTATGTACCAATCCCAATCATAACACAATCAAGATTCACATATCATAACACATATCAAAGCACATATGAGAACACATAAGCACGAAAGTCACACAATAGCACATTTATGTCCACACATTTATAAAAATTTAGTACCAAAACATTTTAAGAATACCACAAGTGTCATCTCCATCCCATACTAGAAGAAAACATTTAAAAAATCAGTGAAAATGGGCCTATGAACTCACCTGATAGCACAGCAAGGTAGCACTTCTGCAAACCTATAAAATCATACACGACACCCTTAGCTCAGGTCTTAACACCAAAGTTAAGTAACAATAAAGGAGATGAATCTAATCCCCCAATCCCCACTATCTAGTTCTTCCACTACAAGCTATTCTATACGTAAAAATCCAGTTTTTCCCCGGTACGGTTTACTAGTCACTAAACGATCACATGAAGTGAACTTAACACCCCACTTGGCTCCTACCCTACTGGAGTTATTTTGTTATATGATGTTAGAACTACAAAAACCAATTTTACTTTCTAATTACACGTTTAACCCTTTCGTTTAGTCTCTACGCCAAAAGTCGTTTTCACCAAAACTGATTTTCTGTACATGCTAAATGTTTGTCACCAAAAGCCCGACCTAAACACCATAACTTTTATTGAAAACCTCCAGTACTTTCATATATATTATAAAGAGTTCCCAAATCAAAAATATTTGGCTATCTCATTCGTTTGGTTAGGTTTTGACTCAAATTCCTGAAATCCAAATTTATTCCTGAACAGCGCATTGTTTTTGTAAAAATTGTTTCACGACCTTCCCGAACTCCATTATCGACCAACCTTACATTCTTGAAAAGTAGACTCTCTGAACTTAATTTTAAAAAAAAGAAACTCGACCAAAGATGCTACCTACTGCCCGGAACAGTCGATTTAAGACAACCCTAAAAATCAGACTGTTTTAGGCCTTTATGCACTAACCCTCTAAACATCATTAATTACCCTTAAATTATTAAACAAGAACCCTAAAATCATTAATGGATCTTAATTACTATATTTTCTAGAAAATTAATAAAACCCTAATCATCTCTATGATGGTTAATTAACATTACAATCATGATTAATTAATAAAAACATGAATTATATTAAAGTTGAATTGATCACTTACCTTGAAACAAGAAAAATTAATGAACCCTAATCATAATTTCGACTCCTCTTGATATACATGGAAGATTTAGACTGATTTTAGGTTTATTTAGGGTTATTAGTCGTTTTTAGGGGTCTATGGGTGTTTATATAGGTCTTGGTAACCTTCTGGACAAGTTTAGGCCCAATTAGGACTTTTAAATGGTAATTATCCTATTTTTATTAATTTAATTATTAAAATTAAGGCTATGGGACCCACAAATTCGACTCCTCTCTGTGTTTTATCATATTTACACTCTCCCCCTTCTATTTTATGTTTACTTATACTCCTATACACTTTCGGGACCAAACCGGGGGTACCCTTTTGCTAATTTTTCGACTTTTTACGCGATTTTTGAACTAGCCTTCATTTCTAAAAGTTTCTAAATATAGAAAGTAACTATAAAACTTATCCTAACCATATTATATATACTTAATACATACATACAACATACGATACGTACACGAAACCTTATCAAAACGATACCCGAACTTTTCTACAGTTCATTTCTAAACTCATTTCATTTCATTCCATTTCATTTCATTTCCAACTTATACCATGATTTACACATTCATGTGAACTCATGAGCAAGAACCAACCCCATCACATCATCATATAACGTACTATGTACTACATAAACAATGTCTAACATCATGATAAAGTCTCAAATATGAGCACATAACACATAAACGCACACCAAGCACATGATCAACATCAAACAGTCAAAAGTGAAAAATCCAAAATCTAGGGTTGTCACATCACTCCCTCCTAATAGAAATCTCGTCCCGAGATTTACTCCATAAGCTCAAAAACTTCATTTCACAACCAACTCGCTATCTCTCTCATAAGAACGTAACCGGATCATCCGTATGACTACAACAACGCCCTCAATGAATATAAGCTCAAGACAAATTTTAGGACCCCCAACTTCGGATAAACGATCAAGCTCATGGACAACTAACGGACGTTTACGTGAAAGAATTTAAAAATACAAACCAAAACCTGAGACTCCAAAAGATACTCAACATAAAACATGTATCGACTCCCAACGAACCATGGAAACGGACCAATGACACAAGAAGCATCCAGCGACAACCGAAACGTATTACGACCGGTGACATACTATTAAAACCTTGTGCAAAACCAAATTTTACCCCAGAATGGATTCTGTACTGTAATGTATATTAGTTGTTCTAAAACCATGGTATCACATTAGTAATTTATGTAATCATTTGACGAAAAAAAAATCTAGTCTCTTCACAAACGATCAATTGTCTAAAGCACACAACACAATATCACGCGTCAACATTGACTCCGGAACTCACATTCTTCATTAATGTAACAATCTCTATGATGGATACATCTGAAATCCTATCCCAAAGCAGCCCTATGTTAGCCTTCTAAGTGTCCACTATCCCAAAATACCCAAAACACGAGTTTAAACCATGTTGTCCGAAAATTAATCTTGAACTCGACAGTTGTACAATTAATTCGACCAAGCTACTGACTTCCATTGACAATACATTCCATATATTTGAAAAGTACGCTCCGAGTACATAACATTAGGCTTTTGAATCACCCAAAAATCTTTAAAAACGAATAAGTTATAACCAAAACGATTTTTTACCTAGAATCTGCCCAGACATTAGCGACAGTTTCTGACAGTTTAGCGATGAATTCTGACAATTTAGCGACAGTTTCTGCCTAATCCGATTTAAACAAAAAAAATACGATTTTAAACCCAAAAAAACATGTTATTAATTACAAAATTCAAGGTCTAATTTATTTTAATTCCAGAAAATTAACTCTCACCCATCATATGATTAAATACATGATTTTAATATATTTAATTTAATAAAAAAAATCTAACTGAAGAACAATAACTTTAGGTGATCAAAACCAAAATATTTTAAAATAAACAAGCCATGCTTAAATGTAAAAAAAAAATTATATTCCACCTTATTTCAAACACGTTTTTGACACTTTACCCTCATTTTATCGACTACCAACAACTATCTTTTTACTATTTGCAAGTTCCATTTTTTACCATGTAAGACTCAAAACAAAAGATATCGTTATTCCAAAATAAATCTCCACCCTCTCAATAGCTTCTACACCAAAAGTACCGTATAAACAAACACGTGAAATGAGGACTCGATAAATGCGCTACTACAGAAGTTGAACATCCCAAAGAGGAAAGAGCTAGAAAACCATCCTAAGAATACAACTCATAAGTAGAAGGGATATATACATATTTAGGCATACGCGTACATACACTCAAGTCCATCCAACATATACTATACAAGCATGTATTAACCCTCTTTCATGCAACCATACTTAGGAATCCATTGGTGTCGTGGTACTTGTATAACTATGTTGGCCACCATACTTATACCAGTCCCCTTTCACTAATGCACTCCTTCCTATGATGACACTTATAAGAATTAATACTACACATAACACATCAGTCTACCAACTCAAATAAGCACATAGATCCTACAACTCATATAAGCACATAACCACAACATAAAATAAGATCCAAAATCCCATGTATTAAAATAACATAGCCAATGCATGAAACAAATAAACTCATAGTCCAGCTGAACCAGCGTAGACAAAATTAAAAATATATAAAGAACATGAAAATGTAATTAAACGAAATCCAACAATGACTAGCGTATACGACCATGGTTCAACCCGCACTAGTCAAAACTCGTAAAGAAAATAACATGTAGTTAAGTATGAACCATACTAGTTCATAACTTAACAAATATCGCAAAAATAACATCCAAACACATCAACTATTATAAAATGCACATATACCCCTATGACGCATATATGCAAGGACCCTTAAGCTATAGACTAGGCTACGCGACTAGGCAACCTAATTCTCTATAACCATTGTCTCTGATACCATTCTGTCACACCCCACCATGGCGGAATATGGGGCGCGACGTATGGATATCATCACAACAATAGCGTGTCTATAGAGTTAACTAAATGAAATAGAAATGTCATAAAAAGGTGACACAATGTCATGACAATATCTCAAATAATGTAGGCGTCTAGGTAAGTAGGTAACAGGCCTACCTCTTACCAAAGACATTCAAATAACACACATCAAGCATACAAGTATCAAACAATTTACTAAATCAAAAGACAAAATAAAATCTAAGAGGAAAGGGATTCCTCCTAATGCAATCCTAGCATCCTCTATACTCTAGCCACCTCTAACATCATCTTGCACAACTACCTCACCTGAAAATGACACTAAAATCTGTCAACATAAAGTTGGTGAGAACATAGGTTTAAGTTATCTAGAACATCATAAGAAACCTTGACATTCGCTGTAAATAAGTTTAAGAAAAACAATTTATAGAAATGGACCATAATGCGATAATCATGTTACATGCATCCATAACAAAAATCAATCCAAATACCAATCACATCTACAATTCACAAAGCACACTATAACAATCAAGAAGTATCCCCTCACACACACAAGAACGCACACCACACTATCCGGATCTTTCCCACACCACATGTGGAAGATGAACTATATCCCCGTCGAGATATCTTGCCTCCGAAGAGACGATGCACAAGTACTCAGGACGGATCGTGCCCCCCGAACCAAGAACTCAGGACGGATCGTTCCCCACGAACCAAGAACTCAGAACCAAGAACTCATGACGGATCGTGCCCCACGCTCCACACACATCACAATGGTCTCATAGACGCCCATACATCTATGTACCAATCCCAATCATAACACAATCAAGATTCACATATCATAACACATATCAAAGCACATATGAGAACACATAAGCACGAAAGTCACACAATAGCACATTTATGTCCACACATTTATAAAAATTTAGTACCAAAACATTCAGAATGAATGGTAGTTCGTTGGGCCTGTCTTTTGCTCCCAGAGGTGCTGGTTCGAATCCAGTTTGTGACAACCACAAAGCCTTTAATCATAGAATATCTCGGGACCCCCGCTGGTAAGGGGCTCTGGCAGCTGCACTTTTTTTATGATGCATCGAATGCTTTTAAGAATACCACAAGTGTCATCTCCATCCCATACTAGAAGAAAACATTTAAAAAATCAGTGAAAATGGGACTATGAACTCACCTGATAGCACAGCAAGGTAGCACTTCTGTAAACCTATAAAATCATACACGACACCCTTAGCTCAGGTCTTAACACCAAAGTTAAGTAACAATAAAGGAGATGAATCTAATCCCCCAATCCCCACTATCTAGTTCTTCCACTACAAGCTATTCTATACGTAAAAATCCAGTTTTTCCCCGGTACGGTTTACTAGTCACTAAACGATCACATGAAGTGAACTTAACACCCCACTTGGCTCCTACCCTACTGGAGTTATTTTGTTATATGATGTTAGAACTACAAAAACCAATTTTACTTTCTAATTACACGTTTAACCCTTTCGTTTAGTCTCTACGCCAAAAGTCGTTTTCACCAAAACTGATTTTCTGTACATGCTAAATGTTTGTCACCAAAAGCCCGACCTAAACACCATAACTTTTATTGAAAACCTCCAGTACTTTCATATATATTATAAAGAGTTCCCAAATTAAAAATATTTGGCTATCTCATTCGTTTGGTTAGGTTTTGACTCAAATTCCCGAAATCCAAATTTATTCCTGAACAGCGCACTGTTTTTGTAAAAATTGTTTGACGACCTTCCCGAACTCCATTATCGACCAACCTTACATTTTTGAAAAGTAGACTCTCTGAACTTAATTTTAAAAAAAAGAAACTCGACCAAAGATGCTACCTACTGCCCAGAACAGTCGATTTAAGACAGTCCTAAAAATCAGACTGTTTTAGGCCTTTATGCACTAACCCTCTAAACATCATTAATTACCCTTAAATTATTAGACAAGAACCCTAAAATCATTAATGGATCTTAATTACTATATTTTCTAGAAAATTAATAAAACCCTAATCATCTCTATGATGGTTAATTAACATTACAATCATGATTAATTAATAAAAACATGAATTATATTAAAGTTGAATTGATCACTTACCTTGAAACAAGAAAAATTAATGAACCCTAATCATAATTTCGACTCCTCTTGATATACATGGAAGATTTAGACTGATTTTAGGTTTATTTAGGGTTATTAGTCGTTTTTAGGGGTCTATGGGTGTTTATATAGGTCTTGGTAACCTTCTGGACAAGTTTAGGCCCAATTAGGACTTTTAAATGGTAATTATCCTATTTTTATTAATTTAATTATTAAAATTAAGGCTATGGGACCCACAAATTCGAATCCTCTCTGTGTTTTATCATATTTAGACTCTCCCCCTTCTATTTTATGTTTACTTATACTCCTATACACTTTCGGGACCAAACCGGGTACCCTTTTGCTAATTTTTCGACTTTTTACGTGATTTTTGAACTAGCCTTCATTTCTAAAAGTTTCTAAATATAGAAACTAACTATAAAACTTATCCTAACCATATTATATATACTTAATACATACATACAACATACGATACGTATACGAAACCTTATCAAAACGATACCCGAACTTTTCTGCAGTTCATTTCAAAACTCGTTTCATTTCATTCCATTTCATTTCATTTCCAACTTATACCATGATTTACACATTCATGTGAACTCATGAGCAAGAACCAACCCCGTCACATCATCATATAACGTACTATGTACTACATAAACAATGTCTAACATCATGATAAAGTCTCAAATATGAGCACATAACACATAAACGCACACCAAGCACATGATCAACATCAAACAGTCAAAAGTGAAAAATCCAAAATCTAGGGTTGTCACAGAAGCCGAGGCCTCATACGATTCTTTGATATTTGAAGCAGAAATATAAGGCTATTGGGTGAAACGTGTATTTGTTGACGAAGGTGTAACTATGGAGGTAATGTTTGAGCATTGTTTCATGAATTTGGATCCAGATATAAGACGAAGGTTAACACCGGACCCTGTCAAAGTTCTAAGTTTTTCGGGCGAAGAAACAGCACCTATGGGAAAAATCGAACTAGAGGTGACCTTCGGATCACATGGCATGGAGAGAAAAACAACAATGACTTTCTGTGTTATCAGAGCTCCGTCACCCTACAACATCATTCTTGGTCGAACCGGAATCCGAAAACTGAGAGCCATACCCTCCACAATACACTTCGCAATGAAGTTTCCCACTCCGGGTGGCATTGCTACGTTGAAAACAAAAGCAAGAGCAATTTTTGAATGTAGGGTGATTAAAGACGGTCAAAAGATAGCAAAAGAAAATGCTACGACCGTGGGGAAAGAGTTAGATAAATAAGTTGTATTTGAATAGTTCAACCAGCAATAAAGGATAGAAGGGGAAATAACGGAACACGTTATTGTCCATCCCGGATATCCAGAGTAGTTGGTGACTATCGGAAGGCTGTTCACAAAAAAGTGCAGATTGCAACTATTAGATCTATTGAAAAATAGCACGGACGTTTTCGCTTGGGAGCCATCGGATATGACGGGAGTTCCTAAGAGAATTATCAAACACTCACTCAACGTGGATCCCACGAGAACCCCAGTAGCCCAGAAGAGAAGAGCTTTAGGCTAGGAAAAAAGCCGAGCAGTTCAAAGAGACGTGGCAGATCTACTAAAGGCTGGAATAGTAAGGCTGGTTCGGTATCCTACCTGGATCTCTAACCCTGTTCTCGTAAAAAAGCCGGATGGTGATTGGCGAATGTGTACCGACTTCAAAAACCTCAATTCGGCATGTCCCAAAGACTACTACCCTTTGCCTGGCATTGATGTCAAGATTGGTTCGCTAATGGGTTTCAAGTTCAAATGCTTTCTCGATGCATACAAGGGATACCATCAGGTACTCATGAATAACGAAGACGAAGAAAAAACGGCTTTCTAAACGGACGAGGGGACATTTTGTTACACCAAAATGCTCTTTGGGCTCAAGAATGTCGGGGCCACATACCAACGGCTGGTAGACCCTCTGCGTACCAGTCGCAAATAGGGACAAATTTAGAAGCTTATGTTGATGATCTGATAATCAAGAGCAAAAATGAAAAGAAGATGATTGAGGACATCAAAGAAATATTTGACAACTTAAGAAAAATCAACATGAAGCTCAACCCAAAAAAGTTTTCCTTTGGGGTGGAAGAAGGAAAGTTCCTGGGATATATGGTGACTTCGGAAGGCATCCGAACGAATCCTAAGAAGACGAAGGCCATCTCAGAAATACGATCGCCAAGGACATGGAAAGAAATGCAATCTCTTAGTGGAAAGCTGGCAGCCCTTAATCGTTTCTTGTCCAGGTCAGCATAATGCTCACTTCCATTTTTTGAAACTTTGAAAAATATAACTAAGGAAAACAAAGAAGAATACCAATGGACGGAACAGGCAGAAAAAGCTTTCCAAGAGTTAAAAAAAGTAATCATGGAACTTCCTTCATTAGCATCACCATTGAAGAACGAGACATTATATGTATACTTGGCTGCGTTAAAAGAAGCAGTAAGCGGGGTTCTTTTGGTGGAGAGAGAAGGCATCCAAAGGCCAGTCCGGTACGTGAGTCACACACTGCACGACGCCGAGACGAGATATTCAATATTAGAAAAACTAGCCTTTGCTTTGCTACACCTTTCGAGAAGACTCCGCAGGTACTTCGAGGCACATAACATCCATGTCATTACCGACCAACCGTTGAAGCAAATATTAGGAAATCTAAATCATCTGGAAGGTTGGCGAAGTACTCTATGGAGTTGGAAATGTATGAGATATCCCATGTATCAAGAAATTCGATCAAGGGTCAAGTATTGGCAGACTTTCTCAACGAAGCACCTTTGGGCCATGAAGGAAAAATGGAAATATGTGAGATCACAAAGCAAGCAGAGCCGGAAGTAGCATGGACGTTGTACACAGACGGAGCATCAAGCTCAAAAGGGGTAGGGGCCGGTTTGGTGTTAACAAATCCAGAAGAGATAGAATTCACATACGCTCTAAGTTTCAATTTCAATTGCTCTAACAACAATGCAGAATACGAGGCACTATTGGCTGGATTGCGTTTGGCAAAGAAAATGGGAGTGAAGACTCTTGAAGCCAAAGTAGATTCCAAGCTCGTTGCCTGTCAGTTAAATAGGGAATTTGTTTCCAATGATGATAGGATGATGAAGTATCTGACCAAAGCAAAAGAAATCATCACGTGCTTCACAAAGTTCAACATCATGCATGTATCAAGAACCAAGAACCAAAAGGCAGATGTCCTCAGCAAAATTGCTTCGGGTGCATTTAATCACCTCACCAAGGAGGTCCTAGTGGAGATCTTGCAGTCTCGATCAATAGACGCTCATGAGGTCAATGACATAGTGCAAGAAGAAGGGGAAAATTGGATGACACCCATTCAGAAATGTTTGGAGAATGGCATATGGACACAAGACCCTAATGAAGCTAGGGCAATGAGAATGAAGATAAGTGAGTATACCATAGAAAATGATGTACTATTCAAAAAATCCTACTTATCTCCAATGCTAAGATGTGTAGGTCCTGTGCAAGCCAATTACATCATTCCGGAAGTCCACGAAGGGTCGTGTGGAATGCACTCTGGCACAAGGTCGGTAGTGGCCAAAATCATGAGGCAGGGGTATTATTGGCCCACCATGCACCAGGATACATGGGAGGAGATCTCCAAGTGTGATTCATGTCAAATACATTGACCGGTGCCAAGGCTGCCTAAAACCAAGCTTACCTCCATCATGTCGCCATGGCCTTTTTACCAATGGGGAATGGACATCCTCGGTCCAATTAAGGGGTCTCCAGGAAATGTGAAGTTCGTAATTGTGGCCATCGACTACTTCACAAAATGGATGGAAGCAAAACCATTTGCAAGGGTGTCCGGAAAGGAGGTAAAAAAGTTTGCTTGGCAAAATATTGTGTGTAGGTTCGGACTACCCAGAGTTATTGTGACAGATAATGGAAAGCAGTTGGTAGAAGGAACATTGAGGAAGTGGTGTGAAAAATGGGGAATCGAGCAGATGAACACCGCCGTCGCTCATCCGCAAGCCAATGGGCTAGTGGAAAGGGCCAATAAATCTTAAATGCATGGACTCTAAGCCCGCTTAGGGAGAAATTTGACGGGGTGGGTTGATGAACTACCTCATGTGTTGTGGGCCCATAGAACCATGTTAAAGACAAACAATGGGGAAACCCCATTCAGCTTAACATATGGGAGTGAAGCAGTAATCCCAACTGAAATGGGAGTCTCATCTGCAAGAACACTTCTTTTCAATGAAGACAATAATGAAGAGGATCTCCGGCTAAACCTTGATTTATTATAGGAGCGGCGAGAGACCGCAGCCATTGAAGAAGCAAAGTACAAGAAAAAAGTTGAACAATACTACAACAAGAGAGTCAAACTTTGCAATTTTAAAGTGGGTGATTTCGTCTATCGCTGAAACGAAGCCAGCAGGGTTGAGAAGATTGGCAAGTTGGGCCCCAACTGGGAAGGTCCTTACAGGGTAAAATAAGCATACCAGAATGGTTCGTACAAGCTTGAAACTATGGATGAAAGGGAGATACCAAGAACATGACATGCAATCAATCTCCAAAAATGTTTTATGTAGAAAAACAATGTAATGGATCGAACAACTGAATGAATGTTGTTATTACGTTTGTGACCCTCGGAGTAGCTAACCGAAGGACTACAAAATTGTAAAAAAACTATAAGTGTTTGGACGCGCCCAAGAGGCAGTCCGGAGGACAAACTAAAAGCGGCCATGTGCCGATGTCCTCCCATATATAATGAGAAACATTATAAGTGTTTGGACGCGCCCAAGAGGCAGTCCGGAAGACAAACTAAAAGCGGCCATGTGCCGATGTCCTCCCATATCTAATGAGAAATACTATAAGTGTTTGGACGCGCCCAAGAGGCAGTCCGGAGGACAAACTGTTAGCCTCAAAATATTGAGTCAAACAAGAATGTTCGGTCATAGGTTTCTATTGTAACATTAAATAGAACGTTGTAACAAGTAGTGTATTAGTCGTGGTTTACGGGCTTGGAGTTAAACTAATTAAAGTCCAAACATCAAGCCCGGCCCAATATATAGTCCATTAAAGCCCGCATGTGGGTGGACTATATATACTACCCTCCTAGCATGTTAGGAGGGCGGGATGATCATTTGTACTCTAATCACTTTCTTAATCTAATATTCTACAAGTTAATCCTCTCCTCCTCTCTACTTTCTCTCACTACTTTCTCTCTCTAAATCTCATATCATTTTTCCATCTCATTTCTTAATCTATCATCATATTATTAGGGACAACAATTGGTATCAATCGCCAAGGGGTAGATGTGTGTTTAGTTTGTGGTTATTAGTTTTGATTTCGTGTGATTTTCATCTTTAAAATAGTTTCGTATAAAAAAGATTTGTGTTTTTAAGCTCAAAATCTATATACAAATTGCCTACATAGTTGTGGTAGGAATTCGTGCTTCTCATTGTTCTTGATTTTTTATAAAAAGTTGCTAAATTTGGGTTCATTTTCGGAAAGTTTGGAAAAAACCACGTTTTGGAGAGTTTGTGTCTTTATCCGGAATAAAAGGGTTTAATTATTCCGGATAAGCCAACGTTGGGGATTGCGGATAAGGTAGTTTTGCGAGGTATTCTGGATAAGTGAGACGGGAGGATTCCGGATAAGCTGTTCCAGTTCATTCCGGATAAGCTAGCGTTACACGTTATTCCGGATAAGCATCACCTGAGTATTCCGGATAAGCGCTTTTTCCGAATTCCGGATAAGCTAGTGTTGCTGCATATTCCGGATAAGAAGATCGCTCGTTATTCCGGATAAGAAGATTGGCAGAATATTCCTGATAAGTGATCAATTGAGTATTCCGGATTAGCTACGGATAACAGTCTATTCCGGATAAGCGGTTCCTATTTTTTTCCGGATAAGAGTTTATTCCGGATACGAGTTTTGTAAGATTATTCCGGATACGATTTTTATTGCGAATAAACCAAAGGAGATTTATTCCGGATAAAGAAGGATAAACATTCCGGATAAGGGCTAAAGTTTTTTTCCGGATAAACCACGGAAATTATTCCGGATAGGTCACACAACCAGCATTCCGGATAAATTGAAACAATTATTCCGGATAAGAGTTTGATCAACTATTCCGGATAAGCATTATTTTTTGATCATTCCGGATAACTCCTCTAGATATATTCTGGATAAGTAACGAGATTTCAGTTTTTCCGGATAAAAGAAAGTTGCTACATTCCGGATAAGCTTCACTTTGAATTATTCCGGATAAGGTATCCTTGATAATATTCCGAATAAGGTATACTTGTTTTTCCGGATAAAATTTTCTTCAAAATTTCGTTAAGTTTCAACCACAATCTTTTCACAATTTCATCTACTTAAGATCCTATTCACTCCATATTCATTTTGAGATGGATTCCACTCAAGAATATCGTGTCACAAACAACAATATCATGGTGGCGGGGAATAAAGAGAGACCACCAATGCTTGTGTCTGGTAGGTATGCTCAATGGCAATCACGCTTCATCCGATATCTTGATACAAGACCCAATGGTGATGCCTTGAGGAAATGCATTACTCATGGACCATATGTATTCAAGAAAATATCAATTCATCCAAGAGCTGCCACAGATACTACTGATCCAATACCTGCAAGTGAACGTGATGAAACAAGAGCCGATCTCACACCTGAAAATTGTGCTTGGCATGATGCGGAGAAGGAAGCCATCTATATGGTTCTAAGTGGGATTGGAGATGACATTTATTCCACGGTTGATGCATGCCCGACAGCACATGAAATGTGGACTGCTATTGAACGCTTGCAACAAGGAGAATCACTCAACAAACAAGATGTCAAAACAAACTTGTTTTGGAATTTTGGCAAGTTTACTTCAAGGGATGGAGAATCAATTGACTCTTACTACTCCAGGTTTTATAAGATGATGAATGACATGACAAGAAATAATCTGCAAGTCTCCACCATGCAAGTCAATGTCCAATTTCTTCAACAACTTCAACCCGAGTGGACACGGTTCGTCACTTTGGTGAAACAACAAGAAAAGTTAGACGAGGTCTCATATCATCGACTCTTTGACATCTTGAAGCAATTTCAGAATAAAGAAAATGAGATTCGAGTTGAACGTGTTGCCAAGACGGCTAATCCACTTGCTTTAGTGACTACAACTCAACATGTTCAAAGTCATAACTCTCGTGCTCCTAAGCCATATTCCACTACATCATCATCACCACGGTCTTCCACATCATCTAAGTCTTCATTATCCACAAGATCTCGAGGTAAAGTGCCAAGAGCACCATCACCACCATCTGAGTCATCATCTGAAGAAGATAGTGATGAAGACCAAGCTCAAAAGAACCGAGAGATGAAACAACAAATTGCTTTCATAATGAAGACTTACAAGAAAATCTACAAACCCACCAACAACAATCTTCGTACATCATCTAACACCAAGAACCGATATGTTGAGAGTCCTCCAAGATATGACACACGTCGACGTAGGGAAAGTCCTTCTAGGTATGATCGACATAATCCAACACATGTTGAGGGTTCTGCGAGGTATGATCGACAAAATGCCAAGTACGATACTCAAAGGATTGCTGCTACTACTGGGAATAGGGAAACGGTTGGAAGTCAAGTGGTTCAGCAGAGTGGGATTCAATGTTTTAATTGCCAAGGTTATGGGCATATGGCAAAGGAATGCAGGAAGCCAAAACGGGTTAGAGACTCTGGTTATCATAAGGAAAAGATGCTGCTATGCAAAAAGATGGAAGCAAGGGTTAAATTGTCAGCTGAGGAAGGAGCAATGCTTGATGACACTGATGATGAAGATTCTGATCAAGAGCTCGATGCACATTACTCGTACATGGAAAAGGTTGAAGAAGTTCTCAAAGTCAATGAAGATGACAATGGCCCTATCTTTGACACTGAGCCAATCGATAAGGTACACACTATTGATGAATATAATGTGTTTGGTGATATTCCTGAGCATAGTGATCTACCCAATGCCATTAATGACACGTGTATGATGGAAACGGTTGATAGCAATACCATACCCGATTCATCAGACATGTACAATAATGAGTCTGAGGATGATCAACATGCAAATGAATATGATGAAGAGGAACGTATTGCGCTTGCTAATTTAATTGCTACTTTATAAAAAGATGTCACTGAAAATAAAAAGAGTCAAAAGCAATTAAAGAAGGCAAACGCTACGCTCACTCAAAGCTTTGAAGAATGCAAAGCTGCTCTTATCAAATCTACTGAGATGACTGAAAGCTATAGAGATGAGCTCCTTCAGAAAACCAAAGAGCTTGAGGGGTACAAGGGAAGTACGTTAAAAATTCAAAAGGACGATTTTGAAAACAAATATAATACCACTCTTGAGTTATTAGCTAAAGAGGAGCGTCAATATAATGTTTTCTTAATGGATGAACGCCAAAAAACGTACCTTGCCAACACCAAAGTTAATGAACTTGAACAAAAGCTCTCTATGACCACTACTGATTCTGCTAAAATTCTTGAGGATAAGAAACAAGAGGTAGATGCGCTAAAACAAGACTTCAAAAGTAGATATGATAAAGAAACTGAAAAAGCTACCAAACTAGAAGCACAAGTCGAATTTTTGAAGAATGTTGTTTATAAAACGCATGATTCTATTCAATCCGTAAGAATGCTAGCACCTCCATCGATGTTCAAGGGTCAAGCTAGCTTTGCAAGTCCTGAGTACCTTGCCAAAGCTCAATCTGCGAACCCGTGTCTTTATCTTGATGAGACTGAAAGGACAGATCTTGATTGCATGTCTGTTAGTTCCGATAGTGAAGAGACTGCCCTTTGGGATGATGATAGTCAACCACTTGTTAATAAGGAGTTTGTGAAACCATATAATTATGCTTATGAGAATAGTCTTTATGGCCTTTTCAACAAACAAACTCAGAAAACTCGTGAGGAAGTGTTTCTTGAATGCAAACAAAAGAGAATTCAATGAAAGAAAGCATTTGCCCCTAAGAAATCTAATGTTTACAAATACATAAACTACCTCCCTCTAGATGAATCTAAAAGCAAGAGTAGGAAAACATTAGGTATTCTTAAACACCACATAGATAATGTTAAATCTATTGTTAAAATAGACTGGGCAAAACGTGAAAATGCTGAGTGGACACGTCCGATTCCTCAAGATATTACCTTGCTTGTGAAAGAACTCTTAATTCCTAACACGGCATTGATTAAACAAACTGTTCTTCAACTTGAGGAGTTCATTCGGACTGAAATGTATGATGATTTAAAATATGTTGAATCTCTTGAGAAACACATTGAAGATCTTCAAATGGAGAAGTCTGATTTTTCAGATGAATATGATTTACTCTTGCAAGAATGCATTTCTAAAGATGTTATGTGTGCTTATTTTACATCTTGTGCTGATATTGATGAATATTCTAAAGTTGCATGCCAATATCTTGATAAAAGCAAAGAATGTGAACGTCTTGAAATTGAGCTTTCGAAACGTAAAGAAAATGTTGACAAAAAGGCTTTTGAGTTACTTCAACACAAAACTGATTTCCTTCAAAAACATTGTCATTCTCTTGAACTTGCTTTGCAAAAAGACGTTGGTAGTTTTCCACATGACAATAAATTGCAAGAAAAACTTTCCCAAACGTTTCAAGAAATAAATGAACAGAATTTGGAAATTAAAGGGTTGAAAGCTCAGTTACAAGACAGGGACAGAGCGATAGCAGAGTTGCAAAAACTCATTGCTAAAATGGGTGGGAAAGTTGTGGAACCTAGCATTAAGAAAAATGTTGTTAGACAACCCAATGCCTATAAAGAAAATAGATCCTCTATCTTGGGAAAACCATCTGCTTTATCTAATTCCTCGTTTGCAAAACCTGTGTTTGCCCCCAAGATGGATGGAAAGGAAAGGTTACCACAAGCTCAACCCATAAGGAATACTATAGCACCAAGCGTTAAGCACACTAATGTGATTAAACCAGGGATGTATAGAATGACCACTAAGCCCACAAACAAAGTTATTCAATCGCCTCAGACTTCTAGAAACACTAATATTCGTGTGTCTTCTACTACAGGAATAGTCTCCACTACTAGTGTTAGCCGGCCTCAGCTTAAGAGCCCTCAAGTGAATGATAAGGTCTGGAAACACAAGAATCAAGGGAAGATGAAGGAAGTAGAAGAACACCCTAGGAATTTGAATGTTTTTAAGAATAAAAAGTTTGTAATCGCATGTAATGATGATATGAATGATGTGAATGATTTGAATGCTACGAATGTGAAATTTGTTTGTGTCAAATGTGGCAAGTGTGCTAAAGCTAATCATTCTATGTGTGCTATGAATAAAGTCAAAGGCGTAGATACTAGAACTAAGAAGCAAGTTGCGATGCCTATTAGAGCTAGTGAACCCAAACGACAAGTGAACCATTATGGTGCTACCCCCACTAAGAAAAGTAATGTATCAGACTCCACCACTAAGAATCCTAGAAGCAATATTAAGGAATTATATGAGTCTGCTAGCAAGTCTTGGAAATGGTGGTTTGCTAATCAATGTCCTCCCGGATATAAATGGATGCCGAAAGCTAGGACAGAAAATGTACAAACGAGTGTTAGTTTGCCTTTAAATGTTGATAAGGACACTAATGATTCTATTATCACAACTACTGTGGTATCCAATTTAGCAAATGCTCCATCGTGTTCTAACTCTTCTGCAGGTGATACAAATAATTTTCTTCATACTGGACTCCGGATGCACGAAGCACATGACGGGGAATATCAAGCTTCTAATTAACTTCGTGGAGAAGTTCCTGGGTACGGTCCGATTCGGAAATGATCAATTTGCACCGATCCTAGGATATGGAGATTTGGTTCAGGGGAATATCACGATTAAAAGGGTATACTGCGTCGAAGGGCTCAATCACAATCTTTTCTCGGTTGGTCAATTCTGTGATGCGGATTTGGAGGTTGCTTTCAGAAAGAAGACATGTTTTGTTCGTGATTATGATGGGAATGACTTACTTACTGGTACACGGGGTACTGATCTTTATACCATTTCACTTCAAGACACCTCTTCATCAACTCCAATTTGCTTCATGGCTAAAGCTTCCTCGACTCAGGCATGGTTACGGCATCAACGTCTTTCTCATCTCAACTTTGATACCATTAACTTGCTTTCCAAGAAAGATATTGTGAGAGGCCTTCCAAGCTTGAAATTCATCAAAGATCATCTTTGTTCTTCTTGTGAGCTTTGTAAAGCTAAACGAAGTAGCTTCAAAACAAAGACTACACCAAGCTCTAAAGGACGGTTAGATCTTCTTCATATGGATCTGTGTGGTCCCATGCGTGTTCAGAGTATCAATAGAAAGAAATATATTCTGGTCATAGTCGATGATTACTCAAGGTACACATGGACTCACTTCTTGAGGTCCAAGGATGAAACACCCGACGTTCTCATCAGCTTCCTTAACTTGATACAACGTGGTCTTCAAGCTCAAGTTAAAGTGGTTCGTACTGACAGAGGTACATAATTTTTGAATTCAACACTAAGGAAGTATTTTGAAGCTGAAAGGATTGAACATGAAACATCAATTGCTCGAACACCCGAACAAAACGGCGTTGTTGAAAGACGAAACCGTACTTTGGTTGAAGCTGCTCGAACATTATTATCCGCTTTAAAACTTCCACTATACTTTGGGGCCGAAGCCGTGTCAACCGCATGCTACACACAAAATCGCTCCTTAATTATCCCAAGATACGAAAAGACACCATATCACATAATTCATGATCGAAAACCTTCACTCAAACACCTTCATGTTTTTGGATGTACTTGTTACATTATTCGAGATGGTGAGAATTTGGATAAAATAAAAGAGAAAGGTGATGCATGTATTCTTGTGGGATATGCAACTCAGTCTAAGGGGCATAGAGTGTACAACAAGAGAACAAATTTAATTGTCGAGACTATTCACATTCGATTTGATGAATTGCAAGAAATGGCACTTGAACAAAACAGTTTAAGTCCCGATCCACAACGACAAACGACTTCCGTTCACAACCGAACGGACCTCGGAACTCAAGACCACAGCAATGAACCGTCAAGTTCAACGCTGGTTCCAGAAAATGTTCCTAAAGCTGATATGACAGTCGACACGACAATTGAAGAGTTGGAAATGTTATATGGACCAATGTATGATGAATATTTCACGGGGGAGAACCAAGTTGTATCGAAGCCTTCCGCTAACTCATGATAAGAATGATGATACCGATCATCGTCAACAACCGGATACAACTTCATCTACTTTAACACGGGTTGCTGTAGATTTACCTCCTCAGAGTATCACTACAACAATCGATCCTACAACATCCACAACTACTGTCATTGCTCCAGAGAACACAAATCAAGCAAACAATGCATTATCTGACAAAGACGAATTTATCAACCCATTCGGTACACCGGTACACGAAACTGGAGAGTCTTTTACTCGCCATGTTGATCTGTCAAATATGCACATGTTCTACCAACGACATCCTTCAACACATCATTGGACCCGAGATCATCCTTTGGTTCATGTAATTGGAAACCCTTCACAGCCCGTTTGTACAAGACGACAGCTTCACACCGATGGTGATGTTTGTATGTTCGCACTCGCCGTGAGTTCAGCTGAACCGAAAAACATCAAAGAAGCATTAGCTGATCATGCTTGGATTGAATCGATGACGGATGAACTTCAACAATTTGAAAGACTTAAAGTCTGGGAACTTGTTAACAGACCATACGATGTAACACCATTAAATCTTCGATGGATCTGGAAAAACAAGATGGATGAAGAAAACATGATCATCAAGAATAAATCTAGACTAGTGGCTAAAGGGTATGGACAGAAAGAGGGTATTGATTTTGAAGAATCATTTGCACCAGTAGCTCAAATGGAAGCGGTCAGGATTTTCCTTGCTTATGCTGCACATAAGGGATTCATCGTTTATCAAATGGACGTAAAGACGGCGTTTCTTAACGGTCCTTTGAAGGAAGAAGTTTATGTCACGCAGCCGGAAGGATTCGTCAATCCTCATTCTCCTGACAAGGTGTATCGTCTCCACAAAGCACTTTATGGACTCAAGCAAGCTCCAAGGGCGTGGTACGACGAGCTCTCGAAATTTCTGGTCTCCAAAGGTTTCTCAAAAGGTTCCATTGATTTAACTTTGTTCACTTATAAATATGGGGATGACATTTTGCTTGTGCATATTTATGTTGATGACATTATTTTCGGGTCTACAACCCCAAAACTTTCAAAATGGTTTGAAAAAGTTACGCACAACAGATTTGAAATGTCTATGATGGGCGAACTAAAATTCTTTCTAGGAATTCAAGTTCACCAATCCCCAAGTGGTATCTTTATTAACCAAGCTAAGTATTGTCAAGAGATAATCACAAAGCATGGTATGACATCATGTGACCCCGTTGGGACACCATTATCAACCACATCCCTAGATGCTGATTTGGAGGGATTACCCATAGATCAAACGAGATATCGTTCCATGATCGGGTCTCTCATGTACTTGACAGCAAGCAGACCTGATATTCATCATGCTACATGCTATTGTGCACGATATCAAGCACGACCCACTGAAAAGCACCTCAAGGAGGTTAAACGGATCTTTCGGTACCTTAAGAATACCATTCACATGGGACTCTAGTACCCGAGGGAAACCTGTTTCTTTCTAACAGCCAGATTTTGATCATGCAGGGTGTCTTGATACACGTAAAAGTACTTATGGTGGTGCACAATTTCTAGGTCAAGACAAGCTTGTGGGATGGTCTTCCAAGAAGCAAGATTGCACGTCACTTTCATCAGCAGAAGTGGAGTATGTGTCTCTATCTGCATGTTGTGCTCAAGTTCTTTGGATGAGAACACAACTCACGGATTATGGCTTCTACTTTGATAAAGTACCTATGTACTGTGACTCAAAGTCTGCCATATCCATCTCCTGCAATCCGGTACAACATTCCCGCACGAATCACATTGATGTCAGATATCACTTCATTAAGGAACAAGTTGAAAGGGGTATTGTTGAATTATACTTTGTTGGAACTGATTACCAATTAGCTGACTTGTTTACAAAAGCTCTTTCGAAAGAGAGGTTTGCGTATCTAGTTAGGCAAATTGGTATGAGATGTTTGACTCCAGCAGAACTGGAGGTTCTGGCAAAGAAGCCTGCTTGATTCATCTATCAAACATCTATTTGTAAATATTAATGAAAAAGAAAAATACAAAATTAAAAAATCTTTGATAATCCAAAAATATTCTTCTCGACATGTCTTTCAGTATCGATAATATGGACATACCTAGAAATGTCGCTCAACAACGACACGGGTGTGTACATAAAGCTCGAATGAAAGTTGTAAATATTTTTCAAAACATGTCATTTCTATCTTTTCAAAAGGAAATTGTCTATTTTGGACAATATTTCCAACAACGGGTAGAGCAATCTATCTTGGGTTGAGCTTTTCACAAAACATTCAACGTTTTGAGCTCAACACAATGGTTTGTAATCACTTTCAGATTGCAACCCGGATCTAAATTCACGGGGGAGTGTACGCTTTTGTACTCTTACCCTTAGCAAAAGAAGTTGCATCTTCTTACACTTGAGTGGATTCGTCAAGACATTCAAAGTCTATGAACTCAAGTTTATGCTTTAGAAAAACCTTTTCGACAAAAAGAATTGATTTTTCAAAAAGCGTTGAACACAATTTTTTCAAGAATTTCTCAATGATATTCAAAATCTTTCAAAAATTTGTATGTTCAACAACTCCATTCCTCAAAAGTTTAATGTGGATCAAATCCTCGTAATGACAATTCTATGGGATCAATTTTTGAGGGGGAGCGTTACAAAATTCATGCTAAGTTCAACACATCTTTCTCCCGAAGACTTTCAAGACTATTTTTCAAAATATATTTTAATCAAATTTGGTATCTCTAATATCAAACGATTTTATATATTAGAGATAGGGGGAGAAAATGTGATCTAAAGACTCAAGCACTCATGGTTACGATCAAATACCCACAACATCTTTAATTCACGACGTTATTGGTGTCAAAAGGGTGGTTAGGTTTAAGTCCTATGATCTAACCAGAACCGGAGGGATCTTCCCAGGGACAATCCAATAGATTATTAGAAGTCTTTAGGAAAGATGGAGTAGAATGTGAACGTAGCTGAATGCCGACTAAGTACTGATGCTAGCACCGGAACAATCACAACAAGGTGTTAGTAATGATGTCTTGGTAAGCATTGAAGGGGTTGAAGAATGAAAAAGAAATGTAAGGATAAAGGGTCTATAGAAAGAAACCCTCCATAAAACTTAGGCAGAAACCGGGTCAACACATCATGAAGACAAACTCATCATGGACCCAGTGATGTGAAGCACAACCCTTTCCTAGCTACTCAGGCTTCTCTCAAAAGAAGTTTGTTTTATTGTCACGGAGATCAACACGACTTCTATTGACTTTCTCACTCCGAGATAGTTGATATTGAATAGGTGGCATCTGCTCCAGCCTCCGACCACTAAAAGTGCACAAATCGAGTCTAAAGCCAAGAGATCAATCAAATCTCGTTAGGACACACGAATGAAGATAAAAAGAGTCCTACGCTATATCCTTGTGATATTGCTAGAACACTCAGAGTGATACTACTTAGTATTCACAATGATGAGTGGAAATCCTTCTAGTGTTAACATCAAACAACACTGCGGTAGGTCATATGCAAGATTCTTTATGAATTGAACATGTGCAAAACTGAAAAGCAACAGTGTTTGTTTCTGAATTGATTCAAACTCGTTTCATGTTTCTACGCAATATCTTTATGGTCTTGCCAGAACATTCAGAGTGATATTCATTAATATTCATAATGACGAATGAAAATCCTTCTAGCGTCAACATCAAACAGCGCTACGGTAGGTGACTTGTGAGATTCTTATGAATCAAACTTGTGTCAACTGGAAAGCAACAATGGTAAGATTCTTAAAAGAATCAAACTTGTTCCAGGAATTTTGAATTGACGACTTTAATCAAGCGGATATTTATCCAATTGATTCACTCTTTATGTTCGCAGTCTTGCTTTGAGACGGTCGAGTAAAGAGAACGGCTAGTACAGCCGTGAAACCCTGTCAAGGAGATTCTTAATTGAATCTACCTGATCACAGGTACGGTATTTAATATCGTATAACGGTCTTCACCGACCGGAGGTAAAACGCTACCGATTTAGGACGAATGTCAAAGCCATTCAGTCCGTGTCTATGTTTTATCTCAAGAAGGTGGCGTCACGGTGTACTCAGCAAAGTCAAAGGTTCACAACCACATATTCATGCCCAAAGACTTATTCAACAATCAATAGTGTGAGCATGTGGATAAAGACACAAGATCGCAAGATGGCAAAGACAAGTCAAGAATGATTTGAAGATCTCAAGAAAAAAGACAAAATCGAAAGACAATGATAAAGGCTCAAAGATCACAGCATGAAGGAACAAAACCACCACGTTCAAGACTCACTTATGACGAAATTCATAAATCTCCACTGGAATCCAAATATCAAAGAGGAATGACCTCACATTGGGGGAGATTGTTAACCTCAAAATATTGAGTCAAACAAGAATGTTCGGTCATAGGTTTGTATTGTAACATTAATTAGAACGTTGTAATAAGTAGTTTATTAGTCGTGGTTTACGGGCTTGGAGTTAAACTAATTAAAGTCCAAACATCAAGCCCGGCCCAATATATAGTCCATTAAAGCCCGCATGTGGGTGGACTATATATACTACCCTCCTAGCATGTTAGGAGGGTGGGATGATCATTTGTACTCTAATCACTTTCTTAATCTAATATTCTACAAGTTAATCCTCTCCTCCTCTCTACTTTCTCTCACTACTTTCTCTCTCTAAATCTCATATCACTTTTTCATCTCATTTCTTAATCTATCATCATATTATTAGGGACAACACAAACTAATAGCGGCCACGTGCCGATGTCCTTCCATATCTAACGAAAAACACTCTAAGTGTTTAGATGCACCCAAGGGGAAATCCGGAGGACAAATTAAAAGCGGCCGCTTGCCGATGTCCTCCCATAGTTAGTAAGGATATACTCAAAAAAACTTCTCAAAAAAGTTAAGTGTTTTTATTCAACTTTAATCCACCGGTTCAACATCGAAGGATACATAATGCTCAAACTTATCAAATACCAAGTAAAGACTAAAAATATGAGCAGAATAAGGAGTATTTCTAATATATTTAAAAGGATGGAAAAATATAAGGAAACATTGTTTGTTACAAGCTTAGAGGGTAGCAAATAGAGCAAACATACATAACAACGTGCATAAAGTGTTCCACAAAGTACCCAAAGAACCAAAGTTAAGAAATTATTACAAAGACAAAGAAATATTGTTTGTTACAAGCCCATCCCGGCATACCGGAGGCAAAGGGATATTCATACAGCAGAAGCATCGACCTTGGAGTCCGTCTTCTTCTCCTCTTGAACCCGAGACGAAGGTTTAGATGAGTCAGCACCCTTTTGAGTAACATTGGAAGTCGCGGCTGAAGGCACTTCACTAATAACAGACTGGGATGGTCCACACTCAGGCTCCAACTGCATCAAGTCCCCTACTGGCAAAGAAAAAGAAGAGGATACCTTTTGAATGAAAGGATAAGAAGCAACAAACAAAACATCACAACTTCCAACCCAGATCTTGAGTGCATCTCTCTTAATGTTCTTGACTCTAGACAAAGCAATTTGGACCTGTTCTAGAGTCCTGCCAAGGCCAACGGACTTCATGAAATCAGTAGAAAAGGCCACACTGCATGCCGCACTGAGAGCCTTACGGTACTCGTAACTACCAAACAGCTTCCTCACCAAGCAAGGGATCCCGTCCCGGATTAACATTTGCTTGTCAACTTCGGCTTGGCTAAGAAGGACTGTGAGATGTTTGTTGTTCGTCTCAGAAGTGGAAAGCTTATCAGAAGTTTCCAAAATCTCTCGGCTCTTAAGAGCAAGTTGTTCAGTGGCTTCAGCTGCAGTCTTCTTAAGATTTTCATTCTCTTCCACCAACGCTTGAACGCGAAGGTTCAACTCCTCTTCGGTCTTGGAATATGTGGAATGAGAATCTTTAAGTTTTTGATGAGAAGCTTTCAAACGATCCAGTAAATCTTGCCCTTGAGTGAAAGACTCTTTTTCTGCAAAGTGAGAGTTGGCAATTGCCACATACTCGCTATTAAGGTTCTCATAGCGTTTCATCAGTTCGGCAACAACAATGGTACTCTGAGCAATGGCTTGGCAGCTATGACGGAGGACATCATAATTAGACATGGCTTTCAAATGTTGATCATCGGTAGGAGTAGTAAGATGGTACAAGAACTCTTTTGCAGCATAGTTAGAGTTAACCCTAACATCCTCATTCAGCCTCCAATCCGAGACAAACTTGGGGGGCTCAGGATCCTCTCCTACAAAATGCAAAGGGATCGAATGTAAGAAAATACAACAACAAAGGATAAAAGGGGGAAGAAAGTAGAAACTTACCAATAGCTTGTGAGTCATGCTCAGCATGGGGGGATGATTGGTCACTCACGTGCACAACAGAAGGAGATTTTTCTTTAATAAAACCAGAACCTCTAGCTGAGGCTTGGGAAGGTGGCTTCACTACACTGATGGGTTGAGTAGAATGGGTTTTCTAGGAGTCCACCTCAGAGTCGGTGTGGACGGTTTGACGACTTCATTTTTTCACGCGACGGTCTGATGTACTCCCCTAGGCAGCAGAAGGGGTCTTCCTTACCCTTGTTTTCTTGTCTTGCTTTTGCTTAGCTTCCACAATCCGCGACGAAGGTTTCTCTACTGCCAACTGAACAGGTGTCAACTTGGGAATATCTTGTCCAACAGGCAAAGGTTCAGTGACGCAAGGAACAGGTTGTTCATCCTCCCCAAAGGGCTCACCAATGTCAACAATACCTTCGTCAAAAGTAGGCAAGCTCAAGAAATCTGCGAAGCTCATTTATGCAGAAGAAAGAAGACGAGGGCGAGGCAAGCATAAGCAAGCCCGTGTAAGTAATAACGAGGCCAAAGAAAACAAAACAAAGATATACCTTTTTTTTTATCAACGTTCAATAGTATCTGACGCAGCTCCGGATGACTGTAAGGGAAAGATAGACCAGCGAGGAAAAGCAGAACCTCGTGAGGAGGAGGACATAAAATGGGCTTCTTTCCAAGAGCTTTGGCATGAGAAGTGTTAAACGAAGAAGGAAACTCATCCGTAATTACAGACTCACGGTGCCTCCAAGGCATAGCAAAGGGTATAGCTCGGTGGTCTATAAAAAAGAACTCTCGTTTCTATTTTTTAAGGCTAGAGGTGGTCTCGGTTAAACACTTACCATACTCCCCCTCACCCCTGCTCTCGAACGAGAACCAATGACCCTGTTTGCTCAATCTATAGAATATTCTAAACAAGGTAACATATACGGGAATCTTCAAACCAGAGCAGTGAAGCTCAAACATCACAACCCTATTTACACCTATAGGAACTAATTGGGAGATATGTACCTTGAAGTATTGAATTAATTTCAAGAAAAAGGTAGAGAAAGGAATCTGAAGGCTAACATGGTCAAGATCTTGACGATATATACCGATAGCAGAGTCAGGGACAAGATCCATGGTCATGTCCGGATCTGGGAGGCGAGGCCTTAAGATTGAAGGGATGTTATACTTACAAATCACCACTTTCAAATCATCACTAGTCATCCCATATAGGCGTATGTGCATATCAAACTTCGGATCGCGCTTCACAGGAGGGTCTACTCTCGATCGCATGATCTCTTTCCCCGTCATCCGGAACAGACAAATATACAACCGAAAGAGGTAACAAATGGAAGAAGAAACTAACCTATGGAGGATGAGAAGGAAGCAGAAATGGAGAAAGCAACAATGGCGAAACGAGAGGAAAATAAACTGATGGCATGTATATATATAAGAGATCTGGGCAATAGAAACGAGACAGCACTGTTCATCCGCGAGTTACGAGGATGAAGATCCACCGTAGAATTCGAAAGGGCAAGACACGTGGCACCATCCCTCGTAGCCACCAAAGAGACAAAAGGTCCAATAAAGAAGCCGATATGAACCGACCCAGAAAACGGAACAGTCGAACGATCAACACGAGACCAAAATGGAATGAACCTATCTAAAGTATCAGTTCATCATGGGCATGACAAACTGATACTTGGGGGGACATGTTTGCGTATGTCTCCGGCACATGGCCGAAGACATAACACTTCCACCGAAAGAATTGCCACGTAGGAAAGAGAAAGGAGACAAGATCCCCCATATCTCGGGTAGGGATGACAACGGGGCGGGTTTGGGGCGGGGCGAGCATTCCCATCCCCAAACCCGATTACTAGAGTTATCCCCAAACCCGCCCCGATCCCCTTCGGGGATTTAATCGGGGCACCCCGTCGGGGCGAGATGCTCGTACAAACCCGACTCGTACTAATCGGGGATCTTATCAGCGTATTGTTGGGTGCAATTCTCGACCAATGTCGCACCATTTTATATTTATTAGTATTATTTTTAGAACATTAGCAATAACTTCAAAATTTTAAAACATATTAATATCAATTACAAACAAGGCTTATTAAGTTTTCAATGATAGTATCATACTTATGATAAATTACAAAAAATAAAGTTACAACTTAAAAAAATGACATTTAAGTAAGTTTTTTCAATATTACATTCATAAAAAACTAACAATATTGGAGATATATTTTTTTACTACGTAAAGAGTAACAAAATACTTCATACATATATATATATATATATATATATATATATATATATATATTTGTATATGTCTATATATTAATCGGGTGGGGCGGGTCGGGGATGTTATTCCCCACTTCCGCCCAAACCCGATTAAAAATCCCCGTTTAAGCCCCAAACCCGCCCCGTAACCCAATAAGCGTGCCCCGACCCACCCCAATTATTTCGCGTTTTGGGTTTTCCCGTCGGGTTCGGGTTTGCTTTAGCGTAAAGGTATGTAACCCTAATTCGATTAATTATAATTGTGTTATTATTATGATCTTGTTAAATCGCTTCCGCTATATGTGCTTTGATCTTGTTTAGGGTTTTATATAATTGTTATGATAGTAATAAACCTTCAAGTTCGACCCAAAACCGACCCAGAATCTATTTATACTCGATTCCAACCTGTTAGCTTTCGTGTCGATTTCAAAGTGAATTTCGTGTATTGTCAGAAATTACCACCTTATGTCACATTGTATTATCGAGTTATGTTGAATAAAAAAAACATAAACGAGATGAAAATATTTGTGTTCTCGAGTAGCGCTTGAGAAAAATAAAAAAGAAAATAGGGTGAAAGTTAATGTCTTTCACATGATTTTTAAAGTAAAATACTTACTTCTCGGAAATAGAAAGAAAGATGTTTACTTTACTTTATTTTATGTTATTTTATTTTACTTTCATTATAAAACTCGAGAATACAATGTCACTCTAAAACGGTCCAAACCCAAAGTCAAACAACATTGTTTTTCATCCTTCAAAATTAAAACGATTTCATTTGATTCGCTGTTGTATAAGAGGGTAATTTATGTATGGAGTAGTAATAAGGAAGGAAGGATGGGATGGGCGATCACTATACATGGTGAAGATGGTGATATCCCCAAGAAGAACTTACTTGCCGAACGCCGCGAGCTTCTTGAAGATGCCCTCCGTCGCTTCCTTCACATCGATGTCTAAAAACATCATACTCCATAGCTTATTGCAGTATAACTTATAAAAAAGCTTATTACAATACAATTTTAACAGTAACTTAAATACAAACTTAATAAGTAAGAGTGTAATATATGTTTGCTTCAAAACTTATCGTCGAATACCGGTCATCGTATTATACAATCACTTGTGCTAATATGTTTAAAAAAAAAGAAATACTAGCGACAAACCTTATGACGGTTGATAACAACAAATATTCTAAAAAATACGTTTATAATAACACATTTTGAAAAATATATTCCGCATTTTTCACTAACATAACAAATTAGAAGGTTTATTGTAAACTGTTCGCGTATGTCTCCGGCACATGGCCGAAGGCATAACACTTTCACCGAAGGAATTGCCACGTAGGAAAGAGAAAGGAGACAAGATCCCCCATATCTCGGGAGACCCTGTTTTATCTAAGAGGCAAGGTTTTATCCAATGAATCCAGCCATTAACCGCCGCCTACTTTACACTGTTTCTGAGCATAAGGTACTGTGCATGATACATGTCTCGATGACATGACTACTCAGCCAGGTATGCTTTTACTTTGGGTATAAATACCCAAGGGCATTTACTACACACAACAACACACAATACACCACATTGAATTCTACTTAACAATAATCTTCCGGTATTCCACACGGGATACCACTCTTGTGATAGTTACTTACTCTCACGCCGGAACTTGGTCTCGGGTTCACACCTAGGACGAGTTAACGTGCGTTCCATTATTGCAGGATAGGCCCAATCTACAAGCAAATTATACACGATACTGAAGCTTAATCTGCTCAGACTAGGTGCCTGCGGATTTTTGTTTCAACATAAACCTTATCTCTGAAGTTTTCGGTTCTATCGGGTCTTAGTCGATACCATTGATTCGAAACTGCACCGAACCGAGAGCCAAATTATCAAAATCAGAGAACCGAGAACTGGACTGCGGGTCCAAATTGCGGTACGAGTTGAATCCGTTTCAGTTCGATTTAGTTCTGGTTCGGTTTCGTTCCAGTTCATATGGTCAACCCTAGACACACACATGGCACACCCGACATAAATCCTTTTTGTGTTGGTGGTTCACAATGTTTAAATACCCAAAACAGAAAAAATAAAAAAAAAATTCATTATTCATTTTCATTTTCGTACTACTCCCATTCCCATTTAATAATCATATTCTCCCCCAAATTCACTTCTGAAAACCCTAATAAACATTTTAGAAATAACAATGCACTAGTATCATCATCATCATTATTCATTTTTGTTAAAAATCAAGCTATGGTGTCACAGGCTGAGCTAGATTCTTCAGTTTCACTTTCAAAGGTTCCTTTGCTTTACATTTTATTTTTATAGAACTGTTTTTGGGATTGGTTTTTTTTTTTTGGTTAAGAATGGTTTTCGCGAAGGTTGGCGTGGCCACATTGCATTTAGGAATAAAAAAAATAAAAGTTTGGTAAACTAATTTGAAAGAAATGTCAAAAAAAGAAGAAGTTAGGCGCAGTTTTCTATATGCATAAATCTGTAATCTTAAACACCCCTGTTGTTGTTATCTTATGATTGTTTGTTGTTGGTTGTAGTTTATTAGTGAGGAGGGGCTTGTGGCTTCCAATGTCGAAGAAGAAGAAGAAAAGAGGAAGGATGTTGTGGATAAGCTCAAAGAGGTAGTCACTCATTTTTACGCTTTTTTGTTCATTTATTTAAGGCTAGTGTGATGTTAGGTTGTTTGATAAATGTTTTCTAGACGTGTTTGGGAATTTTTATTTAAGTACTTTTTGCTTCTTTTTAAGCACGTCGGCAGTTTGAAGAGGTAGTTGCTTCTTTTTAGCATATAAGGGGGTGTTTGGGTTTGCTTATTGTTTTTCTGCTTGTTCTTTTCGCTTTTGCTTAAAGGAAGTACTTTAGGAATATAATATGTGGATTTTAAAAGAAAGCGATATGCTCTAAATAAACAATCATTTGTTTAATTAAATCCATTTAAACGTGTTTTAGACTTTTAGGTGAAATGAGCACTTTAAAATGAGCAGCTTGCTATCTGTTTATTAGAATCTGCTTAATTTACCTAAAAATACTCAGATAAACTGCTTGTGCTTTAAAATAAGTAGATGGGCCGAAAGGCATAGAACATACTCTAGAGTAAGAAATCCTAAACACCCGTTCAGAGAGATAAAGAACATGAACTGTTTAATGGTTGAAATTAACATGGGAGTTTGCACTTGAAAAGCTTTTCTTAAGCATTACCCGAAATATTCTAAAATAAAGAACTGCCGGGCAAGTTAATCAGAGAGTATTTTTAAAAAGGACGGGCTAGTTGCTCAAAAGGCATATTGTCTCTTCTTATCGTTTGAGCTCTAAGTTTGTCACAAGTTGACCTGGGATATGAATCGCAACTCTAAATTCATTGTATTTTGGACACCACCGAGTATCTTGACAATAAGGGCAGAGTTACTAATGGGTGCATCCACAATGACCCAAATCTTTTTAAGAATACATATATGACTTTGGAATATTTTTTCAAATGATTATGAAAATCCTAAAGGTTATAGATTCTCGATTGTGATTAATTTGCGTATTTTTTTACTGCTTTTTCAACTGGATGTGTAAAGTGTAATGGTCGGATCAAATGCTGCCACAAGACAAGAATGAAAGACTACATTGATTCATTACATGAGATGGCATTAAATACAAAATCTTATAAGTTAATCGAAATTTTAATAGAAAAAGACTTATTGGTGATGTATTTCCTTAGTCGGAATTAGATGAGAATTATCTGAAAATATATAGTGGAAACAACTATTCGAAGATGTTGACCTTTGTTTCACAAAATAAGGAGAATACACTCGAGAACTTCATTGAGATAAAGAGAGGCATATTGGCCTGTGACAGCTATTGATAGCTTGAAAACCAGAATCTATTATTGCAACGACATGCCTGGCTAGAAGTAGCATACGGCCCTATCTATTTATGTTGCACGTACACATCCGCTTGCACTGTTTTTGTGGCTGTGATATTCCTTGTCTCATTTTTTGTTGGAAATATCATATTGCTGATCAATGGAAAACACCTGAATGTATTGCAAATTTCTGTAGTAACCGAAAATGAAATAAAATAATAGATAATTACTTCGAATATTAAAATTGATAAACGTTCTCCAACATCGATTGGTTTATGGAAGTCCATTTATTGATGATGCAGATACTGATGGCTTGGGTTAAAAGAGTTGCTTATCAGCGTAGGCTGCCACTAAATCAGATTAAAGATGCTTCGGTAACAATACTACCGTATGGATCGTATGGTCTTGGTGTAAGTTTTTGTTTTCATTTACTCTCTTTGCTATAATTTTTTACTGCCCAAGATTTAAATGGCTCTAATTCGTTCATAAATATCTTTAGGTTTATAATGCAGACTCCAACATTGATATTCTTTGTGTTTGCCCTTCTTTTGCTTCTATTGCTGTGAGTCTTTTTCTGCTATTCAGTTTTATTGCTATCTAGTTGGAAAGATAATGGGAGTATAAGCTTCCTGAACATGATCTTTTGTTGCCCAGGAGGATTTTTTCATAGTTTTGCACAACATGCTTGCTGGGAGATCCGAAGTGTTTGGTATACACTCTGTAAAGGATGCAAAGTTATTGCGCTTTACATTTGAAGGAATCATGATCGACTTATCTTTTGCTAAACTTCAAGTTACAGCTGTTCCTGAGGTGAACACGATTTACATTTTATTTTTCTGCTGAAATTATATATGTTTTTAACTATCTATAATATTAGAATGTGGACGGATCCAACCCCTTGTTCCTAAAGAGTATTGATAAAACAAGCTCAAAGAATTTATCTGGAATACGACTAAAGAATAGCATCCTGAAGCTTGTTCCGGACGTGAAGGTGACATTTTACTTATTTCTTGTTTGTCTTCAATTCTTTGTTATTTGTCTTGTATCTTCCTCTGATGTTCTTATACTGCGAATGGGCTTCGCTGCAAGCATGAGATTATACTTTTATACTATTTATGCAAATTACATAATCCTAATGCCGTCTTAAAGCTAAACATAAATTTTTACTCTAAATGAGCCAAACTGCCAAAAAGTCAGAACCTATTACATTGTATACAAATGTCTTAGGATAGTCTATACATATTGCAACATTTGACACATTTCATTGGTCTATGAAATCCACTACAAGATTAAGTTATAAACAAAAGTATGCTATTTGTTGTTTACGGTAAATAGGTGTCATTTTTTATTGCTCATGAAAGAGAGCAAGCCATCTTCCTGTTTTTTCTTTACTCTTTAATTTTTTTTTTTTTTTCTCAATACATCTTAAGAGATGTATGTGATCTGCTCATAATCATGAATACTCATTGTGCTTAAAGAAATCTTCTAATGGTAGAAACAATGAAACATAAAACACATATTCAAATAAGTAGGTACTAGACTACTAGCTAGAAATGACAAAAAAGTCTACTGTTACTTATATGTATGTGTATTTATCTGAACATTTTACGTTTTTCAACCAGCATAATCTTATTGCCGGATAATGATTCACCCCCATGTCTTTTGTTTTAACATTATGAGTTGTGTGCTTTTCTGACTTGATAACTTATACTGCAGGCATTCCAGGAACTATTACGCTGTGTTAAGTTATGGGCAAAGAGGAGAGGAGTGTATTGTGATGTAAGACTTTTTTGTTTTACTCAGCTTTTACATGTTTTACTGATTTTCTCATCATACACATGAATGATTACACAACCTTTACTAGCCAGCTCATTGACACACCCTTGGTAAATTACTAGAGCTGGCAATTTTGACCAATTACTTCTGGATGGGCCGTCGTTTTTTATTATTGTTTACATATGGGTTAACCAAACAAATTAGCTAACAGGTAACACTGTGGGTCAATGTAGGTTGAAAGTAGTCCAACGTATATCATTATTGTATTACATAATCATACTCACTCTTTGATTGTTATGCAAGATTTTAGAAGTGGACAAAAAGTGTTGACGGATCAACCCAAATACCCAATCCAACCTCTGACCTGTTTTAACCCACAACTTGTCCATCTGAACATGAACCTGTTTTGATTCGTTACCCAACTCGTCCATCTGCCACCTCTAGATTGAACTGATTGTCTCTATCTTATGTTGAGTTAGTTCCGACTGTTTTAAGAAGCTCTGCATAGCAACTCTAGTTGTTTCTTATGCCTGCTATTCTCTTGATTCATTTTTGCAGTTATTTGGGTTCTTTGGTGGCACTCACTTGGCTATATTAGCTGCTCTAATTTGTTTGAAGAACCCACGTTCCAGTTTGCTCGATCTAATTTCAATGTTCTTCAAGACATTTGCCTTTTGGCCTTGGCCGGAACCTGTTATTCTAGAAGAGGGAGCAACACCAAATCCACCACCTCTTACCCCTGGAGCACAGGCTTGGATGCCTATTCAGTTACCAGGTAGCCGAAATGAGTACTGCTATTCGAACATGACTACCAGTACCTTCAACAAGATCAGATCTGAGTTTCGTAGAGGATATCGTCAGACACAGGTACCTATAAAATAATCTGGATCCAACGAATATCACGCCTATCATTGATATAAAACTCATTCAAGTCATTTATTTATGGGTCTCAGAGTTCAAATATCAAAAGCTAAAAAAGAGCTGCAACTACAATGGACGAATGGTTTAAGTGTTTTTGAAATAGTCTTAATGTGTATTTAGATGCTTATAACATTCTATTAAAAATAAATCATATTTTTTGTTTTTCAAAACATATTTTTCTAAGTTCATTTACTACATTATTTGTATACAGTATTATAAACATGGACAATATAGTGTTGGCGGGTTGGCCTAACCAGACCAGACCTGTTTCAACCTCCCACAGTACTACCAGTATACACCTTCCATGCTTTTTTAGGAAAATTTTGAAGTCGGAAGTACACCTAAGTGTGTTATGATTAGTTGATCTTTGTGAGATGCTGTTTTTCTTGGCGCTAGGGGTTTGGTTTTGGCTGCCAACCTGAAGGTTTTCAAACCGAGGATTACTAAATCGGTCAATTTTGATTTGGTTAGGTATTGTTTTGTTGTCAAAGTCATTTTGCAAATAAAATTTGCAATTAGTAATTTGACAAAAAAATGAGGTCTTTGAAAACAATAGAATTCAACAGTGATTTTCGTGCTTACCTAAAATTGTTATTGAATGAACCAACTTTAAGAGAGAAATCACTACCATTTATTGCATACGCAGTAGAAATCCACTATAGATCTAGAATATCAATGACAGATCCAAAAAGGATCACTGACTTCATCTTCTGAATAGAATAACCAATAGTATATGCGAAAGTTAACCATGGAGTATTAATTAGTGAATATGTGGCTAGGCTCAGTGGTTAAACCTTATATCTCTAATTGGTATGACATATTGCTTTGAATATCTATATGCGTATCTTTCTGATAGTCAAAGCATTCCAAATTTCATGCCGTGGGGGAGTACCTTTTCTGTTTATTGTCATACGGAGTAATATTTAGGAAGCTGGCTGATCAGGAATTTACGCGATGCCTTATTATTTACATTAACAAATCACGTAATGTGCATACGTTTAATGTAGCATTGACATATCACACCCCAACTGCTATTTTCTGTCAGATCTAATTAAGCAAATCCTATTGGTGCAGGATCCTCACAAGCCACAGTTTAACTGCGGAAACCTCTTTGAGCCATTCCCTTACTCAAAAAGTTATCTGCGATTCATAAAGATATGTCTTTCAGCTTATAATAAGGATGAGCTTGGGACTTGGGTACACTGGGTCAGATCACACATTCGCGCTGTTTTAGTTAAGGTAAGCATGCTATCTTTCACTCAGTGTTACGTTTGAGGACTTCAAATCTAGAATTTACACGTTTTTCCACAATAAATAAGTCCACTTTAGCATTGATTTTAGTCTTTAGTTGCCAGTCTAGTGAGTACTTTACTAAGAATGAAACACTTCCATCACTGTTACTTTATTCAAAATTGAGTATTTTTCTGTCTCTTGTGTATCGATAAACCTAAGACTATGTGCATGGGTCAGTATTTCGTACAAAAAATGAAACTCTATTAGCTAATTTTACCCTATGAGAGAGTTATATGTTTTAAATAAGATGAACAACCATATTGCAAGTGAAAGGAAAGCTGATAGATCATTAAGACAATTTGGTATTCTTTTATCTGCTAGGTGTCACATATTTGCAGACAATTACAATATGCATGACACGCCTCCCTTATGCATTGGATATGATTACACAAAGTCTACCATAAAAATAGCATTTACTCTTTTTATAAAAGCGAGTTAGGTTTTAAACGTTTGAGTACACTTTGAGTGTCTTTTGACCCCTTTGACATGATCAAACCATCTAATTTGTAGTGAAGTTTTGAAATTTTACCCATGTCACCTGTTAGTGGGCTTTTGGTAAATATGTGAGAAATTGTCACATCTAATATAATGATATAGTAACAACCATAAGCTGCTTTCGAAAGGACCAAAAGTACTTCAGATAGTTACTTGTGTTCTGTTCTATTTGTTTATGCAGTTGGAGCAGTTGAATGCTTTATGTGATCCAAACCCTACAGAATACATTGACTTAACCATACCGGTTCCAAACGTTGTTTTCTATTGGGGATTAGTGCCTGGAAGAGGGGACAACTTGGACTTAAACACCACAACAGATGACTTGATGACAAATCTCAGTATAGGCTACCTAGGTAACTTGGGACACATGACCCTAACCATTGTTCACGCATCGCAACTATCAAATTTGCAGCTTGCAGAAGATCATCTAAAAACAGAACTAACTTTGTCCACCTTCAGTCATCAGCAACAAATGATGCCCGTGTACTCAACACACTCTCCTCATTATGTTGTCGGGTATTTGGTAAGTGAGGGGAATCCCGAGCACCTGCATGCCAATGGTCTTAGCGTTGAGTTTTAGCTGGGTTCTCCCCCTTGTGGTTGCTGTTGTAGTTTTTAAAAATTAGTTGCACAAAAGAGGACATGAATTTTGGGCTCATAGTCATGGGTATAGGTTTATGCAAGGTTGAAAAGTGGGATTTGACATCATATGGTGGAATAGATACATTATTGAAAACAGATTGACTTTGGGATATCTAATATCAAGATTACCCCTCACTAGCCTGTGACTCTTAGGTTCTCGTTTACTTTCTAGTTTTTAATGTTTCAAAAACCCGTTTTTTAGTTGATCGGATCGAGATACCGGTTCACGGTTTAACTGACGGTTTAACCGCGTCTTTTTGGCCAAAACCGGCTTCCGGCCACCAGACCAGTTCTCTCGTAATCTCGAACTTGCCAGATAAGAGCTTTGTTAACGAACATGTAAAATGTGCCAATTGGTAAAAAAGGTAGAAGTGGCATAAAGTTTATGGTTTTTTTGGCAAATGTGCTCAGTAAATAAAAAAGGTCAATTGTTGGAGCATTGAATTGAAAACTTCGTGAGCTTTTTAGTTTAATAGATGTTAGACAAGGAATGTTTGATTTTAAATCTCTTTGGGGGTTAGCAATATAATTTTGTTTCTAATAAGTGTTAAATTTGGTTCCATCTGGTGGCTAGGTAGGATACTCTGTTAGCCTCAAAATATTGAGCCAAACAAGAATGCTCGGTCATATGTTTATTATGTATCGTATTTTAGAACGTTGTAATAGGTAGTATATTAGTCGTGTTATTACGGGCTTAACTTTAAGCTAAGGTTCAATAATAAGTAACCAAAGCCCAAAAGGAAAGCCCGACCCATGATCATATAGCCCATTAAGCTACATGTAAGCAAGGCTATATAAACCTCTCCTTGCATGTAAGGAGAGGTTGGTTGGTCATTTCATTTTCTCTAATCTAATATTCCACAAGTTTCACCAACCATTTTCTCTCTACTTTCTCTCACTACTTTCTCTCTCTAGGAATTCATCTCTTCTTCATCTATTTTCTTTCTTTCTTCATTGTTTAATCATCACAAATATAGGGGATAACAATTGGTATCAATCGTCATAGGGTAGTTTTGTGATTGGTTGTTGTGTTTTCATATGCTCCGTTTGATTTGATCCATATTTCTTCCTCGAATTCAAGATTTTTCTTGTTTTTTGATTGTGTTGCTTAATCGTATAACTTCTTTAATCTTGTTGTAGAGATTTGGTTGTTTTGGTTTGTTTAAAAACACGATCTTGTTGCCTAAAAGTTGCTATAATCGTTGCCTAAAAAGTTGGAAAAACAAGGTCCCTTATTGCGACAGCTTGAATTTCGGAAAGGTAAGTACGGTTTCGATCGCAATAACCCTAGGGTTTTACTTTGCGATCAGTATTGCGATAGCCCCTTATTCCGATCTGAACATTCCGATCGTTATTGCGATCTGGATTGCGACGGATTTAAGGCAATCTTGAAACGTTACTCTGCCCACATTGCGACAGCCACATTGCGATAGGTGTTATTGCGACAGATTATTGCGATCTAAATATTCCGATCTGGGATTTCGATAGGTACACTTTGCGATCTGAATATTCCGATCTAAGGATTCCGATAGGTGCACATTGCGATCAAAAGGACATTCCGATCTAAGCAACATTCCGATGGGCATTCCGATGGCACATTCCGATGACATGTTTAGCTAAATTTTGTTTGAGTATTTTTTAGATTTAGCCACCATCTAGACTAGTTTCGGAACGTAGTTTACACGAAGATTAAAAAAAAAAAAAAAAAAAAAAAAGAAAGTTAAAATTTTTAGGTCAAGTAAAATCAAATTTTTTCCATACTAGTTTTAGGACATTTCTAGCTCAATTTCAAAATTTGGTGATTACAAATTTTTTAGGTCTACCGTTTTGTCGGACTGAGGAATTTATTGTCGGGCTGAGAAAAAAAAAAAAAAAAAAAATTCGCAATTTTCAGAATTTCAACAACCAAACAATCACAACTCAACTACTTAAGATCCACATTCGATTCATCATTTTAGAGAATATTGAGATGGATTCTACTGCCGAATATCGTGTGACGAACAACAACATAATGGTGGCAGGTAACAAAGAAAGACCACCAATGCTTGTGTCGGGTCGATATGATCAATGGCAATCCCGTTTTATACGTTACCTTGACACAAAACCTAACGGTGATGCTTTAAGGCAATGTATTTTGGAAGGACCCTATAAACTCTCAAGGATTCAAGTTCCTGCAGTATCAGCCACGGACACGAGTGATGCACAACCCGCATATGAACGTGATGAGAAGAGGACCGACCACACCCCAGAGAATCGTGCGTGGTTTGATGCAGAGAAGGAATCAATCTACTTAATTCTCAGTGGCATTGGAGATGAAATTTACTCTACGGTTGACGCATGTCCTACTGCTCAAGAAATGTGGACGGCCATTGAAAGATTGCAACAAGGTGAATCACTTAACAAACAAGATGTGAAAACTAAGATGTTTTGGAACTTTGGCAAGTTTACATCAAAGGATGGGGAATCAATTGATTCTTATTACTCCCGATTCTACAAGATGATGAATGATATGACCCAAAACAACTTGCAAGTTTCCACCATGCAAGTCAATGTCCAATTTCTACAGCAACTTCAACCAGAGTGGACACGGTTTGTCACCTTGGTCAAACAACAACAAAAGTTAGACGAAGTTTCATATCACAAGCTCTTTGACATCTTGAAACAATTTCAAAATGAGGCAAATGAACTTCGAGCTGAACGAGTTGCAAAGATTTCCAATCCACTTGCTTTGGTGTCTACCACTCAACATTACCCAGAATATCACTCCCGTACTTCAAAGACCTACTCTACTCAATCATCATCACCACGATCATCCATTGTCTCCAAGTCACATGTTCCAACACGATCCCGCGGCAAAGAAGTTGCAAGAGCACCATCGCCCATACCTGAGCAATCATCCGAAGAAGACAGTGATGAAGAAGTAGCTCAAAGGGATAGGGAATTCAAGCAACAAATGGCTTTCGTTATGAAGCAATATAAGAAAATCTACAAACCCACCAACAACAACCTTCGAACATCTTCAAACTCGAGGAACACCCATGCACAGAGTCCTCCAAGGTATGACACACGAAGACGTGCTGAGAGTCCTCCAAAGTATGATCGACAACCCAAGTATGATAATCAGAGGGTGGCTACTGTTGTTGGAAATCGGGAAACTGTTGGGACTCAAGTTGTGCAACAAAGTGGGATTCAGTGTTTTAACTGCAGAGGTTTTGGGCATTTGGCCAAGGAATGCAGGAAGCCAAAGAGGGTTAAAGATTATGGTTATCATAAGGAAAAGATGCTGCTGTGCAAGAAAATGGAAGATGGAATCAAGTTATCAGCTGAGGAAGGAGAAATGCTTGACGACACAGATGATGAACTCTCCGACCAAGAACTCGAGGCACATTATTCATACATGGCAAAGATTCATGAGGTCCTTAACGTCACTGAAGATGACAATGGTCCTATCTTTGATACCGAGCTAATTGATAAGGTACAAGATGATGCTGAATATAATGTGTTTGGTGATACACATGAGCATAGTGATCTACCAACAACAGTTACTGACACGTGTATGATGAAAACGGTTGATAGCAATACCACACCCGATTCATCAGACATGTGCAATAATGAGTTTGAGGATGATCAACATGCAAATGAGTATGATGACGAGGAGCGTGTCGCGCTTGCTAATTTAATTGCTAGTTTACAAAAAGATGTCAATGAAAATAGAAAGAATCAAAAGCAATTAAAGAAGGCAAACACAACGCTCACTCAAAACTTTGAAGAATGCAAAGCCGCTCTTATAAAATCTAGTGAGACTATTGATAGTTATAGGGCTGAGCTTCTTCAAAAGACCAACGAGCTTGAGAGGTACAAAAGTCGTGTCATCAACGTTAAAAAGGACGATTTTGAAAATAAATACAATGAAGCTCTTGCTTTGTTAACTAAAGAAAAACGTCAATTTAATGTTTTATTAAGTGATAAACGTCAAAAAACGTACCTTGCTACAACAAAAGTTAATGAATTTGAACAGAGGCTTTCTATGAACACCACCGATTCTGCTAAATTCTTGACGAGAAGAAACAAGAGGTTGAAACATTAAAACAAGATTTCAAAAATAGACAAAGCAAAGATACTGAAAAAGTAAAGGATCTCGAAGAACAAGTCGATTTTTTGAAAAATGTTGTTTATAATACACATGACTCTATTCAAACCGTAAGAATGATAGCACCTCGGTCGTTTTTCAAGGGTCAACCTAGCTTTGCCACCCCCAAGTACCTCGAACAAGCTCAAGCTGCTAACCCACATTTATATCTTGACGAGTCCGAATGGACCAGTCATGATTGCCCTGTAGCTAACCTCGATAGTGAAGAGACGTCCCTTTGGGATGAGGAGAGTAGATCACCGGTCAATAAAGATTTTGTGAAACCATATAACTATGCTTATGAAAACAGTCTTTATGGTCTTTTTACTCCACAAAAACAGAAGTCTCGTGAGGAATTATTTTTAGAATGCAAACAAAAAAGAATTCAATGGAAAAAAGCTTTTGCCACTAAGAGGAAAACTAATGTTTTTAAATATATTAACTATTTGCCTCTAGATGCTTCTAAAAGCAAAAGTAGAAAAATACTTGGTTTTCTTAAACACCACGTTAATAATGTTCAATCAATTGTTGCAAGCGATTGGGAGAAACGTCAAAAGGATAAGTGGAAAACCGAGATTCCTCACGACATAACTGTGCTTGTGAAAGAACTTTTAATACCAAATACGAAGATGATAAAAGAACATGTTCTTGAGTTTGAAAATTTAATTCAGTCTGAAATGTTTGATGATTTGAAATATGTTGAGTCTCTTGAAAAAGAAATTGATGACCTTCAAAATGACAAATTAGAATTTTCAAACGAATATGATCTACTCTTAGAAGAATGTCTCTCCAAAGATATTTTGTGTGTTACTCTTCAATCTTGTGCTGATATCGATGAATATTCTGATGTTGCATGCAAATATCTTGATAAAATCAAAGAGTGTGAGCGTCTTGAACTTGAGCTTTCAAAACATAAAGAAAATGTTGATAAAAAGGCTTTTGAGTTACTTCAACACAAAACTGATTTCCTTCAAAAACATTGTCATTCTCTTGAACTTGCTTTGCAAAAAGACGTTGGTAGTTTTCCACATGATAATAAATTGCAAGAAAAACTTTCCCAAACGTTTCGAGAAATGAACGAACAGAATTTGGAAATTAAAGGGTTGAAAGCTCAGTTACAAGACAGGGACAGAGCGATAGCAGAGTTGCAGAAACTCATTGCTAAGATGGGTGGGAAAATTGTGGAACCTAGTGTTAAGAAACCTGTCGTAAGACAACCCAATGCTCAAAAAGTGACTAGACCATCTGTCTTGGGAAAACCATATGTTTTCTCTAATTCTGCATTTGCAAAACCTGCGTTTGCCCCCAAGACGGATGGGAAGGATAGGTTACCACAAAACACTCCCAAAACACATATTCGATCACAAATCATTAAGAACACAAATGTGGTTAAACCAGGGATGTATAGATTGTCCACTAAACCCACACAAAACAAAGAAAGTCAATCACCTCAGACTTCTAGAAACACTAATAGACGTGTGTCTTTTACTACAGGAGTAGTCCCCACTGCTAGTGTTAGCCGGCCCCAGCTTAAGAGCACTCACATGAATGAAAAGGTCTGGCAAAACAAAAGTCAAGGGAAGATGAAGCAAGTAGAAGACCACCCTAGGATTTTCAATGTTTCTAAGAATAAAACGTCTGTAATCGCGTGTAATGACGATTTGAATGATTCGACTTTGAATGCTATGAAAGTTAAGTTTGTTTGTGTGAAATGTGGAAAGTGTGCTAATGCTAATCATGCTATGTGTGCTTCGAATAATGTCAAAGGCGTAGAAACTAGAACTAAGAAGCAAAATGTGATGCCTATTAGTGCTAGAAAACCCAAACGCAAAGTGAACCATTCTGGTGCAACCCCCCCTAAGAAAAGTATTGCATCAGACTCCACCACTAAGAACCCTAGAAGCAGAATTAGGGAATTATATGAGTCTGCTAGCAAGCCTTGGAAATGGTGGTTTGCTAATCAATGTCCTCCAGGATATAAATAGATGCCTAAGGTTAGGACAGAAAATGTGACTACGAGCGTTAGTGTGCCTCTAAGTGATGAAACTAGGGAAACTAATGAATCGGAAATCACAACTAACATGGAATCCAATTTAGCAAATGCTCCATCGTGTTCTAATTCTTCTGCAGGTGATCGAAGTAATTCTCTTCATAATGGACTCCGGATGCACGAAGCACATGACGGGGAATCTCAAGCTTCTAATTAACTTCGTAGAGAAGTTCCTGGGTACGGTCCGATTCGGAAATGATCAATTTGCACCGATCCTAGGATATGGAGACTTGGTTCAGGGGAATATCACTATAAAAAGGGTTTACTACGTCGAAGGGCTCAATCATAATCTTTTCTCGGTTGGTCAATTCGGTGATGCGGATTTGGAGGTTGCTTTTAGAAAGAAGACATGTTTTGTTCGTGATTATGATGGGAATGACTTACTTACCGGAACACGGGGTACTGATCTCTACACTATTTCACTACAAGACTCCACATCTTCAACTCCAATCTGTTTCATGGCTAAAGCTTCAACGACTCAAGCTTGGTTATGGCATCAACGTTTATCTCATCTTAACTTCGATACCATCAACTTGCTTTCTAAGAAAGATATTGTGCGAGGCCTTCCTAACTTGAAATTCATCAAAGATCATCTTTGTTCTTCTTGTGAGCTTTGTAAAGCTAAACGGAGTAGTTTCAAGACAAAGACTACACCAAGCTCTAAAGGACGGTTAGATCTTCTTCATATAGATTTGTGTGGTCCCATGCGTGTTCAAAGTATCAATGGGAAGAAATACGTTATGGTAATTGTCGATGACTACTCAAGGTACACATGGACTCACTTCTTGAGGTCCAAGGATGAAACACCCGATGTTCTCATCAACTTCCTTAAAGTGATACAACGTGGTCTTCAAGCTCAAGTTAGAGTGGTTCGTACTGACAGAGGTACTGAATTTTTGAATTCAAAACTGAGAAACTATTTTGAAGCTGAAGGAATTGAACATGAAACATCTATTGCTCGAACACCCGAACAAAACGGCGTTGTTGAAAGACGAAACCGTACTTTAGTTGAGGCTGCTCGAACATTATTATCCGCTTCAAAACTTCCACTATACTTTTGGGCCGAAGCCGTGTCAACCGCATGCTACACACAAAACCGCTCCTTAGTTATCCCAAGACACGAAAAGACACCATATCACATAATTAATGATCGCAAACCTTCACTCAAACACCTTCATGTTTTTGGATGTACGTGTTACATTATTCGAGATGGTGAAAATCTGGACAAGATGAAAGAGAAAGGTGATGCATGCATTTTAGTGGGATATGCAACTCAGTCAAAGGGATACAGAGTGTACAACAAGAGAACAAAATTGATAGTCGAGACTATTCACATCAGATTTGATGAATTGCAAGAAATGGCACTTGAACAAAGCAGTTTAAGTCCCGATCCACAACGACACATGACTTCCGTTCACAACCGCACGGAACTCGGAACTCAAGACCACAGCAATGAACCGTCAAGTTCAAAGCTGGTTCCTGAACATGTTCCTAGAGCAGATATGACAGTGGATACGACACTTGAAGAGTTGGAAATGTTATATGGACCAATGTATGATGAATATTTCACGGGGGAGAAACAAGTTGCATCGAAGTCTTCCGCTGTCACTCATGATACGAATGGTGATACCGATCATCATCAACAAAAGGATACAACATCATCTACTTCAACACGGCTTGTTGCAGATTTACCTCCTCCGAATATCACTTCAACAATCGATCCTACAACATCCACAACTACTGTCATTGCTCCAGAGAACACAAATCAAGCAGACGGTGCATTATCTGACGATGACGATTTTTACAACCCATTCGGTACATCGGTACACGAAACTGGAGAGTCTTCTACTCGCCATGTTGATCCGTCAAATATGCATACGTTCTATCAACGACATCCGTCAACACATCATTGGACCCGAGATCATCCTTTGGTTCACGTAATTGGAAACCCTTCACAGCCTGTTCGTACAAGACGACAACTAGCAACCGATGGCGATGTTTGTATGTTCGCACTCGCCGTGAGTACAGCTGAACCGAAAAACATCAAAGAAGCCATGGCTGATCATGCTTGGATTGAATCGATGATGGATGAACTTCAACAATTTGATCCCCAAGTGGTATCTTTATAAACCAAGCTAAGTATTGTCAAGAGATAATCAAAAAGCATGGTATGACCTCATGTGACCCCGTTGGGACACCACTATCAACCACATCCCTAGATGCTGACTTGGAGGGATTACCCATAGATCAAACGAGATATCGTTCCATGATCGGGTCCCTTATGTACTTGACAGCAAGCAGACCAGATATTCATCATGCTACATGCTATTGTGCACGATATCAAGCACGACCCACTGAAAAGCACCTCAAGGAGGTTAAACGGATCTTTCGGTACCTTAAGAATACCATTCATTTGGGACTCTGGTATCCGAGGGAAACCGGTTTCTTTCTAACGGCCTATTCAGATTCTGATCATGCAGGGTGTCTTGATACACGAAAAAGTACTTCTGGTGGTGCACAATTTCTAGGTCAAGATAAGCTTGTGGGATGGTCTTCCAAGAAGCAGGATTGCACGTCACTTTCATCAGCCGAAGCGGAGTAAGTGTCTCTATCTGCGTGTTGTGCTCAAGTTCTTTGGATGAGAACACAACTCACGGATTATGGTTTCCACTTTGATAAAGTACCTATGTACTGTGACTCAAAGTCGGCCATAGCCATCTCTTGCAATCCGGTACAGCATTCCCGCACGAAGCACATCGATGTCAGATACCACTTCATAAAGGAACAAGTTGAAAGAGGTATCGTTGAATTATACTTTGTTGGAACGGATTACCAATTAGCCGACTTGTTTACGAAAGCTCTGTCGAAAGATAGGTTTGAGTACCTTGTTAGGCAAATTGGTATGAGATGTTTGACTCCAGCAGACCTGGAGATTCTGGCAAAGGTGCCTGCTTGATTTATCTTTCAAACATCAACCTGTATATATCTTTGAAAAAACAAAATACAAAAATATAAAATACATAAAAGCAAAACACAAAATTAAAAATCTTTCAAAATCTAAAAATATTCTTCTCGACATGTCTTTCAGTATCGATAATATGGACGTGCCTAGAAATGTCGCTCAATAACGACACGTGTATGTACATAAAGCTCGAATGAAAGTTGTAAATATTTTTCAAAACATGTCATTTCTTCTTTTAATAAAGGAAATTGTCTATTTTGGATAAATATTTCCAAACAACGGGTAGAGCAATCTATCACGGGTTGAGCTTGTCACAAAACATTCAACGTTTTGAGCTCAACACAATGGCTTGTAATCACTTTCAGATTGCAACCCGGAACTATATTCACGGGGGAGTGTACGATTTTGTGCTCTTACCCTTAGCAAAAGAAGTTAACTCTTCTTACACTTGAGTGGATTCGTCAAGACATTCAAAGTCTATGAACTCAAGTTTATGCTTTAGAAAAACCTTTCGACAAAAAGAATTGATTTTTCAAAAAGCGTTGAACACAATTTTTTCAAGAATTTTTCAATGATATTCAAAATCTTTCAAAAATTGTGTGTTCAACAACTCCCATCCTCAAAAAACGAAATGTGGATCATATCCTCACAATGACAATTCAATTGGATCAATTTTTGAGGGGGAGCATTTTAACTTCATGCAAAAGATTAACACATCTTTCTCCCGGAGATTTCAAGACTATTTTTCAAAATATATTTTAATCAAATTTGGTATCTCTAATATCAAAAGATTTTATATATTAGAGATAGGGGGAGAAAATGTGATTAAAATGTGATCTAATATAAGACTCAAGCACTTTAACTCTTACCTACATGTGCGAAACACTTTCGATTATCGATGCACATGTGAAGGGGGAGCTTTTCTAAAACGACAAAACTAGCAAGGTGTTAAATATTTTTCAAACACTTTGTTAGAATTTAAAGTGGTTTTCATGGTTACGATCAAATACCCACAACATCTTTAATTCACGACGTTATTGGTGTCAAAAGGGTGGTTAGGTTTAAGTCCTATGATCCAACCAGAACCGGAGGGATCTTCCCAGGGACAATCCAATAGATTATTAGAAGTCCTTAGGAAAGATGGAGTAGAATGTGAACGTAGCTGAATGCCGACTAAGTACTGATGCTAGCACTGGAACAATCACAACAAGGTGCTAGTAATGATGTCTTGGTAAGCATTGAAGGGGTTGAAGAATGAAAAAGAAATGTAAGGATAAAGGGTCTAAAGAAAGAAGCCCTCCATACAACTTAGGCAGAAACCGGGTCAACTCATCATGAAGACAAACTCATCATGGACCCAGTGATGTGAAGCACAACCCTTTCCTAGCTACTCAGGCTTCTCTCAAAAGAAGTTTGTTTTATTGTCACGGAGATCAACACGATTTCTATCGACTTTCTCACTCCGAGATAGTTGATATTGAATAGGTGGCATCTGCTCCAGCCTCCGATCACTAAAAGTGCACAAATCGAGTCTAGAGCCAAGAGATCAATCAAATCTCGTTAGGACACACGGATGAAGATCAAGAGAGTCCTACGCTATATCCTTGTGATATTGCTAGAACACTCAGAGTGATACTACTTAGTATTCATAATGATGAGTGGAAATCCTTCCAGTGTTAACATCAAACAGCACTGCGGTAGGTCATATGCAAGATTCTTTATGAATTGAACATGTGCAAAACTGAAAAGCAACAGTGGTTTGATTCTGAATTGATTCAAACTCGTTTCAGGTTTCTACGCAATATCTTTATGGTCTTGCCAGAACATTCAGAGTGATATTCATTAATATTCACAGTGACGAATGGAAATCCTTCTAGCGTCAACATCAAACAGCGCTACGGTAGGTGACTTGTGAGATTCTTATGAATCAAACTTGTGTCAACTGGAAAGCAACAATGGTAAGATTCTTTACGAATCACACTTGTTCCAGGAATTTGAATTGACGACTTTAATCAAACGGATATCTATCCAATTGATTCACTCTTTATGTTTGCAGTCTTGCTTTGAGACGGTCGAGTAAAGAGAACGGCTAGTACAGCCGCGAAACCCTGTCAAGGAGATTCTTAATTGAATCTACCTGATCACAGGTACGATATTTAATATCGTATAACGGTCTTCACCGACCGGAGGTAAAACGCTACCGATTTAGGACGAATGTCAAAGCCATTCAGTCCGTGTCTATGTTTTGTCTCGAGAAGGTGGCGTCACGGTGTACACAGCAAAGTCAAAGATTCAAAACCACATACTCATGCCTAAAGACATATTCAACAATTAATAGTGTGAGCATGTGGATGAAGGCACAAGATCGCAAGATGGCAAAGACAAGTCAAGGATGATTTGAAGATCTCAAGCTTAAAGACAAAGTCGAAAGACAACGACAAAGGCTCAAAGATCACAGCATGAAGGAACAAGACTACTATTACACGTTCAAGACTCCTTTATGGCGAGATTAGTAATCTCTACAAATTTCCTAAATGACCAAGGTTTATGACCTCTCATTGGGGGAGATTGTTAGCCTCAAAATATTGAGCCAAACAAGAATGCTCGGTCATATGTTTATTATGTATCGTATTTTAGAACGTTGTAATAGGTAGTATATTAGTCGTGTTATTACGGGCTTAACTTTAAGCTAAGGTTCATTAATAAGTAACCAAAGCCCAAAAAGAAAGCCCGGCCCATGATCATATAGCCCATTAAGCTACATGTAAGCAAGGCTATATAAACCTCTCCTTGCATGTAAGAAGAGGTTGGTTGGTCATTTCATTTTCTCTAATCTAATATTCCACAAGTTTCACCAACCATTTTCTCTCTACTTTCTCTCACTACTTTCTCTCTCTAGAATTCTTCTCATATCTACCTTTCTTTCTTTAATTCGTGTGATTATAACAATCATATATTAGGGACAACACACTCAGTGGCAAGGTTTCTAAAACCGAACCGGACATTGAACCAGTTTCACATTTGGTTTATGATTTTTGCTAGTTAAATCCGGGTTTTGCAGTTCTTTTTGCTGTTTTCTGGTTGAATCAGTAGAACCGGCCAGTCCAATTCTGGTGCAACCGATTGAACCGACTGCTTCAGTTTAGTGTTTAGTTTGATACATATATAGAGCATTATCGATAATGCATGTTTGTGGAGAAAAAAGTATTATGTAGAATAGTCTAAAGGCTTAATGGCCTGAGTTATATACTATCTTTTATACAGTAAAGCAAAATATTTAGTAAGGATTTTCTTTTAAAAAAAATCAATAAAAAAATCTAAAAATTCATTTTTTGATTATAAATGTTTTAGAAAACAACTAAAATATTCTTTATTTGACAAAAGTCTTATCAATTTGTTTGAGTTATTGATAAAATGGTGAAGGAATTTGATTGAAGAAAAAAAATAAAAATATAAATGTCAAATTTAAAAAAAAATTGAAAGCCTAAAAAGTGGAATGTAATTAGTTAAAAATGGTTGAACTTACAATTTTGCATATTTATTCAATAACTTTTTATATTTTTTAATAATTTTAGTACTTCTACATTTTATTTCTAAAATTTATACTTTACAACATATAAAATACAAACATATAAATGCAATATAAACTAAAATATTAAATAAACTTGATTTATATGTAAGTTCATGTGTCACGATTCACGAGACGTATAATTATAACTAGTAATATTGAACCAACTATCGTGTTTCGAATTTACATAATAAACATCCATATAAACAATATACATATATAAAAACATACAAAAGTTTTACGGTTGATCATCATGAGTAATTTTTGGAAAGTTTTTTTTGGGGAGATTTTTTGGAAAGATATTAAGTTCGATTCTCACTAAAGACTTTCAACGGTCTGAAATAAATAAAAGTAGGAGTGAGATTTATCTCTTAAAAAAGAAAGTTCGAGGTTTACATATTGTCTAATAGGATGTCACTGTGGACTCGAATAACTAACTATTAATAAAAAATAAAAAGGTAATATTAAAACAGAAATAACTAAAAATATCAGAAATTTTGAATGTAATATGCTCATGGAAGCTCAGATTTTGACCTATTGGGATCAATTAGTTTATTCTTCGAATATAAAAAAGATCCATTGTGGAAACACCTGGATGTTCTAGAAAAAATGAATGATTTTATGTACATATCTTAGTTGAGTTTACACACTTCTTTTTTTTTTTGAACAAAGTTTACACACTTCTTACTTTACATTAATATGAACAACTACATGGATTTAAATAGGCGAAAATACACATAACAGCATGATCTTAATCTTGGATCTCAATATTCTCATACAAGTAAACTTACATTACAAATAGAGGTGGCAAAATGGGCGGGCGGGCGGGCACGGGCGGCGGGCTAAACAGACAACGGGTTAAACGGGCGGCGGGCTAAACGGGCGCGGGCTAAACGGGCACGGGCCAAACGGGTGGGCAAAACGGACAGGCTAAACGGACGCAAGCTAAAAAAGGGAAAAAACATATAAAAACCTACAAATAAAAAATAAAAATACTTGTTTGAAAGCCGGGATAAAAAATTTAATAAAAAATATTCGTCGAGTATACTAATTTGTAACTTACAAGTGCACCCGTTAAGCCCATTTAGTTTCTTATATATGCGCCTGTTTAGCCCATTCATTATAAAGAATGGGCAAAAAGTGCCCCATCCTTTTTTGAAAATGGGCAAAAAGTGCCCATATGTATCAAAATGGGCAAGATTTGCCACCTCTATTTACAAATTAACAGTTGTATTTGATCAAATACAGAATACACTAGTGCGCGCGAAAACGAAAACAAAAAAAGTAATTATATGAACTATATTACTAGAGAAACAATGACAGCAACATATAGTTCTGCGTTTCTTCTTGCTGTCTTGCAGTATAACAGATACTATAACTTGTGTATAGCAATATGAACGTGATTATACACTGTTGACATACAGATAAAAACTTCTGATCTTTCACATGTATATAACAGATAGTTTGCTTCAGACAGCATGAAGCTGAAGCTTATATGTTTATTATACCATGTGATGAACAAACCAAATCATAATGATATACAAGTAACTTTATTAACAAAACTGTAAACATAATGATTTAAGTAGTAATTTGTTGAAATAAGCCTTTGACTTGCGTAAGTAAAACCAAAACCTCTAGCAATCTCAAAATGATGTAATTTGACCAAATTTTCACCCTTTAGAAGACAGTGGCCAACATTGTTTTCCTGGTTTCAATCATTTCAGTGCTAAGACCCTTAGCAAGCATTTTAATTACTATAGTAAAATTTCATTGCAGACTAGCAGTTGTATGCTATTAGATTCCAAAACAAAACAAAACATGAAAAGGACTCTAGTGCGAGTGTTAGGGAAAAACAGATACTCTTAGTTGTATATAAAACAGAAACAACATGATCAATACACTAGTATGATGTACAAGTCAAGAATTCTAATTCACATGTATATAACAGATACATAACTTCAGACAACACGAAGCGTATGTGTTTACTGTACCATGTGATGTACAAATCAATTATAATGGCATGCAAATCTATTCTAATAACAAAACTATAAACATAATAGTTAAAGTACTAATCTGCTGATATAAGCCTTTGACTTGCATAATAATATAAATTAAATGGCACATGAAAAAGAAGGGTGAGAAGGTCAAAGGGATTTGGTTCCTGGCATGAGATGCTTCCAAATGCAAGTGAAAGGAGAGTGGAATGCTATTATTGCTTAGTTTATGGATCTGATTCACATGTATTTGATCCAATTGCTATAGTGTGAATTATAACCCACCATATATGTCTGGTCACCCCCAGGTTGTTTTCATAGGAGGGTGGGGTACCTCCATGCCTAGGCCAGGGAACAGTCCATGAGGGTCAATCAAAGATCAAGAACTGACCCATTACCCACAAGATGATGATATGCTTGTTTTAATACATATATATTTGCTACTGATTGATTAACATACGAGTAGCTTCTTGGTTCTTTCATTGTCTACTAAGAGATCGAATGTTTACCCCAAATGCTATAACTATTTCAGTCATTCCATTTTCCCTATCTAAAGTCTCTAGTGTTAGACAAGTTTGGATCATCCAACTCGTGTGGACTAGCGAAAACCAGAGGAAGAATGAATTTGTATTTGAAAAGCTATTTAAAGTTAAGAATGAAGGTATGGTTGTGATTTTACAGTGCCTATTTATCGCTTCAAAGTCTGTCCAAACGAGTTATGGCTGTCTAATAATCTGATCTTGTGTCAAATCCCATACCAAAACCTCTATTATCTCTATGAATACATATCCAAATATGCACTATCTCTTCAACATCACATGCTTTTCTGTAAATCTTTCTAATACCTAAAATACCCACAATGGATATAATTCGAGATGATCAGTTTATCTGCAATGATGATGATGGGTAAATAGCTTTAACATGAGAACATTCCAAGAGAGGTAAGAAGGGTATAATGGTCTTTTAACATGAACCAATCCAACTCTCACAAACTCGCACACATCATCATAATCACATCTTTCTATGAAACCATGAAGACTGAAACATGAGTAATATTTTGTTTAATACCCAAAAGTAACCTAAAAAGAGGATGACATAATCAGTTGCATCAATTCATTTGGAATATGGACACATGAGAACCTTGCCAGAAGCAGCAATTGCAGTTTTTATGGGACAGAGGTGGTGCATTGTTTTTTCAGAAAGAAGGAAGAGGGTATCGATTTACTTAACACAAACATATTTCTTTCACAAAACACTCAAACTCACTCACACATGTTGTGATGTATCAAATAAGAAGCAATCTGAATCTGGTAAGTGGTATATTAGAAAATTGAACCCAACTAATTTACATGGAAATCAGATCTTGATTATTGTCGACTCCATTACAGCTCAGTATACTTATTAATTTAAAGAAAGAAAAAATGAATTGAGCTAGCTCAAATCCAGCTTCATTGCCGATTTCTCATGCCTATATCCAAAAAAAGACTAATCTAATAGCTCAACTAGAACGCGTAGGAAAACTATTGTTTACTATACATGTGAGGCAGCCTTTCTGTTCTTATTCGGCTACTGTAACATCTTACGAGCAGAACGTGAACCCGAAATTTTTTCAAAGAGACTGCAAAATACCAATAGAAAACAAACCATTAGATTTCATATTAAACAACAAGCTTTGCTAGCGTAAGTGTTTATACAAAGAAGATGTAGGTGATTTCTTACCTTGAAGATTTGGAATGGGGTAAAATAGAGTTACTAGCAGTTGGGTTGAGTTGCTCCTGCGTAAATACTAAACCATTCTCGTTTGTATGAACTGTCTGAGGAGAAACCTGAGAAGTTATGCTCGAACTTTTGCAAGACATTCCTGCAATATACAATGCAATAATTTAGTTTCACTTTTTGAATAAAAATTCAAGAACTTTGACAAAATAAAAACAGTATCGGATAAAACAAAACTATGATAAAACAAGACTATGAAGTACGAGGCAAATTGTCAAAAGATTTTTGGGACTATTGAATTATTGCTATGTAGGGCAGAACCACATACTTTAGGGGAGCCATCATGTTGCACGAAAACCATATGCAATGTTTGGAGATATGTTTTAACACATTCGTCGGAATTAGCTAATTGAAAATAATTTTACCACCCTCTTCAATGTAAAAACCTTAATTCTGTAATTTTACTTTCTTCTTATTTTTAATTTTGGTACACATTTCAACAAAGGGTTTGATCATAAAAATATTTATAAATTAAACAGTAAGTTTTTACCTTGAAGAAATATCATCAGGAAGAAGATAACGGTAAAAATCGTAGCAAACAAGCTACCACTGGTGGACGAATTCGATGCAGCTTGTAAAGCTCTCTTCTGCTTAAGTGCCTTCATCCGTTCAATTCTCGCCCTTTTCATCATAGCAAGTTCAGCAAGCTCTTTAATAAGCTTCTGATCAGCAGCATCCAAGGAGAACCCTCTCGGAGGCCTAGGCGGCTTAGGCGCCTTTTTCACGCTGGACCCCTTTTTCCGCTTCTCTTTCCCAACCTTATTTCCCTCCACCTTTGAATCAACCACCACTTTGACAACATTCTCATTACACCCACCATCATTGACACTCAGCTTCACAAAATCACTCAATTTGGCAAAATCTTTTTGCCCGTCTAAATTACCAACCTCGAGATCAATGACAAACTCTTCGTCTATAGGACGACAACCATGATTAACCATTATAACTATAAAGAATCAAATGCTCTCTTAAACCCTGAAAACAAAACATATATAAAACAAATTAATTTACGACCTCGTATAAATAGTAGTTTGCAATTCTCTTTAAGCTACGATTTCAAATGACAGCTAGATAAAGTAAGAAAAAATATACTCATACATGACAATGATCAAGCAACGCGTTTTAAATTATATAAAAATACAAAAAAAGTGAAGAATAGTATAAAATTATATGAAGAAAAAAAAAAGTCAAAAAAATGAGCTAACTTTAATAGCTGTAAATCACAAAACAAAAGCAAAGAATGTCAAGGAACCAAGTAAAGAATAATAGCTTAAAAGACAAAATATAATTCAAATCTTGACAATTGAAACACAATTATACTAAAAATCTTGAGATATAATTTATTTTATGAGCAACAAGCTGCGCCGTTAATTTTTTTTGTTGCAGTAAAGAATGTTATTAAAAATAATCACCTTAATGAATTGGAAGGCTAATTAGATCCAATATGAAAAGGTGTTGTATCTCACATGAATAATTGAGAGATCAAAGGGAGAGTGACAGTACGTGAAAATTGTGATTGATAATTTTGAAAGGGGGGGTTTGAGGGACATTTATATGACACAGCCCACGCGCACGAGGTTTTTTTATTTTTTAAGATTTGGAGACACCCAGAAACTGTCTTAATTCTTTTTTGTTTTTTTACTATTGTTATCATTTTTTTATGTAACCATACTTGCTCAAAAAAAATTCAAAACCATACAAAAATTGTTTTAACAAGTAATTTTAGAGCATACGATACGGTTGAGTCGTCAGGTTCGTGTGAGAAAAAATGGTGATATATCATCACTTTTTTTCTATAACACCAAAACATCTCACAATCTCACAAACACCCTTCCTTATTAACACCATAATTTTTCGTTTTATCGTGACTTCCCCTTTAAAAAAATAAAATACAACAATTAATTAACTAAAACTTAATTTTTCATTAAAAAAAAAAATACAATTACTAAAAAAAAATTACACGAATTAATAAAAAACCACGAAATTTAAAAAATAAGTACCACACGAAATTAAAAAAAAAATTTTAAAAAAATAAAACTTAAAAATTAAAATACTTTGCACGCGCCGTGTCTTTGAGCTTTTCGATCCTCGCCGCGTCTTCGACACTCATCCCGGTTGTGTCGAACCGAAGGATTTGCAATTCTTCGTTCTTTTTTTGAAGCTCAACCACTTGTATTCTTGCCGTCACCTCTCGTTTCAATCGGCCTTTTTTTTCATCACAATCCGATAATATTTGTTGTTGTAGCATTTCGACCAATTCTTTTTTTGAGACCCCGAAGTAGCGGATGAGCATGTGGAACGTTGAACCTTGGACTTTCTTGGAGCACCGGGTGGACAAGGGATCTCATCGTCATTGAAAAGATCCAGATCTTCATCGGCTATTTTCCCGCGTTGACGCCAAGTTCGAGTTGAATCATAATTTTTCCAGTTATACTTATCTTTCAAAACGCCGAGCACTTTTGTATGAAAACTCCTTGTTCCCGTTTTCATCTAGATATAAACTCATCACACGAGTCATCCAATTGTCTTCATTTTCGCCACTTAAAAGTTTGGTTTTATGATAAAATTGATTAAACTTGAATACCTCTTGGTTCAACGTCGTCTATTTCCCGGTCAACATATTTTTGTTCCGAGCTTTAAAACCCTCACCCTTAAGCCGATCATTATACATATCAAGAATTTGGTACCAAAATGTATCGTGCGGTTGATCGGTCCCGACCTTCGGGTCTTTGGATACTTCAATCCAACACTCAGCCAAAACTTCTTCTTCACGTTGGGTCCAAAATGAACGGTCCAACTTCGGGTTTTGCTTAACAACACTTTTCTTTTCTCCTTTTTTTCTTCGAAGGACCCGCGGCTTTTCTTCTGACCCATCGGGCTCTTGAGGTTCTTGAGACGAGTATTGAGAAAAGTTTTGATAATTTTGTTGTTGTAATTGTTTGAAGACCTGCGATTGTTGAGATTGTTGAAACCATAAATTGAAGCCTCGGGTGTACAAATAACAAACGGGTTTTGTTGTGGGAAGTTAACGAAAGGATTTGGTTGTTGACTATAATTGGCGAATGAAGAAAATTGATTAGTTCTTGAAGTGATAGATGTTGCGGATGAGGGAGTATTTGGGTTAGACGAAGTAGACGAATTTGGTAATTGAGTAGTCGGAATTTGATTTTGAGTATCAGATAAAAAAGTGTTAATCCATTGATTCGGGTATTGATTTAGATTTTGACTGATGGTGGATGTAAAAAAATATGAAAATTAGAAGTAGTGATAATAGAAGATTTTGTATAATTTTTTAGTACTTTAAAAGAGAATTTATAGTGAAAATAGGATGTTTTAGGGTTCCAACGGTCAAAAATATAAACATACAAAAAAGTGCCGCTTGCCCACGGTCAAAATTCAAATTTAAAAAAAAAATAGAAAAAAAATTGATAACGCAAGCCATGCCACGAGCCACAATATGGCTAGCTACGCCATGGTGTTGCGCCATGAACCATAACGTCGACTTGCAGTTACCAGCCAAACCTCCTTAACGCGAGGCATGGTGTGGTTGGCGGCGCTATGATGACCAGCCGAACTCACCAGCCATCGTACTGTGTGCTCTTAGAATATAAAAATTTAAACCAATATTGGTTATAAGTACTATATAAATAAAATTTGTTTTAATATTTTAATTTAATATAAATATATACAAAAAATTCATGTTTAATATTTTTATAATTTTATTTATAAAAATAAAATAAGTGTGAAATTGATAGAGAAATTCATGTTATTTTGTATATAAAAAAATTTGAATTTCAATTGACTCTATTTAATTTATTTAAAACTCAACCACTAAACTTTAACTATTTACTTTTTATAAGTTTTTATTTTTACATAAATTTGACATATATACTCTTTCCGTCCTAAATTAATTGTTCTCCGACAAAAACATATAGTTTTAAAAATGATAATAATTACAAAATTTTCTCTCTTATTTTTTCACCAAATAACAACCATACCCTTATGCAATTAATTAAACATTTGAATAAACTTTATAATTTATAATACCACTAGATGAATATGATAAACTTGTTAAATTATCCATAATTATATTTGGAATGAGACAATAATTTTAGGACGTTCTGAAATAAAAAGATGGACTATAAATTTGAGACGATGGAGTATAATTTTATGTCATATTTTTTCCTTCAAATTTCTCTATCAATTTCACATTTATTTTTAATTTTTATTTTTTAATCAAATTTGGAAATAATTTAGTTTTTATTATTTTAAAATTTTAAAAATTACAGTTTAAAAAATATTACTACGTAGCAATTAAAAGAAGAATTGAATTTTGAAAAATAAAAAATTCCCACAACCCATTTTACTTTACTAACTAAAAGATTTGTACTTTGATATACTAAAATGTATTGTTTTTTCGTGATTGATTTGGGATAATTACCTCTCAAAAAGTTAACATTTTTTTAAAAGAAGAATGAAATATTCTATGCTAGCGAGTTCATATTTCATGAGAAAATGGTATTTATTCTCATTGCTTTTTTTTACTTATGATTGAGACAAGTAAAATCAATCATATTTACTTTTAGTTATATGATTGAGACAAGTAAAATCAATGATATAAATTATGAGAGATAACTACTGATACTAGTACTGTATAGTACATTATACATGTTGTATATTTTATGAATAAAAAGATGAGTAAAATGATTAGGTGTTATTTGTTTTTACGAGATTATCAATTTGATTCGAATATTTAAATCTGAAATAAAATAAAAATATTAAAATTTCAATTAGTTAATACTGTTTATTTTTTTTTTAAATCTGAATACTTATTATTTATACTAAAGGCGTTTAGATGATCTCCTTCCATATCTGGTTTATCTAAATATTTTTATCTCTATTTGTCTTTAAATCAAAATAGAAAAACACACACATTTTAACACTTAAAAGCTCGAGCTTCAGTCTATTAAGAGACTGTTAATACTTTTTTATAAAAGAAACAAACACCATTAGTATGATGCGGTTCTGTGCAGATTTAATCTAAAATTGGATCATAATCATATCTGCGTTTTTTTATAAAATTGGGTTTCGATTTTTACAGGTTTTCTGGTTTTATATACCACGTCATCACTTATTATTTATGATTTATGTGCTAACGCATCGTTAAATGCGTTTTTTCTTTTCGATAAAGAGATGTTTTTTTTTGTTTTTTTCTGAACATTTTTGATAAAGAGATTGATCTATCGGTTTTTTTGGTGATTAGATTTATGCAGTTTTCCAGCTTATGCGTTCTTGCGTTTTGGAGTACGCAAGTGACAGAATGACACAAAGGGTCCGAAAAATACAATAACATTTGTAGTTCCCGTAGCTTTATTTTAGTACAACTTATGTTTTCAAGGGTTATAAAAGATATGATATTTTAATGACAAACTATGAAACAAAAAGAATATCAACTTATGTTTTCAAAGTTTATGAAAAATCATAATTTATCGATCATCTGGAAGCTGCAGGTCGAATAAAACAATAATTATCTGAAAACTTTATCTCTAAAATCCTTTTATATTTTATGATAAAACCAGGTTATGTTTTTATAAATGTACGAGTTTATCTATGAGATAATACGTGTGGTATTACCGCAATTACCAATGGAATATAATATCATCTACTAGTAGTTTATAGAAATGTAACATGACCAACCCCGTATATAAATTAGCAAATCTCATGAGCTGGCATATTTTGTCATACAAAACTATTTCATTTTCATATAAGAAACGGTATAACTGATTTGACTCATATATATTGTTGATTGAAATTAGTTTTTGATTAAATCTACACTAACTACTACAATATAATAAAAAGTTGTTTGAACAACATTACAACACAAGTAGACCCACAAATTAACAGCCACCAAAAATAATCCATGATGATTTATTACACCGTTTTTCTCCTAACTTGTATCACTAAATCTAAATATAAATACAGTATGAAACGATATATATTTTTATTAAATAATAATAATAATAAAACTAATAGAAAAAAAAATATAATTAAATTAACCTTCATATTATAGAGGGGAATCACGGTTCCCAATAAACAGTAATTCCCCTCACACAATTATAAAAATATTTGTTCTTTGGCCTTTCACAAACTCTTCATTCCCTCAAAAAATATACACACAGAGAACACGCACCGTTCCCTTCCACGTCTCATTTTTTGACCCCCGATTACCCATTGATGATCGTTTGGTTGTTTGCCCATTTCCCCGTTACCCATTAATTGATAAGTGTCCTTTGAGATTTACCCTTAATTAATTTTTTTTTGGCCTTTAAGATTAACCCTTTGCCCTTTGCCCACTAATTCTTAATTGTTGTTGTCTGATTGTGTAGTGGCTACAGAAAATCGATCCTAGACGTTGGTTGCATATTCGTGTAGCCATGGTGACCGTTGATGCTTTTCCCCTTCCAGCCATATATATACCAACACTAACAACCAATTTGTGCTAGGTTTGCATTATTTGTGGGTTAGCTACATTCTCAGATCAATTATTCATCCTTAGCCTTTGTCTGCTATTCCGATGAAAAAAACGTTTGTAAGTTCCCATGTCTTTAGTTGTTTTAGATTAGTTAAGGATAAATCTGAAAGGGCACTTATATGTTGCGTGTTTGGGCTTTGGTTAAATGTTGCGAGATGTATGTTTTTCCCCCTGATTATAAGCCTCTTATTAATGTTTTCTCATTGGGCTTTGGTTGAGCATTGGGTTGACATGTTTTGTATGGATATAGAATCATTTGTTTGCTCTTTTTGTTATAAATAATTTGTTGTTCCCCCTTTGCATATGTGTCTGTAGCTTGATGATCATAGGAATAAAGAGGTGTAGTTTGCTGATAATAGTAATAGATAGGTTAGTTAGTGATAGTAGTTTCTGTTGCATTTGGATGTGCGTGTTGTAGCTACCCGCTTAGATAGGTGTGGTATGTTGATAATAGTGATAGATAGGTTAGTTAGTGATAATAGTTTATGTTGCAATTGGATGTGCGCGTTGTAGCTACCCGTTTTAGATCATAACTCAGAGTATACGTGCTTTGTCGCCCATGCCTTTTGTTTCTTGGTGTTTGTTGATAGTAGGTTTGTGTGGTTCATCTAGTTTTTCCGTTTTCCGCGATGAATGTATGTGTTGTGTGTGGCTTGAGTGGACCCGTTGGCCCTGTTCGTGTTTGTGTTGAATGCTCTGCAATAGACCGTCGTCATGGTGCACAGAACCCTAAAATAAGAGGTTTGTTTTTTAAACCGGTTGCCCGTTTAATAGCCTAACATATGGTGCTAGCCATCTTATTCTGTTTCCTATTGATTGGTTGTTTGTTCATGCAGCTACCGCTGAGCAATATATCGTTGAGCATGAGCTTACACTCCTTCCTCAGCCTAGGCACACCTTCTGCTGTTGCCGAAAACCATCAACGTCCGCATCCGGTCACGTGGGCTGGTTTACCTGCCTGGGAACAGCCTATGGCCCACCATGTGCTTTCATTGCAACCTGTTTGCCCAATTGTTTCCATGGGTGAGCCAATAGGTCAGCTGGTGCCGGCAGGAATGCACCAAAAGCAAAGTGCCCGCCGCCGCCTGCTGTTCTCAACTCCATTAAATGCTTCAACATGCGTGCCTGCTGGTTAATATTTCTGTTAACGTATGCTAAACAGACCAAATATCGTTATGATTAGTGTTCCTGGCTCCATTTCTAATACTGTGTTACCCGTTCATCTAACTATGTAGGTTCCTCGACGCAACGACCCAGCAGGACCACTATCGTGCCAAATCAAACACCCGTTGATCCTGGCACAAGTCCCTCTACGGTTGCATCACAAATAGGCCGGCGATCCATGATACATGCCGTTAGAAGGACTCCTTCAGGGCCTAACCGGAATCTCCACTCAACCCCTGCTGGTTAGCATTCCTTTTGACGAATATCACCCAAACTAGCTACCGTTGCCCATCTGTGTTGTTTTCCTTCGTTACTCACCTTTTCTTATACGTTCATGTCAATCCACAGGGTTTTCAAACCCCCGGGCCTACAATCCCTGTGTGTCAGCACCTCAAACGTTCATTGACCCTGGCTCGAGTACCTCTGCAGTCGCAGCACAAAGCGGGCGTCCTCCATGAGATGTGATGTTCCAAGTACTTCCTCAGGCCCAATTACAGGTTGGTTCCCATTTCTTAATGGAGACCCAAACATGCTGCACGGATTTGTCTTTAACCCCCACGTTCTCTGTTCATCAAAGTTTCAGGGACACCCGCCTATCGTGATCTTGGTGACTACACATACCGTTGTCGCAAATGTGATGCACTCTTCTGGCACAATGAACGGCTGAAGTCTGCACGATATAGTGCACAACCAGAGTACCATACGCGATGTGGAGGTGGGAAAATGTTCATTCCCCAACCACCACCCCTACCTGCTATTATTTAGCAGCTACTCACAGATAGCCATTTTATGGAAAACACCCGTGCCTACAACCAGATGTTCTCCATGACATCCTTTGGTGCGAAGGTTGACGAATCTGTTAACCAATCCGCAGGGCCATATGTTTTCAAGATTTCGGGACAGGTATACCACCGCCTTGGGTCACTTATGCCTGAAGAAGGGAAAGGACCCCAGTTTCTACAATTGTACATATACGACACCCAGAATGAAGTGCGGAATCGCCTGGCTCCTTTTGTAGGGGAATCAGCGTCCACTTTAAACCCGGTTATAGTTCAACATCTTATACAAGTGTTTGACCAGACAAACATGTTGGTTCAGTTGTTTAGAACACCTAGGGATAATTCTTGTGACGTAAATATTCCAGATTTCAGCCTCAGGCTGTACAATGCGGGCAGTGTTCGCAGGTATGAGGTTCCCACTGCAAGGGACATTGGTGGGATTGTATTTCAAACTAGCCGCTATTGTATAACCGATTACGATGTCATTATTGAACACAGTTCCGGGCCCCTACAACGCGTGAACAAGCTCCACAAGTCGTACACGTCTCTTCAGTTTCCCATGTTATTTGTATTTGGCCAGCCTGGGTATTATAAAACCTTGGTAGTTGTTGGGCGAGATGGTCTTGGTGATGGAGCAACAACAGTTTCTATGAACCGTTACTATAAATACCAACTGCACCTACGGGCTTGTGACTACGGTCTTATATTTAGGAAGGCAGATTGTTCCAGCAGTATGTAGTCGTTGTGTATTGTGCTTTTGAACAATCCCGATTGGACTGGGTGCCGACTCACCAAAACGACATACGATCTGACTACCTGGCTGGATTGTATGATTCCTTAAACAAGGGTGACCGGGAAGGAGTCCAATGTGGCCAATCTATTCTTCTGTCGATGTCTTTCACAGGGGGGGGGGGGGGGCTCGATACATGTACAACTACTACCTTGACGCGCCTGCACTCTGCGTGCTCTAGGGAACCCTCAGTGTAAAACCCGCATGCTTTTACCATGAATAGTACCCTGATGATCGTACGTACATCATTAGAACTTTCCTTTTATAGCACGTTTACTATTTACGAACAAGATTTACAAGTATTACGTACGTGTTATAATACGATAAGTATTTAATACGTATTAAGACATCATAATTACTTCAATAATAATTATAATCACGAACATACGAACATGAAATCATGAACGTAAATAATCACGAGCTTAATATTATGTATTTACGTATATTTATTACGGTTATGAATAAATATGATACGACACGAACGATAACTAATTAAATCACGTAAAACACGACACGAGAAGACGTATAATTTTAGACACGAGAAAACATATAGGTTACCCCATGTGGGCCCTCTTACCCGCGGCTAGAACACAAGACAAGGGCCAAGCCCATTTTAATTTTTTACTAAAACAAGAAAAGGGAAAAGATATTTTCATAATTACAAGAAATTAGAAAATAAACAAAACCCTAATCTCTCTTTTGTCTCTCCTTGGCCGCCGGGTACAAACATACACAAAGGGTGTGTTGGTTGATTTTGGTGATTGATTTCTTGCAAGATTGTTAGTGTTTTCGTTCTCCATTATTTCACGTAATCGGTAAATCCTTAAACCCCTTTTCTTTATGTTTTTATTTAATCAAGAACACATGAAATCATGGTTTATTAAAAACAAGTAAATAACATGTTAATAAATCATGGGGGGGGGGGTAAATTATATATGGTGTTTAAGGGGTGTTTTGTTCGGCCGACGCAAGGGAACCGATACCCATGGTCTCGACTTGCTTGGATTCGCACCAACCGAGACCTCAAGGTCTCGGTGTGGTGTTGTTTTGTCTCGGACGCAAGAACAAGGGAACCCCCGACCTTGTCGGGGGGGGGGGGGGGTGTTCTGGTGTTTGGTTGGGTCTCGGCAGAAACAAGGACCACCACCGGCTTAAGCCGGTGGCTATATTTGGTAAGCAGGGGGAACCACAGCCGCGACAGCAGGGGGAACCTTGCCCAGCCGGCGGCTGCAGCCGAGAAAACAGGGGGAACCACCGGCGTGGGCCGGTGGCTGTTTTACACAAACAGTGGCAACCGGCTAAGCCGGTTAGCCACTGTTAAGGGTGCGTTTGTTGACCGGTTCACGGGTCCGATTCACGGGGTTCACGAATACGGTTCACGACATGTTTAATAAATAAGACACGGGTTTCGGTCACGACATTATTTTACATGGTTAATTATTTTTACAAGTTTATTTTTACAAGATTAAATTAAATTAATTAAAACATGTACATAATTAATTTAATTTATACATGACTTAGGTTATTATTAATAATAATACATAGATTTTAACCTAAGTAATTATTATTTAAGTTAGACTATATAATTAATTAATTATTAAACATGCCTTATAATTAATTAATTTACATGACTTAGGTTATATTAATAATATTAATACATGATTTAACCTAAGTATTTTTTACCTTTTATTTAATTAAATCATGTTATATTTAATTAAATACCTTAACCTATAGTTTATTTAATTTACATGTAATAATTAATAAACTATACTATTTATTCACATGACTTAGAATATTAATCAGTAAACACTTAAGCTTATATTATTAGCTTAATAATCCAGTTTATTTCTATTTATGGAAACTTTCTATTTTTAGAAACTTATTTAATTAAGGCAGCTAATCTATTTATGGAAACTTTCTATTTTTAGAAACTTATCTATTTTAAGCAATAAATCTATTTTGGAAACTTTCTATTTTTAGAAACTTTCTATTTTTGAAAACTTTCTATTTTAGGAAACCTGCTATTTTTATAAAGTTACTTATTATTACACAACAAGTATAATAATACAAGAAATACAAGTAATACTTAATCAGAATCGACAGAATACATGATAAACACAGCATAACGTTAAAATCAGTAAAACATGACATGAAAATATAAAACAAGTTAAGACATGACATAAAATCAGTTACGTACTCAGTAATCAGATACTTATACACGTATATTATTAATGTAGCATTAGTGATATCGAAGTAGGACTCTCTTCCGTTCGTCTTCTTCGTTCACTGGACACAAGGTACGGATTCTCCGTCCTTTCAGTATGGACATTCTTCCTTATTATGATTCCCCGTATGCAGCCAACTGTTTTCCCCAGTATATGTTTTATATGTTTTTGAATTGCTTATGTTTAATTAGATACCTAAAGTCATATACATGCATGACCAGTTTCACCTAGTTATGGAGGTACCATAACCATAACACTGGAGGCACCAGTGTTATGACTCCACCACGACAGAGTGATAGCTCGTGGTGTCCCTTAAGCTTTTGGCCATATTATTATTATTATCATGTGGGGCGTATGGGTGCATCCTAGTTTACATGTTTTCAGCAGATTATTCAGGTGAATGTGGTGTGTGCCTTACATCCTTCACAAGGAGCTGATCCCTCCTACCCAAACAGTTATATTAAATTAGAGGCAGCCCCTCTAAATGCATGACGAGGTCACCCCTCCAAGTATTCATGCACGTTCATATTTCATGACTTATATTGGCTAATGGTAAACATGTTAAATAGTTTTTATAAGATAAACATAAGGCTTTTCAAACTATAAAACCAGTTTTACTAAGATATACCAGGTTATCCAGGACTTAGTCTTTTCCGCTGCTCCATGCTTATATGCTTATATTATTCATGTTTTACTTGTATATCCGCGCACTGAGCGTTATACTCAGACGTTCTTCCTTTCATGTTCCCAAAACGGCAGGTACTCAAGGACGCTCGTAGACTTTAAGCGTACGTGCATATGGATTGGAAGCTTCCTAACCTTCATTACTTTATGCATTTCTTCATACTTTTGATACTCATTTCTATGGACATTGTTTAGTCCTTTTCATTTACAGTACTTATGTTTGTGTGTGATGAGTTCTACTTTTGGGGGTACCGATGTTGTTTCCGGTATTTCCTTTATAGTCATGCGATGTTTTATACATTTATCCTTGTATGCTTTGATGACACGCTATAATCACGCGTGACATTCCATTTATCAAAATAGGGTGTTACAATTATGGTATCAGAGACAAGTCTTCGACCTGTAGGCTCTCAAAACACGACCTGTGATTAGTGGGTAGTCACTATGGTCTTCCTAGAACTGACAGTCGGTTTTCATGCATTCATCATTTCATGCATACATATATATGTCATTGTCGCAGGTTTATGACTAAGTAATGGTTGGTATAGGACTGGCCCTATTTAGTCGCATGTGCTTTTATCGAAACTTTTAACTTTGGGACCGACCCATTGGCGTCCCCTCGCCATGTCTTTTGTTTTGAGTGAACTGACCATAGGCGTTCACTCTCGCGCATACAAAAGTTTTCATAAAACTTCATCATGCATTCATGTACTAATTTTCTTGCATAAATTTTTTCTCATGATTTATTGGTATAATTTTTTTTCATGTAAATAGTTTATGTTTTGATCAGTTTAATCATGTATTTTATGTTACATTGTCAGATGGTTCTCACACGCGAGCAGGAACAACTCAAGTCAACAATCCAAGCTGCAATGCAAGCTATGCTTCCTCAGCTGAGGAACGAAACCAGGGATGAGGTGCAGGCTGCCAACAACCAGCAAAAACACCCAATACCTCCTCCTCCTCCAACAACATTGGTCACATGGCTAGAGAGATTCAATAAGCTACGCCCTCGAGCTTTCGAGAGAACAGATAGCCCCAGTGAAGCTGAAAGCTGGTTGACTCACATTGAGAAGATCTTCGATGCTATGGGTTGTGACCCCGTCTTCAAGTCGAGGTTGGCCTGCTACCGGTTCGAAGTAGATGTGCTATCATGGTGGACGACACTGAAGCAGTCTGAGGGAGGTGATAATTGGGTGGCTGGTTTGACTTGGGCTCAGTTCAGGGATTTGGTGATGGGACAGTTCTTTCCCAAGGCTGAGCAAGACAAGATGAAGAGAGAGTACCATGGAATCCGACAGAGAGCTGGGGAGAATAGCAACGAGTTCATGCATCGCTTTCTTCGATTGGCTGGTTTTCTTGGTGCAACAGCAGGTACTCCCGAGGAGCAAGCACACCACTTCTGGTGGGCTCTTCGTACATCGGTCGCAAACAACCTAGTGTGTGCAACGTTCAACACGGTGGCACAAGTGACCGATGCAGCACATAAGCTGGAGATGCTACAGGAAAGAGAAGAGTTCGGGGAAGCAGAGAGACCCGAGAAGAGGTAAACATTCGTATTCAGCGGTGACCAAACCGTATTCTTTTCAGCACATGTCAATATTTACATCTCTTTTAAACTGTATCTTCCAGGCAGAAGACTGGAGACCGGTCTCAGCCGGCTACTCAGCAACAGCCTACTCAGCCCAAGGGAAACGGTCAGACTCACGACCGTTCTGCTACGGATAGGCGTGGCGGTAATGATAATGACCGTAACAATGCTGGACACTCCAACAGCAGCAGGTCCTTTTACTTTCTCATTTCCTTATGATTACATGCTAAAATTCTTAATTCTGACACATTAGAGAATCTTCTACCAGGAATCATGGTAACGGGAGGGACCAGAACCAGAGAGGTTCACAGCCTAACCGTCCAGCTATCACTGGTATTCCATCTTACGATTTATCCGCATTGTCCTTTGTACATATTATCATGTCTCATGTATATTGTGCTTATCAGGCTCACAGCCAGTCAGGACACCTGCTGGAGGATATACTCATCCTCTTTGCACTACCTACAACCGTAGGCACCCAGGGCCATGTCGCCGCGACAGCGACGCATGCTACAAGTGTGGCCTTCCTGGCCATCGCATGAAGGACTGCCGTAAGGGCGAGATGGAGGGCACATCGGGACATGTTGATACCAAGCCGCCTCCTACTAGTGGACGCGTTTACATGACATCTCACGATCAGGCCAACAAGTCTACATGTACCATCACTCGAATCTTGTATATGTATGGTCAAGCTGCATGTGTTCTGTTTGACACGGGTGCTACTCACTCGGTCATTTCTACTGCTTATGCCAAAAATGTGAGGATACTCTCCATGCCACTAGAGAATATACTGAATATTTCCACGCCTTTAAGAGACTCTGTACGCATAACCCATGTGTACAAGAGCCTTCCCCTAGAGTTTGATGACAAGATTCGTCTTGTTGACGCACTTCCGCTGGACATGAATGATTTTGACATGATTTTGGGCATGGATTGGCTATCCAAGCATCATGCTACCATAGACTGTCATTTATACCAAGTCATCTTCAGTGATGTTAATGCGCCTGAGTACATTCATAATGGGTTCGTACCCGGAAGGTCTGTACAAATCATATCAACCCTGCAAGCACGTGCTTTACTTTCACATGGTTGTGAGGGCTATCTAGCTACTATTCATGACATGGATGCTGAATCCCCATCAATTCAGAATCAACCGATAGTGTCAGAATTTCCAGATGTATTTCCAGAAGAACTTCCGGGCATACCACCTGCACGTGAAGTAGAATTTAACATCGAGCTCATCCCAGGAGCTAAGCCGATTTCCAAGGCTCCTTATCGCATGGCTCCCATAGAGTTGAAGGAGCTGAAGGATCAATTGCAAGAAATTCTGGAACGAGGCTTTATTCGGCTGAGCACATCTCCATGGGGCGCACCGGTCTTATTCGTTAAGAAGAAGGACGGCATATGCGTCTTTGCATAGACTATCGCGAGCTCAACAAGATTACCATCAGGAATAGGTATCCACTACCACGTATAGACGATCTGTTTGACCAACTCCAAGGGGGCAAACATTTCTCCAAGATTGATCTAAGGTCAGGCTATCATCAGCTACGGGTTAAGGAGCAGGACATCGCCAAGACTGCTTTCCTACACGCTATGGCCACTACGAATTTGTAGTCATGCCATTTGGCCTTACCAATGCTCCAGCAGTGTTCATGGATTTGATGAACAGAATCTTCCATGAATTTCTGGACAAGTTCGTCATTGTCTTCATTGACGACATCCTGATATTCTCTAAGTCAAAGGAGGAACACGAAGACCATCTTCGTACAGTACTACAGATTCTTCGCCAGAATCTGCTGTATGCTAAATTCTCCAAGTGTGAGTTCTGGTTAGACAAGGTGGCATTCTTAGGTCACATTGTATCAGCAGAAGGAATCACGATGGACCCAGCGAAGGTTGAGGCTATTACCAAGTGGCGAAGACCGACATCAGCGACTGAAGTACGCAGTTTCCTAGGCTTAGCTGGTTACTACCGTAGGTTCGTGGAGAAATTTTCCCGTTTAGCACTACCATTGACCAAACTAATGCGGAAAGGGGAGAAATTCGTCTGGACTGAAGAAAGAGAGAAGAGCTTTGAAGACCTGAAGCAGAAGTTAGTATCTGCACCGGTTCTTACTCTCCCATCTGGTACAGGTGGATTTCAGATCTATAGTGATGCATCGAGGAAGGGACTTGGCTGTGTTCTCATGCAACATGGGAAAGTGATCGAGTACGCTTCACGACAGCTTAAGCCTTATGAGGAAATTACCCCACGCATGACTTGGAACTTGCAGCAGTCGTGTTTGCATTAAAGATATGGAGGCACTACTTGTATGGAGAATCATGTGACATTTTCACGGACCATAAGAGCTTGAAGTACATCTTCACTCAACGTGAATTGAACAAGAGACAGAGTAGATGGTTAGAGCTGTTGAAGGATTATTACATTAATCTGCAGTATCATCCCGGCAAGGCGAATGTAGTGGTAGATGCACTTAGCAGAAAGTCCAGAATGATAAACGGCATTAAAATTGAGGAGGAAATTATAAGAGACTTAGAGCGACTAGACATAGAGATCATGGTACGTGGACAACACGATTACTGGGCTAATCTTAGAATGGAACCCGAGTTACTCTCTAGGATCAAGGAAGCTCAGAAAGATGATGGAGAAATCTGGGCGATAATTCAGAATTTGGAGAAACAGACAGAATTTCGAGTAGACGCAGATGGTATCTTATGGCAGGGCACGAGACTTTGTGTTCCTGATGATCAAGAACTCCGGGAAGCATTGTTAGTTGAGGCTCATAGCTCCCCATTCTCTATTCGTTCTGGTTCGACCAAGATGTACCATGAAATCAAGCAGTACTTTTGGTGAAGTGGTATGAAACAGGATGTTGCGACTTACGTCTCCAAATGTCTTACCTACCAGCAGGTTAAGATCGAGCATCAGCAATCTGGTGGTCTTCTTCAACCGTTAAATATTCCAGAGTGGAAGTGGGAAAAAATCACCATGGATTTTGTTACTGGTCTTCCGCCGACAAAGAAGAAGCACGATGCGATTTGGGTTATCGTTGATCGACTTACCAAGTTAGCTCATTTCTTACCGATCCGCAAGGAGGATTCGGTCAGTAAACTCCCCGATACTTACAAGAAGGAGATCATGAGACTTCATGGTGCTCCATCCAGCATCGTCTCAGACAGATATCCTTGGTTTACTTCGCGATTCTGGAGAAGTCTGCAAAAAGCTTGGGGTACAAAACTTAAGCTTAGCACGGCTTTTCATCCTCAAACAGACGGGCAATCGGAGCGAACGATTCAGAATTTAGAAGACATGTTGAGGTCATGTGTGTTGGAATGGACGGGTGATTGGGACGATTATATCTGTTTGGTGGAGTTTGCATACAACAACAGTTGGCACGCAAGTATCAAGTGTGCTCCTTTCGAGATGTTGTATGGCAGAAAGTGTCGCGCCCCAATCTGCTGGGATCAGGTTGGTGAGCGAACACTTGAAGGACCAGAAATGATAGAGTTGACTAATGAGAAGGTCGCATAGCGAAGCAGAAACTACAAGAAGCACGGTCACGTCAGAAGAGCTATGCAGACAAGCATCGTAGGGACTTACATTTTAATGTAGGAGATCACGTTTTCCTTAAGGTTTTGCCTGCACCTGGTGTTAGACGTTTTGGAATCAAAGGGAAGCTCAGTCCTCGATTCATCGGACCGTTTGATGTAATTGAGCGAGTCGGTGAAGTATCTTACCGTTTAGCGTTACCTCCGCAACTTTCTCATGTTCACGATGTTTTCCATATGTCCTTACTCAGAGGGTACAAGTATCATCCCCTTCACATGGTTCAGTATCCACTGGAACAGATTGGTGAAGATCTTACTTTCATAGAAGAACCGGAACGAGTTTTTGAAAGACAAGAACGAGTCATGAGAAGGAAGACGATTCCATTCGTCAAAATCCTTTGGAGGGATCATACCGAGCGGGAAGCCACTTGGGAAACAAAGGAGTCTATCCGGGCTTCTTACCCTCATTTCATATTTTGAATTCGGGTATGTTCTTCTTTTCCAGTTTACATTATCTATAATTCGGGGATGAATTATTCTTTTTAGGGGGGAAGAGTTGTAAAACCCGCATGCTTTTACCATGAATAGTACCCTGATGATCGTACGTACATGATTAGAACGTTTCTTTTATAGCACGTTTACGATTCACGAACAAGATTTACAAGTATTACGTACGTGTTATAACACGATAATTATTTAATACGTATTAAGACATGATAATTACTTCAATAATAATTATAATCACGAACATATGAACATGAAATCATGAACGTAAATAATCACGAGCTTAATATTATGTATTTACGTATATTTATTACGGTTATGAATAAATATAATACGACACGAACGATAACTAATTAAATCACACGAGAACACGTATAATTTTAGACACGAGAAAACATATGGGTTACCCCATGTGGGCCCTCTTACCCGCGGCTAGAACACAAGACAAGGGCCAAGCCCATTTTAATATTTACTAAAACAAGAAAAGGGAAAAGATATTTTCATAATTACAGGAAATTAGAAAATAAACAAAATCCTAATCTCTCTTTTGTCTCTCCTTGGCCGCCGGGTACAAACACACACAAAGGGTGTGTTGGTTGATTTTGGTGATTGATTTCTTGCAAGATTGTTAGTGTTTTCGTTCTCCATTTTTTCACGTAATCGGTAAATCCTTAAACCCCTTTTCTTTATGTTTTTATCTAATCAAAAACACATGAAATCATGGTTTATTAAAAACAAGTAAATAACATGTTAATAAATCATGGGGGTAAATTAATTATGGTGTTTAAGGGGTGTTTTGTTTGGTCGATGCAAGGGAACCGAGACCCATGGTCTCGGCTTGCTTGGATTCGCACCAACCGAGATGTCAAGGTCTCGGTGTGGTGTTGTCGTGTCTCGGCCGCAAGAACAAGGGAACCCCCGACCTTGTCAGGGGGGGGGGGGTGTTTTGGTGTTTGGTTGGGTCTTGGCAGAAACAAGGACCACCACCGGCTTAAGCCGGTGGTTATATTTGGTAAGCAGGGGGAACCATAGCCGTGGCAGCAGGGGGAACCTTGCCCAGCCGGCGGCTGCAACCGAGAAAACAGGGGGAACCACCTGCGTGGGCTGGTGGCTGTTTTACACAAACAGTGGCAACCGGCTAAGCCGGTTAGCCACTGTTAAGGGTGCGTTTGTTGACCGGTTCACGGGTCCGGTTTACGGGGTTCACGAATACGGTTCACGGCATGTTTAATAAATAAGACACGGGTTTCGGTCACGACATTATTTTACAAGGTTAATTATTTTTACAAGTTTATTTTTACAAGATTAAATTAAATTAATTAAAACATGTACATAATTAATTTAATTTATACATGACTTAGGTTATTATTATTAATAATAATACATGGATTTTAACCTAAGTATTTATTATATAAGTTAGACTATATAATTAATTAATTATTAAACATGCCTTATAATTAATTAATTTACATAACTTAGGTTATATTAATAATAAATATTAATACATGATTTAACCTAAGTATTTTTACCTTTTATTTAATTAAATCATGTTATATTTAATTAAATACTTTAACCTATAGTTTATTTAATTTACATGTAATAATTAATAAACTATACTATTTAATCACATGACTTAGAATATTAATTAGTAAACACTTAAGCTTATATTATTAGCCTAATAATCCAGTTTATTTCTATTTATGAAAACTTTCTATTTTTAGAAACTTATTTAATTAAGGCAGCTAATCTATTTATGGAAACTTTCTATTTTTAGAAACTTATCTATTTTAAGCAATAAATCTATTTTTGGAAACTTTCTATTTTTATAAACTTTCTATTTTTGGAAACTTTCTATTTTCGGAAACCTGCTATTTTTAGAAAGTTACTTATTATTACACAACAAGTATAATAATACAAGAAATACAAGTAGTACTTAATCAGAATAGACAGAATACATGATAAGCACAGCATAACGTTAAAATCAGTAAAACATGACATGAACATATAAAACAAGTTAAGACATGACATAAAATCAGTTACGTACTCAGTAATCAGATACTTATACACGTATATTATTTATGTAGCATTAGTGATATCGAAGTAGGACTCTCTTCCGTTCATCTTCTTCGTTCACTGGACACAAGGTACGGATTCCCCATCCTTTCAGTATGGACATTCTTCCTTATTAGGATTCCTGGTATGCAGCCAACTGTTTTCCCTAGTATATGTTTTATATGTTTTTGATTTGCTTATGTTTAATTAGACACCTAAAGCCATATACATGCATGACCAGTTTCACCTAGTTATGGAGGTACCATAACCATAACACTAGAGGCACCAGTGTTATGAATCCACCACGACGGAGTGATAGCTCGTGGCGTCCCTTCAGCTTTTGGCCATATTATTATTATTATTATGTGGGGCGTATGGGTGCATCCTAGTTTACATGTTTTCAGCAGATTATTCAGGTGAATGCGGTGTGTGCCTTGCATCCTTCACAAGGAGCTGATCCCTCCTACCCAAACAGTTATATTAAACTAGAGGCATCCCCTCTAATTTGCATGACGAGGTCACCCCTCCAAGTATTCATGCACGTTGATATTTCATGACCTATATTGGCTAATGGTAAACATGCTAAACAATTTTTATAAGATAAACATTAGGCTTTTCAAACTATAAAACCAGTTTTACTAAGATATACCAGGTTATCCAGGACTTAGTCTTTTCCGCTGCTCCATGCTTATATGCTTATATTATTCATGTTTTACTTGTATATCTGTGCACTGAGCGTTATGCTCAGCCGTTTTTCCTTTCATGTTCCCAAAACGGCAGGTACTCAAGGACGCTCGTAGACTTTAAGCGTACGTGCATATGGATTGGAAGCTTCCTAGCCTTCATTACTTTATGCATTTCTTCATACTTTTGATACTAATTTCTATGGACATTGTTTAGTCCTTTTCATTTACAGTACTTATGTTTGTGTGTGATGATTTCTACTTTTGGGGTACCGATGTTGTTTCCGGTATTTCCTTTATGGTCATGTGATGTTTTATACATTTATCCTTGTATGATTCGATGACACGCCATAATCACGCGTGTCATTCCATTTATCAAAATGGGGTGTTACACTCAGTTCTTTGTTACATTCACGTGTAATGCGAAGTGGCATGAAATAGACCGCTACATGGCCCAGTTCCTGTTGTTGTCAACACCCGTCAGGCCAGACGCTACCTGCCGGATCTTTGAGCAGAAAGTCAAAGAATTTGTTAAGTTTTTAAAGGAATCCAAGCCTTTCGGGTCTGTTACCGGCCGTAATTTTCAGTTACTTTTTCTGTTTGTTTATGAAACTAATATCTACAACACTTGACTATACTTTGCTTATTTTTTCCACAGTCCTGTACACAATCGTGTTTAAAAAACATGGACTGCCCCACTGTCATACACTTTTGTGGTTGCACGAGAAAGATAAGATCATGGACCCAGCACAGCTTGATGCCTTTGTTTCAGCCGAGCTGCCAGATCCTAACGACGACCCAGAAACATTTGCTATTATGTCGGAGCTGATGCTCCATGGGCCATGTGTCGCAGCTAACATGAATCCACCGTGCATTAAGGATGGCTTATGTAGCAAAAACATTCCAAAAAAATACAATGACCATACCTTCTTTGTTGACGGTGGATACGTCCATTATCAGCGACGGGACTCAGGCATATGTGTAACTAAAAAAGGGTTCGAGCTCGACAACGCTAATGTGGTGCCATATAAACGAACCCTTTCACTCGTCTTAAAGGCACACATAAATGTCGAGTATTGTGGATGAAGCATGTTGATTAAGTATTTATTCAAGTATATATCCAAAGGACCTGATAGGATATTCACGAAAGTTATAAAGCCAGTCGGTGAAGCGTCAACCTCCTCACAGCCTCCACCCAAACCGAGGGACGAGATACAAGATTATGTAGACGGTCGATACATATGTCCTCACGAATCTTTTTGGAGGATTTTTGATTTCCCTATACACATCAGAGAACTGGCTGTCCAATTACTTGTCGTTCACTTAGAGAACATGCAACGTATTAATTTCCGTGAACGTGATGATGTTTCAATGATTGTTGATCTGCCTAAAAAGAAAAAAACTACATTGACTGAATGGTATGCGTACAACACCAACAACGTTGATGGCGGGCATTTGATATACCTAAAATTTCCAACGGAATTCGTGTGGTATGCAGATGCTAAGAGCTGGAGACGAAGGGCTGTTAGAACCAAACACTCTTATGGAAGACTTGCGTTCGTACATCCTAGCGCCGGCGACCTGTTCTACTTCCGGATTCTTCTATCTCACAAGAAAGGTTGTGCATCTCCAACGGAGGTACGGACCATCGACAATCATGTTTACCCAACCGACCGTGCCACATGCGATGCATTAGGCCTCCTAGGGGACGACCGGGAATGGGACATAGCTCTGGAGGAAACTTTAGGTCATGCAAGTGCAACTGAAACCCACACTCTATTTGCATAGATGTTACTATTTTGTGAGATAGCTGAGCCCCACAAACTATAGGACAAACACTGGGAAAATATGTCCGACGACATTGGTACAAGGGTATTTGCCACTGTGGGTATTCCAGGATACTTTGTGAACGATGCTGAAAAGAAAGGATATATTTTATACGACACCATGTGTATTTTGACCGATAATGGTAGGACGTCAACAGAATTTGGCCTCCCTTCTCCTCCACAGAGACTGCTAGATGAGCTGAAGAACAGGCTGCTGATGGAGGAGAGAAACTACAATCGGGCGCAGTTGTTCTATGAAATCATTGACGCTATTCCCAAACTCAATGCTGGCCAACGCATGATTTACGACCTTATCACTCAGGCGACAACGAAGAACAAGCAAGAACCAATATTTGTGTACGGTCATGGTGGAACTGGGAATACTTTTTTGTGGAAAACCATCACAAGTGTGTTGAGATCACAAGAGAAGATCGTGTTAACCGTTGCTTCATCTGGCATTGCATCCCTACTTCTTCCCGCTGGCCATGTGGCTCATCTAGATTTAAAATACCTCTAGAGTTAACAGACGAATCATTATGTCATATTAAAAAGAACTCACAGCTGGGCCGTCTGTTGGCTGATACGGACGTTATTATCTGGGATGAGGCGCCTATGAACAATCGCTGTTGCTTTGAAGCATTTGATCGGACCCTTAGAGACCTAATGGGATCGCCTGATTCTGTCTTTGGTGGAAAAACAGTAGTACTGGGCGGGGATTTCCGGCAAACTCTTCTAGTTAAGAAAGGGGCTTTAAAGCTTGAACTGATAACCTTATCCATCTCCCAGTCACCTCTGTGACAACACTTTAAAGTTTACACACTTACCTAAAACATGAGGCTCATGAGAGACGATCTAACTGAATCTGTAAAAGATAAAGTCCAAGAATTTGCTACATGGCTACTTGCAGTTGGAAATGGTGAAATTAGCAAACCAGATGAGGAAGAACCCAAAAGCGTGAACTGGATATCGATACCATCGCACTACCGTGTTTCTGGGGACGACACTGGGCTCACGGAGCTTATAGAATTCATATATGACGCGGACACTTTAAAGAAACCAACAGCAAGTTTGTTTCAGTCTAAAGCAAGTGTGTGTCCAAAAAATGAAACCGCCAATGTTATTAATGACCGCATCCTGGAACAGATCGCTGGTGAATCAGTTACATACTTAAGTAACGACATTGCATACCCACATGGAGGCGATACCTCAGAAACAGACATGTTGTACCCACCGGAGTTCTTGAACACACTGAACTTTCCCGGGTTCCCACCACACGAGTTGCATCTGAAGGTTGGCTGTCCTATCATGTTACTAAGAAACACAAACTTGGCTGGCGAGCTGCGCAACGGGACACAAATGATTGTTCGGGCACTTTAGTCAAAGTTAATAGAAGCTCAGATAATCACAGGAACACGCGTTGGGGAAAAGGTGTACATCCACCGTATCCCCTTGGCTCATCAAGATCCGAACCTCTCTTTCGCTGTCAAACGGAAATGGTTCCCAGTTAAGATGTGCTATGCAATGACAATCAACAAAATCCAAGGCCAGTCATTGTCAAAGATATGTGTCTACCTACCAAAATCCGTGTTTAGCCACGGTCAACTTTATGTTGCACTGTCAAGGGCCACTTCCCCAGACGGGTTGAGAATACTCATTAAACAACCAGAAAACAAACCTCCAAACACGACAAAAACCATTGTGCAACACGGATTTCTTACACAACATATAACAACAACCATTTGCCAAAATCGTATATGCTATAGTTTTATTGTTCGTTTTCTCTTAAGTTGTCGTTATGGTAAATGACATTTGAAAGCCTGCTGCTTACGTTATAGGACCTTATTTGTTATATGTGCTTTGAATGCTATGTGTGCAATACTTGAAAACTTATGACACTAAACGTGAAATTAGGATAAAGTGTCTTCCGTGACTGACATACTCAGGTCCATACCCTCCTTATTACTCACGACCTATAGTTTTTGAACATTTTCCAAAAGGGCCAGCCATATTCTCCTTGCTAAACACCCTTTATCTTTTTGTTATTGTGCAGGTGAACCTTTGTCATGGCTGGCACAAGCGCTAATGCATGGGTCGTGGCATCAACACCGATTTCTGATTTAGCACCACAGAAAAGAGGATGTGTACTTGAAGCAATGGTATACTAGAGATGGATTGCTAGAAGCCTACCAACTAATTGACCCAAGTATCAAAGACCTAAATTACTACTTCCTTCTTATCGACAAACAGGTAAAAAACTTTTAATTACACGACACCCAAAAAATTAAAACATCCGTTCTTTTGGTTTTCAAAGATTCTGTTTGTGTCTTTGCATGGAGCTGGAATTCAAGAGAACATGGATGTGGCGAATGCAACCTACTTTGAACCTCTGCTTCAATATGGGAAGGTTTATCGCATCACAGAGTTCTTTTGTGAGAAAACAAACCCTTACCAACAAACACTCGAAAGGGCGACAACGCTTAGGTTTGGCAAAATCACAAAATTTGAACATCTAGACGACCAGGAGAAAACCTACCCATAACATTTTTTTGAATTCGTCCCATACGACCGCCTGAGTACCAGGAAACCCTTCAAAAACATGTACAACAAATGGGTTTACCCACGCGTTACAGGTATGAAAAAAGCACCATTGTTTATACTTAAACTACAGTTGTCTAACAAATCCCCTTTTGTTGTTTTAAGATTACTTAGGTTGCATACGCTCGATAGGAGAGTTGTCTAGGGACGGAAACATCAGAAGAAAGATCACCATTGAAAACTTAGAGTGAGTATGCACTTGCGTTTCTTTCCCATAACATGCTCCCTCTGCAATTAGCACTGCTTTTTGTTATCTTTTCCATTTTAACCTTTCTTTTTCACCCCTTTTTCCAATTCGCTAAGTGGAAGCGCTATAGAATTAACTCTATGGGACAACCTCGCTATCAAATTTGATAAGGAAGGTATTGAAAAGCTCCCTCCTCCATTGGATGTTGCCGAGTAACCGAATACAGAGGTTTGTTATAACCTACACTATGCCTGAGAACCAAACACTGGTTAAGGAATCCACCTAATGTTCAGCCCTTGCAGGTTTGGAACTTTCTAGCACACCTGCAACCTTTTGTTACATTGACCCTGACGTATCGGAGGTTCAACAAGCAAAACAAGCGTACGGTTTACAGTTTATCTATAAACACTTACGAAAGAATATAAGCACTTACATATGTACTGGCCTACTCTAACACAATGACTAATACGCAAGTATCTTGAACGTTTTAAATCAACTCCCATGCTAAAGGTCACTAAACACCACTTCAGAGCACTAGATGCAGAAACAAAACCTAACATTAAACCTCCTTTTTTTTGCTGTTACAAAACCCTGGCGGTCACAAGGTACACTCAAACACTATAGCATATAATATCAACACATGCTACCCACAATTAAACACAAACTGTTTTTTTACTCAGGGGGTTCAATTCCAGCGTGCCGCAACTATAACAGACATCGTGCGCAACAGAATTTGGTACTATGTATCATGCAAAAAATGCACAAAAAGGCCGCAGGACTTTGAAGGGACGTTTGTCTATGAAGACGACGGGGAACTAGAGGACCCCTTATTCAGGTATGGCAGTATTACTCCCAAGGCACATGCGATAACTAACGAACGTACTTAACCAACCATGCTGTCCAACTCAACATATACAGTTTTAATGCACGTATTCATGATGGCACTGCCCAGGCAAGTTTCACGTTCTTCGATGAAGCTGGGTTGCAAGTCAAAGTCATCCATTGCTCTCAGTTGGCAGGCAAATATAGACGGGTTGACAGACGCATAATCCCAACAGAACTTGAAGCCTTGATTGGACAAACACATACATTTAAATTCCGATTTTCTCCAGCAACAAAGAAAGGCTCCGATGAGTTCATCGTGGACAAACTCGTCCAAGACGAAAAACTGCTTGAATTGGAACAACCAAAGGCATTACAAGGCTTAGATGCAAATTCAGATGTGGCAGAAATGGAAAGTCTTCTTCAATTGGAACAACCAAAACTAATAGAAGACATTGCTACAAAACCTGATGCGACAGAGATAGGTCAGCCAACACAAGTAGGGGACCCTTTTCCCGTCACCAACGACCCTCACCCACAAATACACAGCAGCCCCGCACAGGAAATGGACAAGCATGAACCAGGTATCTCTCTCTCCTACAAGTTTGTTAGAACTCACCCCTTCACTTTCTTTCATATCGTCCTATTTAGAATTTGTATGAATGCAAACAAATTAAGAAACAAAAAACGACCATTTGAACAAAACAAGCATACAAGTTCATAAAACCAAATACTAGAAAGCCCTGGCACGCCAAAACCACGCGTGATAATATATTTTTCAACCAAATGATACACAACCCCGACAGTCCAACAACATGAATGTCTGTACGAAAATTTCACTAGCACAATCACACTGGAAAGATAATTTTTTTTTGCTAAGTACAATAGGCTTGACACCGATTCACACGAGCCGTTTATTATTGAACACGTTTTAGCACATTCACCGCCATATTTCACTCGGACCCATCACCTTGCAACCTTTCGATGAACCTTTGCATTCGCCTGATGCGGTTGCCAGCCGCACCTGCTTCAGCCGATAGCTGGTCACGGAAAGCACAATCCGCATCTTGCAGAGTGTCTAGGAAAGCAACCATCTGGTTAACAAGGGTTCCCCTTCAACAGTTTGTAACTCTTGGACAAGGTGTGTCCTATCAACAATACCACTATGTAGCTGGCGCCACATCTATTCTAACTTTTAATTCCAGGCCATTTCTCCTTGCATCTCATTCCGCAAGTGGGAAACAAACATGTCCACACAATCATCTGATTGGGCTTTTGCCTCCATAGCAGCACATCTAGGCCGGTATGCCATTCTTCAGCTTCCTTTTTGCTAAGTTACCTACAGATATATGTAAGAATGTGTGAACACAACAATGTTAACACCCCTTTATATAGCATGCCCTCCTCACTTACATTGTATAGTGTAACGCACTAACACCTCCCACTATCACCAGAAACAATACCCACATCCCAATTCTCATGGTTCTGAACCCATCTTTCCAAAAGTTGATAGAAAAACAACATACCACTAGGCACACACTGTTCCCATCCTCTATTATTATGGTTTTTTCCCCCCAAAAATAGATACATCACATGTTTGCTAGCTATATGTAGTTTTTTTCCAAAAGTAGATAAAAACCGCCACAGTGACACCACTGACCAACTGTTCACACACTCATTATTATGCCTTTGTTTTTTTCCCAAATATGTATATCATATTATATTATATGAGCATACCATTAAAAAACACAATGCTTAATAGGCATGACATGAGACCCAAAAAACAACCTTGCATTTTTTAGAAAGCCAAACATGCTTGCTGATGACATTTGATAAGTCTAAGACATATAGGCTAACACATAGGAAGCACTAGATTGCAACATTAAAAGACAAATACGATATATTACAAAGAAACAGAATACATTCTGAAAAGAAAGAACATACACCATTCTTTCAACAAATACACGGTAAAAAAAGCCACACACGACACGCACGCCGTCGACAAACGAATGGCTGCTACCGTTTATTCAAACACTCAAAACACATTGCTTTTCACGGATCACAAAGATCGCATGAAAAGATCCATTCATGAATTCGGGCATCAGATTCATCCATCAGCGCTTCCAACTTCAAAAGCTCATCACCATCACGCTCTTGCATCGTGTTCAAAAGGCAAATCATTCAGTCCACGCGACGATCATAGTTGAGGCTGGAAAGCTCCATTATGAAAACAACACTCTCATTAATAATAATGCTCTTCTGGCAATGCAAAGCTTAAATCCTACCCCTCCAATCCCTCTCCTCTTCAACCCTCTTCTGCAAGTATAAGTAGAAACAATTTTCGTAGTCGCTTGAACAACAAAGCAACTGCAGGGACTGGAGCACTATTTTCCAAGTCATCTTTTTCACCCTCAAAGGTCTTACTCTACCTGTTGCATGCAATGACACACTTAAATAGATCCTCTCCACTCTATGGTTGCCATGTGACATTGGATTCCTTTTTTTATTGCTTAGTAGCACTACACCAAAACATACAACTTTTGCAGCCTTACCATTATGGACCTCAGTCAACCACACAATGAGAACCACAAATGACCCACTGTTAGCAGCATGCCTGCTATGTGTATCCAAAGAAGTGTCAAGATACTCAGTTACAACCACAAATAACCCACTCTTAGCAGCATGCCTACTATTCTTACTTTCATCATACATGTACCGACCATATTAATAAACTATCATTTACATTCATTTGTGCCATTATAGTTACTCTAAATGTCCACCTAATTGTTTGCTATGTTATTGTTGCTAGTGTAACATCCTCATTTTTACCATATAGCAACAGAAGCTTATTTGGGGTATTACTTCATAGTACCATAGTCACAATAATAGAAAATGCCAAAAAGATATTTTTATAAAACAAATGTTATCATTCATTTATTTAAATCAGAGTTAATAAAAAACTGTACATACGCTGTACAAACACAGGTTTCCCAAAGATCCAGTTTTATTGATAGAATGATAACTTATTCAAGACACCACCCTTCGCAGCACGCCAGTCTTCATTCACCTGAGATATATGCTTAAAAGTCAACACAAAGGTTGAGTGAATTTATAAGTTTTAAACATCATTTGAATACAAGTATGACTCTCGGGCTACAGTGTTATACACCCAGTTTTTAAATTCATCGATTCTTATTGCACTAGCTCATGACCCGCGACTAGACATTATCAGAAAAATCCAACAAGTTGCCCTTAAGCAGGAAGATTGCCAGACTATCCTGATTTTTAGCAAAATAAAGCATATCTGTTTAGCCTAGGAATGGACCATTAGCTGCTCGCAAGTGCGACTTGCCCAGATAGGAGATGCCAGTCTCCAATAGTACTATTCACGATATTAGCGCTCATTAAATGATTAGCAGTTCACGATTAAAAAGTGACTTTTAATGGCAACAAGTAAACATAGTGTCAATAAACATATAGGCAGCATACAAAAACACTTGTATTCCAGTTTTGCATACATCCCCCTCACGGGTTTTCAAATTGTTTATAAGCTTTTTAAAAAGTCAATCTATAAACTCACCTTAGCCTGTAGAGTCTTTTGATTATCCAACCACAACCTTCTCATGGAATCTGGACTGACACACAATATCTATATATATCAAGTGTTAGTCTTTGAGTTCATTCTATTTATATAGCATGCTTTGATTGAATTATTTTAGAGTAATAGTATCATTGTTCAGGCCATCATACTCAAAAGCCATTCTATAAACGTTTGAGGAGCGAGGACACTTTAAATCGTAAACCCAACCACTCAGTCAGAACGTAATATCGAGATGGAACATATTTGTAAAAAGCTCTCTACTAACATGACACAATATATTTTATTACATTTTGAGTTTCAGTATTGGCAAAAATAGTCCTTGTTGTTATAGTTTGGTGTATTTACACTTTTTACCCTTTAAGTATATAGTTTCATAAATTGCAATTTCAACCTTAAATATTTAACCTTAAGGTCTAAAACTTTACAACATTTATTCTTATAGATTTTACTTTCATAAGATGACACTTTTGGCCCAAAATGATAAATAGTTTCAGAATTGACAATTTTAGTCCTTGAACTTGTAAAAATCACATAACAAGCTCAAAAATGATCCAAATGATCTAGGATTTGAAAACAAAGTTTATGAACACATTTATAATCATAATAACAACATTTATTCAGAATTACAGCTTTCAAAATAGGTTTTTGCTCTTTTTTTGTAAAATACAAAATTAAGATTTTAAGACATCTTTAACTTATAACTTTCATTTAAAATGATGAAATGACTTAGTTTATTTTTTATTATATTTCTAACATAATTTTGGAATTATAACAAGTCTAAATAAACATTATTACAAAATCAAAGCCTTGGTTAACATAGATTTACCTAGGTAGCTCCAAAATGGCTCCTTATGGCTTCTTATGAACATAACTTGCTATCAAAGCTTCAAGAGCTTCAATGGCTAGCTTCTAGACCTGGTTTTTGGTCTTGTGGGATGTCTTAAGACGTATATAGAGGTGGAAATGGAGAATGGGTAGGATATACAAAGGAAACCGGGTGCAAGTTCTAATAATGGGAGTTCGCCCTATTTATAATGTTTTCGACACTTAGGCTCCAAGTTAAGGCTTAGTACCTGTAAGATAGATAGATTACTGACTAAGGAAGGCTATTGAAGGTCTACACAAGTTCTTAGACTCTAGGTTTGATGTAATCCTTCCTTGTGGCTCAAAATAATGCACGACATATATGTGATAAGAATGGTGATGTGTAGCAAGCTAGGAGGTGATGCACCTACTTGTCACACTCCTAAAATATTTTAGGATTCATAAATATCATGTTTTCAAACTTGTAATGGAGGGAAATGGTTTGAAAATGTGTTTTGGAGGGAAAATACAAAATTGGATTAAAAACTAGGGCTTGTAACTTATGTTTTGTGTTTTTGGTGATTAGGGGCTTAGGAAAGTGATTAGTGAATTATTAAGGCTTAATTAGGGTTTAGACATTCTATTTAAGAGATCTGGGTCCTTGGTTTGAAGTTTAAAAAAGGTTTGATGTGAAAATAGGAAGTATACATTTGTAGATTAGGGTTTTCTAATGATCTAGGGTTTAATATTAGTAAATGTGATTATCCTCTTCTTAGCTACTGATGTAAACTTAATTTAGGTCCTATACATTGTGTCTTAAGTGTCCAAAGAGTTCTCACACTTGGTTTAAGGGTTTAGTTTAGGTAAACATGTCTAAAGAGTGAAAATACCTATTTTGACCTAATTTACAAGTCATGCATTGAAATCTTGTACCTTGTGCATTAGGGTACTCGTACATTGTCTTAATATAATCTTATAATCTTAATGAAGTCCTATGAGTATTTGTAGACTTGCCCTTAAAGAACTATGTGATGATTCCATGTAGATTTCTTAATATAAGGGTTTTTATATCATTAATCCTAATTACTTTCTATCTTGGGTAATTAGGGTTTATATCTTAATGTACACTTATTCTAAGTCTTATATAGTATGCTTATGACTTATATGGGTTCTGTATTCTTTGTTTAAGGGTTTATATGAGTTGATCATATTCTAGGGTTATTTAAATAAGTTTAAGGTTCTATGATTTGAAAACTTGTACTTTATGCTTTAATAATTTATAACTTGGTTCAAGATAAATGTATGATCATATTATGATACTTAGTTGAGTTTTATGTTTTGTTTCAAAAGATTATAGTCTAATTCATCATAGGTTGGATTTTATATGCTAATCTTGGCTTTAGGTGATTTTCTTGTAATTAGCTTGTGATTAGTAAATATTAGTGTTTTATGATTATTTTCCTTTTCTTTATATGGTGTATTAGAATTAGTGTAAAGTGTTTAATAATAGTACATAGTCATTTTGTGGTTACATTGCTTGAAATATTAGTTTATAAGGGATTTCTAGGGTTTCTATGGGAATTTAGGGTATCCTTGTTATATTTGAGTTGTTATTGTTCATTATTTGTTCATATGATAACTTTTAGAACTCAGACTTGATATATACATAGTGTTTACAACATATAGGCATATGTTGATGTGGAAATTGTGATAGTGAGATCCATAAGTCATTCATGTAATACAGTGAAAATGAAAAAAGTTCTGAGTAAAATCACCTCTTTATTTATAAACATGGATATTACATTAACCAAAACTATTAGATGTTATAGTCTCTCCCCTTATTTAAAATCTCGTCTCGAGATTTAACTAGAACTAGGTTTAACATAAGAGAATAGATGTGGATATTTAGCTCGGATTTGATCTTCACGTTCCCAAGTATACTCAGGTCCTCTTTTCGAGTTCCATCGTACCTTAATTATTGGGATACGGCTTTACTTCAAGCGTTTCACTTCTCTATCCATAATTTCTACCGACTCTTCTATAAAATTTAACTTATCATCGAGTTGAAGTTCTTTCATCGGTATGATGAGAGATTCATCAGATAAGCACTTCTTAAGATTTGAAACATGAAAAGTATTGTGAACATTACTGAGCTCTTCAGGAAGCTCTAGTTTATATGCCACATGGCCAATTCTTTTGGTTATTTTGAACAGTCCTATATACCTTGGATTCAGTTTCTTCTTCTTTCCGAATCGAATAAATCCTTGACGAGGCGAAACTTTCAACAAAACACAATTTTCTACTACAAATTCCAAAGGTTTACGTCTAGTATTAGCGTAACTTTTTTGTCTATCTTGTGCAGCTTGTAATCGCTGTCGAATTTGAACAATCTTTTCAGTAGTTTCATGTATTATTTCTGCTCCTGTCAGTTGAATATCTCCAACTTCAGCCTATCAAACAGGCGATCGACACTTTCTTCCATAAAGTATTTCGAAAGGCGCTGCTTTAATACTAGCATGATAACTATTGTTATAAGAGAATTCTACTAAAGGTAGATTTTCTCCCATCCTTTTCCAAAATCTATCACACAAGCTCTAAGCATATCCTCGAGAGTTTGAATTGTCTTTTCACTTTGTCCATCTGTTTGTGGATGATATGCCGTACTCATATCCAATTGAGTACCTAAGGCACTTTGCATTGATCTCCAAAATATAGATGTAAAACTACTATCACGATATGAGATAATAGATACAGGCACTCCGTGTTGTAAGATTATTTCCTTAATGTAAAATCTCGAAAGAGTTTCCATACTATCAGTTTCTTTAATAGGAAGAAATCGTGCAGATTTTGTAAGACGATCGACAATAACCCAGATGGTGTCATGTCCATTTGATGTCTTAGGTAATTTAGTCACGAAATCCTTGTAATTCTTTACCACTTTCATATTGGAATATCTGGTTGTATCAATAGACCGGATGGTTTTTGATACTCTGCTTTAACTCTTGCACACGTTAAACACTTGCCAACGTATTCCACTATGATTGCCTTCATGTTAGGCCACCAATAGAGTTTCTTCAGATCTTGAAACATCTTGTCGGAACCAGGATGTATAGAATACTTTGATTTATGAGACTCGTGCATAATCAAATCTCGTAAATTACCGTAGGTAGGTAACCAACTATGATTTTTAATACAACTAATTCCATCTTGACGAACTTCAAATTTTCTATCCATTCCTCTTAATTTCTCAGCTCTAACATTCTCTACTTTAAGTGCTTCTTCTTGCGCTTCGAGAATTTAGGTAGGTAACTTCGGTGAAAGAGTTATCATTAATGATTTAACTTGTAACGGTTTAACACGTTCCTTTCGACTTAAAGCATCAACTACTACATTGGCTTTACCTGGGTGATAACGAATTTCACAATCGTAATCCGCAAGTAATTATAACCAACGTCGTTGTTTCATATTCAATTCTTTCTGATGAAGAATATATTGAAGACTCTTGTGATCGGTAAATACTACACACTTCGTACCATAGAGGTAATGTCTCCAGATCTTAAGAGCAAATATTACCGCTCTTAATTCTAGATCATGAGTAGTATAATTCTTCTCATTCGGTTTAAGCTGCCTTGATGCATAAGCAATAACTTTATTCCTTTGCATAAGCACTGCTCCCATTCATTGAATAGATGCATCACAGTAAACGATAAAGTCATCGTTACCTTCTGGTAATGCTAGGATAGGTGCTTCACACAACTTCTGCTTCAATAATTGAAAAGCTATCTCTTGATTATCTCCCCAGACAAACGGTTTGTTCTTCTGAGTTAATTCTGTCAAAGCTTTAGCAATCTTTGAAATACCTTCGATAAATATTCGATAATACCCAACAAGTCCTAAAAATTGTCTAATTTACGTAGGCGTACTAGGCTTACTCCAAATTTTCACCGCTTCAATCTTCGCAGGATCCGCACGAATACCTTGGCTATCAATGACATGTCATAGGAATTGAACAACATTGATTCAAAATTCGCATTCCGAGAACTTTGCATACGACTCCTCCTCTTAAGTAACTCGAGAATCATACCAAGATGCTTGGCATGTTCTTCTTTATTACGAGAGTAAATAAGAATATCATCGATAAACATGATTACAAATTTGTCCAAGTAAGGCTTACACACTCTGTTCATGAGGTCCATGAAAACAGCTGGTGCATTGGCTAAACCAAAATGCATAACTTGAAATTCGTAATGTCCGTATCGTGTTCTGAAAGCAATTTTAGGAATATCGTCTTCCTTATCTCTTAATTTATGATAACCTGACCGTAAATCAATTTTCGAATATACGCTTGATCCTTTAAGTTGATCAAATAAATTGTCGATTCTGGGTAGTGGGTAACGATTCTTTATAGTAAGTTTGTTTAACTCACGATAATCGATACACATTCTAAAAGATCCATCTTTCTTTTTTACAAATATGACTGGAGGCTCCCCACGGCGATATACTTGGTCTAACAATTCTTGCATTTCCGAAGGAGCCAATCGATAAGGCGTATTAGCAATTGGTGTTGCTCCTGGTATCCAATCGATTTGGAATTCAACTTGACGTTCAGGTGGCAAACCTGGTAATTCTTCGGGAAATACTTCGGGAAAATCTCTAACTATCGGAATATCTTCTAGTCGCTTTGCTTCTTGCAGTTTCTCTGTCACTTAAACTAAGAAAACTTGACTACCTTGGGATACATACTTATTTATCTTTAAGCATGATATGAGATTTAGTTGAGTCTTACTTTGCTCACCATGGACAACCAAAACTTCACCGTTAATAGGAATATAAACGGCTTTCTCGTCACATAAGATTTTAGCATGGTATTTAGATAACCAATCCATCCTATGACTATGTCAACGCTACCGATCCTAATTGGCATAAGGTCAATTTCAAAGTATTGACGTAATAAAGTAATGATACATCCTTGAATAACGGTATTAGTGCTAACTATTTTTCCATCAGCCATTTCTACATCATACTTAGTATTCATGGAAACAGTCGGTATACCTAACTTAGCAGCAATTTTAACAGATATGAAACTTCTATCAGCTCCTGAGTGAAATATTACTTTAACCAGATGTTGACTTAGATGAAACATACCCGTAACCGTATTCTGATCTTGATGAGCTTTTCCTCTGCTATTGCTCTCTTTACGGCACTCATTTACCAGATGCCTTTTTTTCTCCACAGTTATGGCAAACCTTGGTTACCGGAATTTAATTACTCCCAGTAGCTGGTCCTTTACCTCTGCAGAATCTTGTCTGATGTCTTGTTTTTCCACAGTTCTGACACTTGATAGTGCAAAACCCTGTGTGATGTAGAGAACATTTCTGACAAAAGGGTTGTCTTCCATTATAACCATTGTTCGTAGTTACAACATAAACTTTAGAAACATCATTTCTTTTGTTCTGCTGCTGACGAGTATTGCCTTGATTATAGTTACGAAAACTATTCTTCTGGAAATTACGATTAATAGGAAAATTCCTCCTATCATTAAACTTCCTCTTGTTATTGATTGCCATTGGTGCAAGATTATACCTTATCACTTGATCCATTAACCTTTGAGTAATAGTGATAACTTCCTCTAAAGTTTGGGGTTAAGAGGAGGTAGCATTCCCTTCAATGCTTCTAGGCAATCCTCCAATAAAAGCTTCTTCTACTAACGTACCCGTAGCAAACTTCACTTTACAATCTTCAAAACAGTCACTGCGAACAAATACTGATTCAGTTCTCTCAAACCAGCGGATAAGTCAAACAACTCCTTCAGATCCTATATAGTTAAAAGGCTGACAGTTCATGAAATCCTTGTAAGTACATCTTCTTTTCACATGAACTTCTCTTCTAGCAGCATTTCCATTACTTGCACTGGCTACATTGGTGGCTTGTGCTTGCAAAGCTGCAGTCACACTCTCAGCAACCAATTGCCTTATTTCTTCAGGTGTCATATTTACTGTTGCAGATGTTGATGCTCTTGTAGGAGCCATCATACCACATAATAACACTTGATATTAATTAAATTTTCATACGTGGAGTATGGAATAAATTTAATATATCATTGTTGATTTCTCATTCTTTTGACAATTTCATATATGAGGATTTTATAATATGAATGACAATTTCTTAACAAATTCATATATGAGGATTCATAATACGAATTATGATAAAACTAAGACAAAATGACAAGAGTTTTTAAGAACAAAAGCACACTTCTTTATTTATTAACAAATTATCGTTCATATTTACACGATAAGCATCACTGTTACATAAAGAAAACTGTACATTTTTACAAAATGAGACCAGATTTCTAAGCTTAATTTCTCATTTTGATCTCCTCAATTCTGTCCAAAATATATCCAAAGTCAGATTGTTGAGTAGTTTTGAGATCTTCGATGAGTGTTTCTAAATTAAGCCCAGTTCTCATAAGTCCTTCTTTTAGTTCAGTGTTCTCATTATCAAGCCTTGCCATTGTTATCTCGTAATGATGCATTCTTCTACTCAGTTTAATATTATGGCATCGGGTAACGTCCATTTTATATTCCAACTGCGTAAAATGCTCTTTAATTTCTTTTCTTCCCCTTATTAAGTTTCTGATATTACTTTCTACTCTTCTAAACGCTTCTAAGGATATTTCATCGAGATGACTTACAATTGCAGATAATTGCCGGTCGTGCTTTTCCAAAATCCGTGCTCTAGAGACCTCTTTAGTTTCATAAGGCTCTTCAAGACTTCGATTGGGAGACGAATAAAAATCCTCAAGTAACAAAAAATGAGACGTAGGTGAAGGTGTACTATTCATCACTTCAGTTTGATGTGAGAAATATTATTGTACTTCAGGGGTATCGTAAAAAGACAAATTCGGAACACGCACATCTGTGGGAGATGGAGTAAACATCATGATATCTCTTTCATCATCGTCGGAGATGAGAATATAGGTGGAAGTAGACATCCTTGTAGTTTTTATAACATAATAACATAAGATATGCTTCTAAAGGGATAAAATATTACGCTTGCGCTGCTGATGGCTGATAGTCTTGAATTTTTAAAATCTCAGTTATAGTTTAGGAAAACCTTATTCTTGATAACTGCAAGCTCTGATTCCAATCTATAACACTCCCATTTTTACCATATAGCAACGAAAGCTAATCTGGGGTATTACTTCATAGTACCATAGTCACAATAATAGAAAATGCCAAAAAGACATTTTTATAAAACAAATGTTATCATTTATTTATTTAAATTAGAGTTAATAAACAACTGTACATACGCTGTAAAAACACAGGTTTCCCAAAGATCAAGTTTTATTGATAGAATGATAACTTATTCAAGACACCACCCTTCGCAGCACGCCAGTCTTCATTCACTTGAGATATATGATTAAAGTTAACACAAAGGTTGAGTGAATTTATAGGTTTTAAAAATCATTTGAATACAAGTATGACTCTCGGGCTACAATGTAATACACCTAGTTTTTAAATTCATCGATTCTTATTGCACTAGCTCATGACTCGCGACTAGAAATTATCAGAAAAATCCAACAAGTTGCCCTTAAGCAGGAAGATTGCCAGACTATCCTGAATTTTTAGCAAAATAAAGCATATATGTTTAGCCTAGGAATGAACTATTAGTGCTAGAAAGTGCGACTTTCCCAGATAGGAGATGTCAGTCTCCAATAGTACTATTCATGATATTAGCGCTCATTAAATGATTAGCGGTTCACGATTAAAAAGGGACTTTTAATGGCAACAAATAAACCTAGTGTGAATAATCATATAGGCAGCATACAAAAACACTTGTATTTCAGTTTTGCATATATCCCCTCACGGGTTTTCAAATTGTTTATAAACTTTTTAAAAAGTGAGGCTATAAACTCACCTTAGCCTATAGAGTCTTTTGATTATCCAACCACAACCTTCTCACGAAATCTGGACTGACACACAATATGCATATATATCAAGTGTTAGTCTCTGAGTTCATTCTATTTATATAACATGCTTTGATTGAATTATTTTGGAGTAATAGTATCATTGTTCGGGCCATCGTACTCAGAAGCCATTCTATAAACGTTTAAGGAGCGAGGGCACTTTAAATCGTAAACCCAACCACTCAGTCAGAACGTAATATCGAGATGGAACATATTTGTACAAAGCTCCCTAATAACATGACACAATATATTTTATTACATTTTGAGTTTCAATATTGGCAAAAATAGCCCTTGTTGTTATAGTTTGGTGTATTTACACTTTTTACCCTTTAAGTATATAATTTCATAAATTGTAATTTCAACCTTCAATATTTAACTTTAAGGTTTCAAACTTTACAATATTTATTATTATAGTTTTTAATTTCATAAAATGACACTTTTGGCCCAAAATGATAAATAGTTTCATAACTGATAATTTTAGTCCCTGAACTTGTAAAAATCACATAACAAGCTCAAAAATGATCCAAATGATCTAAAATTTGAAAACAAAGTTTATGAACACATTTATAATCTTAATAAAAACATTTATTCAGAATTATAGCTTTTGAAATGGGTTTTTTCTCATTATTTTATGTAAAATACAAAATTAGGGTTTTAAGATATCTTTAACTTATAACTTTCATTTAAAATAATGAAATGACTTAGTTTCTTTTAGATTATCTTTCTAACATAATTTTGGCATTATAAAAAGTCTAAATAAACATTATTACAAGATCAAAGCTTTTGTTAACATAGATTTACCTAGGTAGCTAAAAAATGGCTCCTTATGGCTTCTTATGAACACAACTTGCTATCAAAGCTTCAAGAGCTTCAATGGCTAGTTTCTAGACCTGGTTTTTGGTCTTGTGGGATATCATAAGACGTATATAGAGGTGGAAATGGATAATGGTTAGGATATACGAAGGAAACGGGATGCAAGTTCTAATAATGGGAGTTCGCCCCTATTTATAGTGTTTTCAACACTTAGGCTCCAAGTTAAGGCTTAGGAAGTGTAAGATAGATAGAGTACTGAATAAGGGAGGCTAGTTAAGGTCTACACAAGTTCTTAGACTCTAGATTTGATCTAATCCTTCCTTGTGGCTCAAAATAACTCACGACATATATGTGATAAGAATGGTGATGTGTAGCAAGCTAGGAGGTGATGCACCTACTTTTCACACTTCTAAAATATCTTAGGATTCATAAATATCAGGTTTTCAAACTTGGAATGGAGGGAAATGGTTTGAAAATGTGTTTAGGAGGGAAAATACAAAACCGGATTCAAAAACTAGGGCTTGTAACTTATGTTTTGTGTTTTTGGTGATTAGGGGCTTAGGAAAGTGATTAGTGAATGATTAAGGCTTAATTAGGGTTTATACGTTCTATTTAAGAGATTTGTGTCCTTGGTTTGAAGTTTAACAAAGGTTTGATGTGAAAATGGGAAGTATACATTTGTAGATTAGGGTTTTCTAATGATCTAGGGTTTAATATTAGTAAATGTGATTATCCTCCTCTTAGATACTGATGTAAACTTAATTTAGGTCCTAAAAATTGTGTCTTAAGTGTCCAAAGAGTTCTCACACTTAGTTTAAGCGTTTAGTTTAGGTAAACATGTCTAAAGAGTGAAAATACCTATTTTGACCTAATTTACAAGTCATGCATTGAAATCTTGTACCTTGTGCATTAGGGTACTTGTACATTGTCTTAATATAATCTTATAATCTTAATGAAGTCCTATGAGTATTTGTAGACTTGTCCTTAAACAACTATGTGATGATTCCATGTATATTTCTTAATATAAGGGTTTTTATATCATTAAGCCTAATGACTTTCTATCTTGGGTAATTAGGGTTTATATCTTAATGTACACTTATTCTAAGTCTTATATAGTATGCTTATGACTTATATGGGTTCTACATTCTTAGTTTAAGGGTTTATATGAGTTGATCATATTCTAGGGTTATTTAAATAAGATTAAGGTTCTATGCTTTGAAAACTTGTACTTTATGCTTTAATAATTTGTAACTTGGTTCAAGATAAATGTATGATCATATTATGATACTTAGTTGAGTTTTATGTTTTGTTTCAAAAGATTAGAGTCTAATTCATTATAGGTTGGATTTTATATGCTAATCTTGGCTTTAGGTCATTTTCTTGTAATTAGCTTGTGATTAGTGAATATTAGTGTTTTATGATTATTTTCCTTTTCTTTATATGGTGGATTAGAATTAGTGTAAAGTTTATAATATTTTTACATAGTCATTTTGTGGTTACATTGCTTAAAATATTAGTTTATAAGTGATTTCTAGGGTTTCTATGGGAATTTAGGGTATCCTTGTTATATTTGAGTTGTTATTATTCATTGTTTATTCATATGATAACTTTTAGAACTCAGACTTGATATATACATAGTGTTTATAACATATATGAATATGTTGATTTGGCAATTGTGATAGTGAGATCCATAAGTCAGTCATGTAGTATAGTGAAAATACAATTTTTTTTGAGTAAAATCACCTCTTTTTTTTATAAACATGGATATTATATAACCAAAACTACTGGATGTTATAGCTAGGCACCCCACCAGTAGACGTGCTAGACACTGCTACAGAAACATTTACGGTAGCCTTTAAAAAACAGAGGAGTCGGGAAAGACAAGTGGCTCAAAGAGAAAACTTCTAACCGCACTCGAACAAGCATCCAAGTAGGACAAAACCCAATAGCTGAGCACCTTTGGAGACTATTGCTTTTTCTGAACGCTTAGTATCTATTATGAAGACAATTATATTAGCTATAACGAACTACCAACTATGAGTTATGTGTAACAAATGATACATCTTTATTGCATGATAACAAACTATCCAGCATCATTTGTGTGTCGCCTAGTTTGCAATATGACCTATAAAACCATACCTATCGCGCCCGCCCTCCAACGCAGTGGAGCGCGGGCACAAGACCTAGTAACAAATAACAATTGAAAGCAGTAAATATATAAAGACGATGCACGTGTTTAACACGTTTCCCTTAAAACAGATTCATCGTCTATTTTTCTGGGTACAACGTCCAGAGCTGTTGTACAGCTGGACTAGAAAAACTTGCCTGAAAGATCACGGAAGCCTTCTACGTTTCTGATCGAAAACTACTGGAAAAACCTTTTGGTAATCGATCTGGAAAAAGGCTGCGTTTTTCTATGTATAAACTGAATGAGGAGAGGTTATATTTATATTGAAAACTTGACTTGTTCTCAAAGAAAAATATATACCATAATCAGCAAAATATGTTATTACTAAAACAGATTTCCCTGTCTTTTAAACACACAAAATATTTTGCAAATAACTTATGTATTAAGTTAACATCTATTCCTAAAATAGATGTACATAATTTTTTGGAAAAAATCCGAATTCGCACAAAAAAGATACTGAAATCTGCCCGCATCCAAGCGAATTTCGGAGCTGCATTCATGTCCGAAAGTCGCACGCTCATACACAAGTTCAATAGCTTCGAACCCGTTTTTGGCCTAGAAATCTCACTTTCTGCACCACCCCCTCCCCTGCGCGCGTAGGCATGGGAGTAAAAACCTACAAATGAATATTTAAGGTAGAAACCAAAATTTCTTTATAAACATGATTTAATTTCATGTTTTTGGCGATGTGTGACAAATATTTTTCCAAAGTTTGTGTTTCACGTGACTCACTTTGAGACACGATATCTCATTCATATTAACACCATATTTGACATAATTTAGCTCGTTACGAAGCTCTCTTCGAGGAGAACGCAAAGCTACTAAGTACTACGAATATATATAACATATACATATATTAAAATATGTCTAAATTATTACAAAAACCCATTTAGTAAAAAAAATTCCAATAATCCCCCACATGAATGGGAATCGGTCGAAAACATATGAAAGTTTCGACAAAATTTCTCCGGTTAAGTCCTGCATAGGATAGGTAGATGTGATCCTTTAAACCTTCCCTTGTGAGATGCACTTAGTCTCCTAGATATAAGTAGACGCATTGTCCTTGAACTCAGCCTATGTTTACGTAGAAGACAATACATACTCACACAAGACTCTCCCTGACCTTGTCAAGTCCTCATAGTCGTGCTCGTTATGGTCATGAACACTCGCCTGGTTCTGCAAGAGCTCTCAGAAATTACGTCCCACATAATTTCCTTCAAAGAGACCCCACTTATCTCTCACATATGTGATTTCAACTTGAATCATAAAAAACATATGTTTTATGATTTCATCTTGAATCATCATGCTTTATGATTTCATCCTGAATCATTTAGCCATATGTTTAACCTCTCAACAAGTCACATTGTTCTAGGAATGGAATAGGAAAGTTATTGTATTAAGTAACTCTCCCACATTGACGTGACTTCCCCCACATTTCTATGATTAGGTTTGTAGAAACTAGAAGGAGGGGGGGTTGAATAGTTTCTCTTCGGTCTATGTCCTAATTAAAATTCCTTTCCATTAGGTTTGTCCGAAAAGTATCTTTTACTTGAAAGCTAGTTACATAGTGATTAGGTTCAATTATAATGCATTAACAATGACAAATAGTAGATGTATGCAATGTAATATAGTAAGTAAGTAAAAGGTAAGGAAAGAAGCAACCTAATATGGAGACACCAAGATTTATAGTGGTTCGGCAACGAAGATCTATCTTCGTTCCTACTCCACTCCTCGAGTACACCTTACTCGAGATTTCCACTATATCCACAAGCTCCCTTCTTGGCGGAGAAAACCTTACAATGTTGCTTACATTATTTTCCGACACTAAGCTAAATGTCGAGACCTAATCTTAGCTAGGACCAATCTACATACCTCGCATACTTCACCATTTTCCGACACAAGGCTAGATGTCTGTTGGGAATAAAATGTAGCCAGTGCACTTGAACGCTGACAAGAAGAAAACAAGTGTTGATAAGAAGAAAACAAACGTTGACAGATCAAGCGTTGACTGGAAGAATTCAAGCGTTGATAGGTTGAAGACAAGCACTGATAGAAAGATATGGTCTACGCGTATTTTGTTTCTAGTTTGTTTCTAGTAAAGATAGGATCAACAATGTATTTTCTATAATTATCTTTACCTAGAATAGCTGATACGTAGACTCTTGTACAAGGCTTCTTATGTCTATAAAAGAAGACCTTTTAGGTTATGTTTCATATAAGTTTTTCATACGTTTAAACACTTTCATTGTAAGCAAGTTCGTTATTATCAATCAAGTGAAAGTTTGTTTTACAACTGTTTGTGTGTTCTTGTTTGAGTGTTAATTCCGCATAACACTTAAATTGTTTCATACATAAACAAAGTTTCTTTACGTGTTTAACTTGATCTAATCTCGTTTACACAAGCTAAATTGATCTAAGTTTGGGATCAACAAGTGGTATCAGAGCTTGTTGAGAAACTTTGATCTAAAAGAACACAAGAACCCTAAATCACCAAAAACCCTAATTTTCACAAAACCCTAAAAACATCATGTCTACTCCAGAAGTAACCTCCTCCTCATCCTCAAACCACAACATCAAGATTCCCATGCTAGATGCAGACAATTTTGAGCTATGGAAGTTTAACTTTGAGCAATATCTGCAAATCCATGACTACACTCTCTGGGAGATTATTGAATATGGAAACACATTCAATAAAGCTCAAAAGATTGCTGATGCCATTGCTACAAGATCAGCTGTTCAAGGATGCTCTGAAGCAGATAAGAAAGAAAAACCTGAAGATGGTAGAGATGTGTCTGCTGAGGACATAGCAAAGAGAAGGGTTGATATGAAAACCCTAATCATTCTAAAACTATCGTTGGGACAAGAAAATCAGCACAAATATAGAGGTTATGAGTCTACAAAAGACCTTTGGGCAGCCCTTGAAGTTGCCTATGGTGGTAATGCTGATACTGTGGAAGAGAAAAAGAAGCAACTCTTACATGAGTATGCTGTTTTTAAGGCTCAACCTAATGAGAAGCTAAGTAGTGTGAGAAGCAGACTTCTTGACATTACAAGCAAGCTGTCCTTCATGGGGACATTGATTGGTGATGTTGACATTATTGCCACTTTTCTTAAAAGCCTTTGTGATGCCTGGAAGATTGAGGCAAGATCTATAATTGCCAACAACACTCACAAAAGTTCTACTTTTGATGATGTTTACAACAAACAGAGGCTGTTGGAGAATGAAACTCTTTTGGAGCATGGAAGTAAGTCTACTAATGGAAACATGGCCTTCTTCTCACATAGTGAAGGTCAATATGATCAGAAGGATTCTTACATGCACCCAGTTACTGGATCAACATGTGCCAATGCTGGATCATATCCTGTCAACGCCTCACATTCAGACGCTGACACATACAAAATTGACTCTCCAAGAGTTAAGCCTGCTGGTATTGATCTGGATACTATGTGTGCATACATTGCTTCATTGCCCAATGGTTTAGTGATTACTTATGAGGACCTTGAGCAAATAAGTGATGAACATTTTGGAGGAGATGGATATTAAGTGGAATATGGCTCTTGCAAGTATAAGAGCAAACAGATGGAATAGAAGATTCAAGAAGAAGATGACTTTTAATGATAAGGACACTGCTGGATTTGATAAATCCAAGGTTGAGTGTTACAATTGTCATCGTATGGGGCACTTTATGAGAGAATGAAGATCTCCAAGAAGATCTGATGCTGGAAAACCCTCAAGCCAAATTGTTAAGGCTCAGGATCCCAAGGCCATAATGGCAATGCAAGAAATTGATGGTGTTGGATGGGACTGGAGCTATTTGGCTAAGGATGAGGAAGAGGATAAAGCTTTGGTTACTGAGATAGAAGAAGAAGAGCATGTTCATTATGCTCTCATGGCACACTCCTCATCTTCATCAGACAATAAGGTATATGATGATGCTTTTTATAGTAAGGGTTGTCATTTAAATACTGAAAGACTTAACAAAGAGTTTTTAAGACTGTTAGGAGATGTGAGTAATGAGAGATGCAAGTTGTCTAACTATCAACTTGCTCTTACTCAAAATGAAAAGACAGTTTCTGAGTATAAGAAAATGGAGCTTTATCTAAAAGATAAAATTAATATCTTAAAACATGATTTAAATGCTAGTACTGATATTAGAAACATCATGAAGAGGGTCAATGCTGAACTATAGGTTAAGATAGATGAGGCTATCAAGATTAAGGATAATGTAGACCTTAAAATTCAAAGATTTGATAAGGCCTCACAAACCCTAGGAGAATGTGTTAGTAAACAAAGGGATGCTAGGGATATGACTGGGATTGGGATGAAAGAGTATGCTGGTGTTCCACCACCAGCTGGGGACTTCTATGGTGTCCAAAGAAAGGACTTATCTTGGGCTGGTTTACCAGAACTCCAAGAAGAGAAATTTATTCCTCCACCAAGAGTCCTTACCCCAGTAGAAGAATATAGGCAAAAGTTGACTGATTTGGATGAATGGAAGAAAGCCAACCCTACCTTGTTTTTCAAGGGTGGCATGCTTTGTGATAGCCCAAATGAGTCTACCCCTATCAAAGTAACAAACCCAATCACTGGCAAGACACTGCAGAAATGTATAGGAATACTAGGTCACCAAAAAGCCAAGTTAGTGATAATGGAACACGTTTATTTTCTTCTAGACCTAGAGTTATGTCTAGAAACGCCTGTTATACTTGTGGTAGCTTTTCACATTTAGCCTATAAGTGTGTCAACGCTTCCAAAGTCAACGTTGACAAAAGGTCAAACACTGTCAGACCCAAAACTTTTGTGGAGCAAAGTCCACAAGTTGTTAGACCAGCCCTATTCTTTACTAAAGGGTCTAACACTTGTGGACAAAGACCTTTTCAGAAGACCAATACATGGTCTAATAGGCAATGAGTTCCTGTAGCAAACCCTAGGTTCAACGCTGATAAGGGTAATTTCAGCGTTGACAAGACCAAATCAAACGCTGACAGAAACGTTGCTAGACCAAATAATGGTAAATATTTGCAACCACAGGGAAAGGGGTCTAAAGCTTCTTCTAGCTTGACATAGAGACCTAAGCAAGATCAAAACCCTAATTCTAATGGGATTTCTATGACCTATAACAGATTTAATTATATTTCAAAGGTCATCACAAAACCAATTGGGGTTAACTGGGTGTTCAATCCAAAAAGGGATGAACAAGGGGTTGTTATGAGGACTAAGTCTGTTCTTATTGAACAACCAAATGAATCCAAGTCTGCTCAGGCTTGGGTTCCCAAAGAAAACTAATTTGTTTTCTTTATGTGTAGGGCATTCAAAAACAGGTGAATGATTATGGCTATTGGGATAGTGGATGCTCTAGGCACATGACTGGGAAGGAAGATTATCTCACAAACTTCACTCCCATTAAGGATGGTGATAAAGTTTACTTTGGAGGCGGATATGGAACTATCACAGGCAAAGGAACTCTTCTCACCAACAATTTGCGTTTTGAAAACGTGTTTCCCGTAAAAGAACTTGATTATAATCTTTTTAGTGTATCACAAGTTTGTGATAACAAAAATAAGGTTCTTTTCACTGATACTGAATGCTTGGTGTTGAGCAAGGATTTTAAAATGCCAGATGAGAAATTTATTGATTATAGGACACCTAGGCATAAGGAAATTTATAATGTGAATCTTAATGGTATTAGGATGAATAATAACTTGTCATGTCTTTATGCTAAAGCTTCAGTTGATGAGAGTAATCTATGGCACAGGAGACTAGGGTACATTAACTTTAAAAATATAAACAGACTTGTGAGACATGGCTTGGTTGATGGTTTGCCTGAAAAGGATTTCCACAATCACCACTCTTGTGTTGCATGCCTTAAAGGCAAACAGCACAAGGTCTCATTTAAGTCTAAACAGGTGCACTCTAGTTCTAAACCACTTCACTTGCTGCATATGGACCTGTTTGGTCCAACTAATATAGAGAGTTTGAATGGTAAATCATACTGCTTTGTCATCACAGATGACTTTTCTAGGTTTACTTGGACTTTCTTTTTAGCCATGAAAAGTGACACTACTGATACTTTAATTAACTTTATTAACCAAATTGAAAAGAAAACTGGTAATGAAGTTAAAATGCTTAGAAGTGATAATGGTGGTGAGTTTAGAAATAAGCTATTGGATGATTTTTGTGCTAAGAAAGGGATTACTAGACAGTTTAGTATTGCTAGAACCCCACAGCAAAATAGGGTTGCTGAGAGAAAGAATAGAACCCTAATTGAAGCAGCCAGGACTATGTTGGCTGATGCTCACTTTCCCATTGCATTTTGGGCTGAGGCTGTGAATACAGCTTGTTATGTTCAGAATAGAGCATTAGTCAACAAGATACATAACAAAACACCTTATGAGTTACTTTGGGGAAGGAAACCTAATATTGGTTTTCTTAAACCTTTTGGTTGTCATGTAGTTGTGTTGGATACTAGTGATGCCTTAGGTAAATTTAGTGCTAAAGGTGATGAAGGCTATTTCATGGGTTATTCAGTGCAGAGTAAAGGATATAGGGTTTACCTTAAGAAGGAAAAATGTATACTTGAAAAAGTACATGTTAGGTTTTTAGAGAGTAAACCTAGTGATCCTGAAAGTGGTCCAAATTGGTTGTTTGACTTGGAACCTCTATCTAGGACTTTGAATTATATGCATGTTACTAATCCAGACATTGTGAAGGTAACTTCAAATGTTGTGGAAGAACAAGTTGTTGATGTTTCAGGTACATAAGTTAATGAAGAGGTTAGATCACAAGCAGACAAGTCATCTCCCATACTTGAGTATGTCATAATTCCCATATGGACAGACGCTTTTGCTGCTGCTGCTGCTGGAAAGGAAAATGGTGGTCCCCAAGTATCACCAGTTAACAACATGCATGGTCTTTCAGGAGCTGACAAAGGAAAATCTGGCGCTGACAAGACAACTTCAGGCGTTGATGGCTCAAACGTTGACAACACCATTTCAGGCGTTGATGGATCCAACGATGACAACCTTGGTTCAGGCGTTGACAACTCCTTTGCCCATCTTTTCTCTTCCAATTATGAACAAGGTGAACCTTCAAACAGAAATGGAGAGGTTCATTCAGATATTGATGGAAGAGAGTCTGAAGAGGATATTAACAATATGGAAGATGAGATTGAGGACAACACACTTATTGAAGGAGGAGTGCTTACTACTACTACCAAAAATCATCCTCCTTCTCTTATTATTGGTGATGTGATGTCTCCTGTTCAAACTAGAAGATATCCTCAGAATCTTAGAGGATTTATTGCTAATATTCATAAGAAGGTTGATGCCCCTCTTGTTCAAGCATGTTTGTTTGCCTGTTTTCTGTCACAACAGGAACCCAAAAGAAGATTTTTGATGCTCTCAAAGAACCAAGTTGGGTGGAAGCAATGCAGGATGAGCTTCACCAATTTGCTATTCAGGATGTTTGGGAGCTGGTTGATTGTCCCAGATATGTCAGACCTATTGGGACAAGATGGGTTCTTAGAAACAAGAAAGATGAAAGAGGCATTGTGGTCAGAAACAAGGCACGTTTAGTGGCTCAAGGATATACACAAGAGGAAGGGATAGACTATGAGGAGGTCTTTGCACCAGTTGCAAGGATTGAGGCTATAAGGATATTTCTAGCCTATGCTTCCTGCATGGGTTTTACTGTCTATCAAATGGATGTGAAGAGTGCCCTCCTTTATGGCACAATTGTTGAGGAGGTTTATGTAATGCAGCCTCCTGGTTTTGAAGATCCAGAGCATCTAGACAAGGTGTATCGAGTCAAGAAAGCTATGTATGGACTTCATCAAGCCCCAAGAGCATGGTATGGCACATTGTCCACTTATCTGGTGGAAAATGGATCCAAAAGGGGCACCATAGACCAGACCTTGTTTACAAAGAAGACTGGTAAGGATGTCTTACTTGTTCAGGTTTATGTGGATGATATCATCTTTGGCTCTACAAATCCAAAGATAAGTGAAGACATTTCCAAGCTTATGACAGACAAATTCAAGATGAGTGCAATGAGGGAGATGAACTTCTTTTTAGGGTTACAAGTTCAGCAGAAAGAAGATGGTATCTTCATCTCTCAGGATAAATATGTGGCAGAAATCTTGAAGAAGTTTGGCTTTTCTCCACATGAAAAGCGGGCTAGTACTCCTAGGATAGAGAACACCCTTGGGCAAAAGTTGGAGATGGAAAAGATGTGGATGTCAGGCACTATAGATCAATGATTGGTTCATTGATGTATCTCACAGCCTCAAGACCTGACATTATGTTTGTTGTGTGTGCATGTGCACGCCATCAAGTCACTCCTAAAGAATGTCACCTTCATGCTGTCAAGAGAATCTTTAGGTACCTTAGATGTTATCTAGACCTTGGATTATGGTATCCAAAAGATTCACCATTGGAGCTTATTGCATATTCAGACAGTGACTATGGTGGTGATAAATTTGATAGAAAATCCACAACTGGTGGATGTCAGTTTCTTGGGAGTAGGTTAATATCTTGGCAATGCAAGAAACAAACAGTGATGGCCAATTCTACAACTGAAGTAGAGTATGTTGCTGCAGCTGCTTGTTGTGGACAAGTCTTGTGGATTCAAAACCAGCTGTTGGATTATGGGTATAATTTCATGCGTACCAAGATTTTTGTAGACAATAACAGTAGTTTATGCATTATTAAAAATCCTGTACATCATTCTAAAACAAAACACATAGAAATTAGACATCATTTTATAAGAGATTGTTTTAAAAAGGGTTTAATACAACCAGATAGGGTTGACACAAAAGAAAATGTGTCTGATTTATTAACTAAACCTTTTGATACTAGAAGGTTTCAATAATTGGTAACAAGTATTGGAATGATATGCATTGTTATTGGTCTTTTTGAAAAGTTAGATTTTCCACTATATTTGTCTAACGCTGACAAAGGTTATCTTAACGCTGATAAGTGTTATCGTGACGTTGTCAGCAACATGTTAGTTTTGTGGTTTTTGATCTAAGTGTGCAGGCTTTGTTAGCATTGTACCATTGGATACAGAGTTGCTTATGGATCCTTGGAGAATCATTTGAACATGTTTTCATTTATGGATGATGGTTGGAATATTTATATTCCTATCTTGACATAAATTTTTATATTCATGCATATTATAGGGCAACATATGTATCACGGTTTAAGGGGAGGTTTTAGGAACCTTTAGGACTTTTGGGTATTCTTATAATACTCTTATTACAATTCTAGATTGTGTCCACAGGTGAGTATGAGTTAGTTTACTAAATCATGAGGCACTGTAGCATGCAAAATTGATATACTATGCATGCTGCCAAGACATTTTTGGCCTAGAATTAGATGTGGTCTGTTGGGAGACTTGGGAATGATTTACAATGAGTTTACCTGGGAGTTACAAGGGATTTTATGAGATAACTTAATTGTTAAGCATTTTGGTTAGCAAGGGACACTAGAGGACTGTTATGTCTATCTTGCATAAGCAAGTGTGCATAACTGGACAGTGCTTGCCGCCCTATAATAATTATCAATTTATAGGTTATCTTCACTAGGATAAATTACTTTGTTAAGGTCCTTTTTCATTTTTATTACTTTTATTTTTGGACGCTAACAAATATTTTTCCAAGTGTTGTTGTGACCAATTTAGACGCTGATGAGACTGCTTTTATACATAGTCTCATCTTCCAAATAGGGCTTAAAATGCATTAAATATCATCAAAATACCCATATATATGCTTGTGTTTGCTACTTGTGTATTTTAGGTACGGATATTGAGAAAATGACAAAAGATCACAAGAATCAATCAAAAACGAACACGGGAAACGAAGCCGCACAATGAACCAAGCCCTAATGAAGACTTTCCCAAGATCAACCCTTGAAGATTTGAAGAATTATGAAGAAGGGTCCTCCAATATAGAAGAAATGACACTTTATACCCTTGTATCCTCATAATTACAAGTTTGGTCCCTAAAGTTTGTCAAAATTACAAAAAGGACCCTCAACTTTGAAGAATTAGCAAGTTTAGCCCCTCAACAAAGCTAAATTGTCAACCAATATCATCCACAAAGTCAAATACATCATGAAGTCCTTCAAAGTATAAGAAATGACAAGTTTGGTCCTTTGAAAATTCCAAAATTACACAAAGGACCCTCAACTTTCAACATTTGGCAAAAATGGTCCCTCAATCATCAAGACTTGGCAATTTCAGTCCTCCAAGATATCAATTATGCAAGTCTATACCATTATCGTTGAAGAAAATACCAAACCAGCCCTTGAAGAATTCAAAAATGGCAAGAATTACCCCTGATTTCACTTTGTAAAAGTTTTTGGGCCAAAAATGTAAAAAGGCAAAAGTTGACATAGCTGATTATGACGTTGATAGAAGTTTGGAATACATTTGACAAGTTCATGAAAGATGGGGGTGTTAAGCTGGCAGACAAAGAAGTAACCTAGACCAGTGGTGGGGTGACACGTGCCCCACTCACTCTTTCCACCAATGAAGATCCACCATTTCTCCATGTCATCCTCCACTAAAAACCTGCTATAACTAATCTTGGATTAGTTTAATCCTTTGGCACTTAACACCATTTTTAAAACCCAAATCAAGTGAGTTGGTTAAGGTGTGGTGAGGCTTATAACTTGGGGATAATCAAGTGTGGGGTAACAAGTTTGCATCAATCAAGTTTTCCCAAGTTTCTTATTTTTATGATATTTTGCTTTAACCTTGTTCAATCTTAGCAGGCTTATTGTGGAAGCTTGTGCTTGTTCTTGCTAGCACATAAGCTCAAAATTCGTGGGTGTGGATGTACATCCATGAGGTTTGCATACTTAATCTCAAAATCTGCTTAAATTGTGACTTTTGGTGATATTTGTATGAAACTTGTGTTCTTGTGAATTTTGTGGCTTTTTCTTGCTTGAATCTGTTTATTATACTTGTTTTAGTGTTAATTGATGCTTGGTTGGCCTGAAATCTCACTTTGCTTTTGAAAAAATTTGATTTGGAAAAGTTAAAGGGGTGTTTGGGTCTACTGGTTTGTGCTTGCATCTTGTTATTGTGTTGTTAGTTTGTGTTGTTTATGCTTTGTATCTGCTATACCTTTGTTTGAGAGTGTTTTGCTGCAAGTTTCTGAGTTTGAAACCTTGAATCAAACAAATTGCTATATCTTGTTGAGTTGACTGATTTTTGACCTAAAATTTTGGGAAAACCTAGAGTTTATGCATGTTTAGGGATAAAAGCTGTTAAAACATCATCAATATAACCTATTTGAAAGATTTGAAGTGTTGAAATTGGCTTGTGTGTCAAATACATCAGCAAAAAGTAAAAAACTGCATGTGTTAGTGTTCATCAGTAACTTTCATTGCTTGAATCTTGCTTAATTCTTTGAACCAGTGCATGAAACCTGTTTAGACTTGCTTATTGGAGTTTATAATAGCTTGTGTGTGCATTTGGTTGAATTTGGCTGGCTGATTATTGCTAAAACTGCTTATTTGTGCTCAACTGCTTATTGTTCATGTCTGTATCATGTCTGATGATTGATTGATTAAACTGTATCAATTGGGTGTTAGTGATTGTGTTATTTTGATTGTGATTGACTCCTTTTGATCCATAGATCATTTGGGTGCCTTTGTGAAATTTGAATCCAAGAAAAAGTCACTAAAGACAAAAAGTCAAAATAGTCAAGCAGTGGAAAAAGTTTCCACTGCTCAACATCCAAAACTAGCCCCTGCTAGTGCAATTTTGTCATCAGCTTATCAAAAAGCTATTCTAGCTTATTCTGACTTGCAACAACTTATTTTTTGTGATAGATCTTCATTATTTGACCCATTTAAGTGGACTGGAGCTTATTGGACTTTGACTTTGACTTTTTACTAGAAAACCAACTCATTTGACTTTTAACATAAGTGCTTATTTGATTTTTCCAGCTTATTGAGTGTGCTTATTGAGTAGGTTTTTGATTATTAAGCTTAGTTTTGTCATAAGAAACATTTTGCAACTTGAATCAGCATCTGAGGTGGTTTAGATCATAAAAACGACTATTTTGTCGTTTTGTGAATAAGTTTGTGAACTGTTTCTGGCTTATTAAGTGGGCTTATTTGAAATTTCTTTTTGCAGAAGTCTTTGTTAGGTCAAAAGAAGCTTGTGTGTTAAATTTTAGCTTATGGCATCAGCTTATGGCTTAATGGGCTTAAAAGCCCATTAAGAATAAGCTGCTTATTATAAGTTAGCTTATTTCACATTTTCAGCTTTTGGGCCTTTGGAAAAAGTTGTTTAAAATCAAATTTTGAGTCAACCTGTACTTTTTGGGCTTATTTTGAACACCTTTTCTTATTGGGCCTTAATTAAGCCCAATAAGGGTCTGTTTTGGGTTTGGCCCATTTTCTAGGCCCAATAGGGGTATTTAGGTAATTTCGCTTTCATTTCTGAGTTATTTAGGTTAAATTAAGCTAGTTTGCAAGTTTTTAGAATTTTTTATAATTTTTGGATTTTTAATATTATTTTAATATTATTTTATTATTAAAAATTAAAAGTCTGATTTTCTAGGTTTTTATATTTTTCCTAGGTTCTAAACACTTAATTAGGATTTTTTCAACTTTCCAAATATTTTTGGAGTGTTTCAATTATTTTCTAGAATTAATTTAAGTTTTAATTGATTTTAGGAGTTTTTAATTGTTTAAAAATAGTTTTAATAGGTTTTAAAATTTTGAAAAATAGTTTTTAGCTTAATTAGAGTATTTTTGAGGTTTACAAACTTTAAAATCTTGTTTAGGGCTTTTTAATAATTAATTTTGATTTTTAGGGCTTTAATTAGCATTAAAAAGTCATTATCTAATTAATTAAAAGGTTTTTGCATGTTTTGATTTTTTGTAAACTCTTAGAATATTATTAGGGATTTTTGGTAATTTTTAGAAATTTTTAGGTTAAAAAATTAATTTTGGTGGTTTTTACGACTTTACGTGTACGCCTTTTTAGAATTAGTTTAATCCGTCTTCATAACCGTCATTCTCTTCTTATCCCTTTTCTATTTTTTCTTTCTCAAATATAATCACAAATTAATCCATATCATTACACACATAACACACTAGCCTCCTTGAGAACGAACTTAGTTGGTCATTAGTGCTTGGTTTTCCTAATCCGACACTTAATACTTGCCACATTTACCATCCTTTTCCTAAAGGGGTAATTTTACAACTATCATTTTGGCGCCCCTGCCTGGGAGGCGTGTTGTGTTTTGATTTGGCATTGTTGTTTTTATACTAACCATAATTAGTATTTGTATTAGTAGCACTCTACTAATACGTATTATCGGTTTTCGGTTTTTGTGTGAATATTATTAATATATTGTATACGTAGAACAATAAATTCACAAGTACTCCAAATACGTGAGAAATCACAACCTTGACTTGGGAGGTCATTACCCAATCATTGTATTCGAATCTCAAACCAAAGAAAAAGGCAAAAATAGATAAATACTTTCGTGAAGCTTAATCTTGAAAATACAAACTATAAGGTGGGTATAAGGCGTTTATTATAAAATATATCCTAAGGAAAAAGGCTCTTAAGTGCTTCGCGCCGCCTCGCTTCCCCGCTTGCTTGTGAGTATTTGATTGTGAGAGCTAATCGAGGGTTTTGCCGCCCAAAGTATTACTAAGTATCATATATATTTTCTTGGTTTCTATTGATTAAACCCTCTTGAACGTTTTGGTGTTCCACCAACGTTCTAAAGTCATCGAAGGCGTTCACTTCACGTGATCGTTTTCATTACTTGAGGCTTCTTTAATCAAGAGATTTGATTAAGGAGGAGATTTGTAGATTTTTGTCTACTTAATACATTTCACCAATTTCCAAAAAGGTTAATACAATCAAAAACCACAAAAAAATTGAAAAAATACAAAAGCCCAAAAAGAATCTTCTTTGCTCGTCCCCTCGTTGTACGTGACGTTTATGCTAACTCGAAATCAAGCAAGACGTGCACGTAAACGAAAGAACAAAACTCCCACTCCCAACAATTTTAGTGAGGAGTCTCCTATTGACGAACCCATTGTAAGAGAAGCACCAACCATGGCGAATCGAACTATGATGGAGTTACTTCAAGCACTCACCAAGGGTTATGGAGAGGCTAGTGTGATTCCCGCTATCCTTGCGGAGAATTTTGAGGTGAAAACGGGTTTGTTGTCGATGATCCAAAACAACAAATTCCGTGGTGATGAGAAGGACAATCCACACAACCATATCCGCCAATTCAATCGTCTTACCGCTACTTGCAAGTTTAAGGATGTCTCTAACGACTCGATTAAGATGATGCTTTTTCCGTATTCCTTAGTGGGGCCCGCTAAAATTTGGTTAGAGAAAGAGCCACCTAATTCTATATTGACGTGGAAGGATCTCGTGTCTAAGTTTGTGAACCAATTTTTTCCGCCCTCTAAGACTACGCACTTGAAAAACGAGATTTCAAAGTTTTCACAAGAATTTAATGAAAGTTTTTCAACGGCTTGGAATAGGTTTAAGGAAATGTTACATGAATGTCCTCATCACGGTTTTTCCGATTTGCATCAAATTGACACGTTTTACAATGGACTTAATGATCATGAAAGGGATTATTTGAATGCCGCCGCGGGTGGTAATTTTTTTGTGTAAAACGGTTGAGGAAGCTTTGGTGATAATTGAAAATAGATCTAAGGTGTATAGTCCTCGTAGCACGTCTAGTGTTCGTAAGGCTTCGTCTTCGGCTTCACCTTCTTTGTCTACTACCATCGATGCTTGCCAAATTGAGGCGAACTTGGAAAACAAGATTTTTGATAAGTTGAAAGGACTTTTGATTGAGTTTAAAGTTGGTGAACCAAGTGCTCCCGCTACGGCTAAAGCGGTTGAGGTTTCTTGCATGTATTGTGGTGGAGGTCATGATTTCTCCGAGTGCATTACCAACGGTGGTAACACTTCGAGTGCCTTCGCGTCCACAGGAAATTACAACCAAAACGGTCAAGTTTCCCGCTCTAATAAAATGACTGCACCGGGTTTTGGTTCAAATCAAAATGCTAACAACAACTATCGCAACAATCAAGTTGGTTTCAAAAACAATTACAACAAGGGAAACTATGGGAATCAAGGGGCTAATAATCAAGTTTCAAACAAAAATGATTTTCAAAATAACAACAAAAGTTTGCAAACATTGAAAGATCTTCCAAGTGAGTTTGTTGAATATGCTAGTGGGAATGATTCTAGGTTTGACAATATTCAAAGAGAAATCATTAGCCTAAGATCCGAGTTTAAGAACGACTTGAAGAAAGAGTTGAAAAATGAGTTAGCTAATGAACTTAAAATCCACACCAACAAGATGGAAGGAAATGTCACTAGGTTGCAACAAAACCAACAAAAGATGGAACAAGGGCAACATGAGATTAAACAAGAGATGATTAAGGCCGAGAAAAGGCAAACCGAAGCCGTATTGAGGCAATCTAATTTTGAAGATAAAATCTCGTCTATGTTTGAGGCAATAATGTGTAAACCGTCGTCAAGTGGTCTTCCTAGCAACACCATATCCAACCCTAAGGGTGAGATGAAAGTGATTACCACACGTAGTGGTAAGACACTTAAGGAGCCGACTCCTCAGCCAATTGCTCCTACGGAGGAAGCAATTGAGGAAGAACCCGAGGTGGTGGTCCAAAAGGAGCATGTCCCAATCCCACGAAGTACCGCTCATGCCACACCTACGGTCGACCCATTACCATCATTGGAACCCGAGATTCCAAAGGCTATGCCTACTATGCCTCAACCCACACCACCTTTGCCCTATCCATCGAGACTTAGGAAGGAGAAACGTCAAGAGCGCGACAATTACCAATTTGAGCTTTTTATGAAAATGTTTCGTGATTTGCACCTTAATGTGAGTTTCGCCGATGCTTTGGTCATGATGCCTCGATTTGCCGCTAACTTTGAGAGTATGTTGAACAACAATGAGAAATTGCACCAATTGTCTAGTTGTTCGTCGGTTTATCTTAATCGCATACCTCAAAAAGTCAGTGATCCCGGTAAATTTTTGATCCCTTGTGCAATCCAAGATATGGAAGAATGCTTCGCCTTGGCCGATCTTGGTGCTAGCATTAACTTGATGCCACTTGCAATCTTCAAGTCGCTCAATCTTCCTAATCTTACTCCTTCACTAATGTCTATCGAGTTGGCCGACCATTCCACGATTCCCGCATGTGGTTTGGCGGAAGACGTTTTTGTGAAAGTGGGGAAGTTCTACTATCCCGTAGACTTTATCGTTGTTGATATCCCCACGGATCCTCAAGTTCCTCTCATTTTAGGTCGTTCGTTTTTAGATACGTCTATGGCTTTGATTGATGTGCATGCTAGAAAGATCACCTTACATTTCAACGACGAGGAACTTGTTATAAACGCAACTCAAAACTCTCAAATTTCTCATGTTTATTCCGTTGCAACCATAAACCTCGTTGATATGATTGACGTGGTTTGCGAGGAATTTTCACAAGAAGTTCTAGGTTTTGGTGATGAAGAAACTAGTGGCAATCCCACTATGTTAGATCCAATTCTTGATAATTCGACACCAACCTTCACTCCTTTTGAGGGTGGTGGTTTTACGTTGGAAGAATGCAATATTCCACGTACTTGTGACGAAGACCTCGACAACGATGAGGACTTCTCGATTATCAAGGATTTTCTCAACGATTTCCCATTTCCTCCACCCGAGGAGGTTATGAGTATCGAGCCCAAATCTTCACTTGAGGAACCACCTATCCTTGAGTTGAAAGATTTACCTCCTCATCTCGAATATGTCTATTTGGAGGAGGACGACAAGTTGCCGGTTATTATTGTGAAGGATCTTTCGAATGATGAAAAAACCGCACTTGTCGATGTTCTAAAGGACCACAAAAGGGCGATTGCGTGGAAGTTATCCGACATTAAGGGGATCGATCCCAAATTTTGTACCCACAAAATCTTAATGGAGGAAGATTTCAAGCCAACAATCCAAAGTCAAAGGAGGGTGAACCCCAAAATTCACGACGTCATCAAAAAAGAGGTCCTTAAACTCCTTGACGCGGGAATGATTTACCCTATTTTCGATAGCCCTTGGGTGAGTCCTATTCATTGTGTCCCTAAAAAGGGAGGGATGACCGTTGTGCCAAACGATGCCAACGAGTTGATTCCCACTAGACTCGTGACCGGATGGAGAGTGTGCATTGACTATCGAAAGTTGAATGAAGCCACTCGAAAAGACCATTTTCCCTTCCCCTTCATGGACCAAATGTTGGAGCGTCTTGCGGGAAACGATTTCTATTGCTTTCTTGATGGTTTTTCCGGTTACTTCCAAATTCCCATCGACCCTCGTGATCAAGAAAAAACTACGTTTACGTGTCCATATGGAACGTTTGCCTATCGTAGAATGCCATTCGGACTTTGCAATGCACCGGGAACCTTTCAAAGGTGCATGATGGCTATTTTTCATGACATGATCGAGAAGACGATGGAAGTCTTCATGGATGACTTTTCCGTGTTTGGTGATTCTTTCACTTCGTGTTTGTCGAACCTTGAGAGAATGTTAAAACGTTGTGAGGAAACCAACCTTGTGCTCAATTGGGAAAAGTGTCATTAAGTGGAATCGTCTTAGGGCACAAGGTCTCGAAAGCGGGGATTGAGGTAGATCAAGCTAAGGTAGACGTCATCGCCAAATTACCTCATCCCAAAACCGTCAAGGGAGTTAGGAGTTTCCTAGGCCACGCGGGCTTTTATCGTCGATTCATCAAGGACTTTTCAAAGATTTCTCGACCTATTACGCATCTTCTTGAAAAAGAGGCACGTTTTGTCTTTGACGAAGATTGTGTACGAGCCTTTGAAATCCTTAAGAGGAAACTTACCGAAGCTCCCATTCTTGTTGCTCCCAATTGGAACCTCCCCTTTGAGCTCATGTGTGATGCTAGTGATTACGCTATAGGGGCCGTTTTGGGGCAACGTCATGATAAACACTTCTTGCCTATTCACTATGCTAGCAAGACGATGACCGAGGCTCAACTAAAATACACTACAACGGAAAAGGAGTTCCTTGCCGTGGTGTATGCATTTGAGAAGTTCCGACCTTATCTCGTCTTGACGAAATGCATAGTGTATACGGACCATTCGGCTATTAAGTATCTTATGGCCAAGCAAGATGCTAAGCCTAGATTACTTCGTTGGATTCTCCTCCTTCAAGAATTTGATCACAAAATCGTTGACAAAAAAGGAGCCGAGAATCTAGCGGCCGATCATCTCTCTCGTTTGGAAGATCCTCACCAAAGTGTTTACGAGCCCAAGGAAATCACCGAAACATTTCCGCTCGAGACACTTGGTGTAGTGAATTCTAAGCTTGATTCTTCTACCCCATGGTTTGCGGATTTTGTAAATTACCATGCGGGTAACTTCATCATTAAGGGTATGACGACTCAAGAAAAACGAAAATTCTTTCGTGACGTCAAGTTCTACTTTTGGAACGACCCTTACTTGTTTCGAACTTGTGCGGATCAAATCATCCGACGTTGTGTATTTGGCACCGAAGCTTCTAACATCCTTAGAGCTTGCCATGAGGGACCCACGGGTGGTCACCACGGTGCTAATCTCACGGCTAAGAAGTGTTTGATGCCGGCTTCTTTTGGCCTACTATTTACCGAGATGCACAAGATCTTGTGAAGTCGTGTGATGCATGCCAACGACAAGGAAAAGCCTCACAAAAAGATGAAATGCCACAAAATATCATCCAAGTGTGTGAGATCTTTGACGTTTGGGGTATAGACTTTATGGGGCCGTTCCCATCATCTCGTGGTAATAAGTACATTCTCGTTGCGGTTGACTACCTTTCTAAGTGGGTGGAGGCAAAGGCCTTGCCCACCAATGATGCTCGTGTGGTAGTCAAGTTTTTGAAGCAATTGTTTTCTCGGTTTGGAACCCCTCGTGCTATCATAAGCGATCGTGGAACCCATTTTTGTAACGACCAATTTGAAAGGGTTCTAAGGAAATATGGGGTTACACATCGGCTTTCTACGGCTTATCACCCACAAACGAGTGGGCAAGTCGAGGTTTCAAACCGAGTGTTAAAGAGGATTTTGGAGAGATCCGTTGGAGAGAACCGACAATTGTGGTCGGATAAGTTGGACGATGCTTTATGGGCCTTTAGGACCGCTCATAAGACGCGCATTAGGTGCACTCCCTATAAGCTTGTGTATGGAAAGAATTGTCATTTGCCTATCGAATTATAACACTAGGCTTATTGGGCCCTAAAGCATTGTAATGATGATATGGAGACCGCGGGAAAACACCAGAAAATGAAATTGAATGAATTGGATGAATTGAGGGACATTGCTTATGAAAATTCATTAATTTATAAAGAGAAAACTAAAAAGTTGCATGATTCTAAAATTAAAAACCGGGTTTTTAACATTGGGGATCAAGTTTTGCTTTTTAATTCAAGATTAAAAATCTTTTCCGGTAAGTTGAAATCCCGTTGGTCCGGTCCATTCACCGTGACTCAAGTGTTTCCGTATGGGACCATCGAGCTAGCTCAAGATGATGGTCCTAACTTCAAGGTGAATGGACATAGGTTGAAGCACTACTTTGTTGATCCCAAACACAGATCTTAAACCTTAATAGCTTGTTTAAGGGTTGTGATAGAGAGAAAGAATTCAATCTACCACTAGAGAAACTTTGCAAAGCAAAGTAACTAAACAAGATGCGGAATGTAATGTTTAGCACAAGAACAAATGAGATTCAAACGTTGTACTTTAATATACCAAAAGATATACGAATACCCAAAGTGGTATTAGGGTTTACAAAACCTTAAAGTAATAATAATGAAAAACGAAATGAGAAAGACACACATTGCATGCTAACCTAGTGAGTCCTTTTATAGATGCAAGGACCCACGTACAAGATCACTACTAACAAACTATGGAAAGTATTAAGGAATAATAACTGAAACGCGTAAATATCTATTCCATGTTTATCTTGACAGCAGGGCCTTTGACTTCAGCAGGGGAACGGATCCCCCTGCCTTTGTTATATAGCAGGGGGAACTTACTCTAGCAGGGGTATGAAAAATCAACTAGCAGGGGAAACAAATAAGCATAGATTTATTCCCAACAATCCTCCCCTAAACTTGTGCTTTCCCCTAAAGACAAGTTTCTGAATAAATGCTAGTTGATGAGGATGCTTACAAACTCTCTGGCCAAATCTGACTATGAACCATTCTTACCAGATCATAAGCAACAGGCTTTTTGGCATCAACAATTAACTTAGCATGTGCTAACTTCTTCAAGGTTTCCTGAGAGAAAGGATAATACCTGTGATTGAGTAAATAAACACTTACACCTTCCATTACTACCTCATAAACCCCAGAATTAGTAAACAGCTTCCAATACACCAAATCTCCTTTATTCACTGCATCAAATAGAGGATCAAATAATTCATGCTCATACATTCTATGCATGCACTCCCAGATTACCCAATCCTTCTCAACACCATCCATGGTAGGAGGTTTTGCAGCAAACATCTTCTTCAATATTTTCCACAGATCTTCTAAGTCTTCACTATCCAAAATTTGAAACATGACATCTAGGCTTAGAAAAGTCTGTGCTGTATTGTCAGCCCTTGTAAGCTTCCACCAAGTTCTCCCTCTGTGTTCATAAACAGCATACTCTATGATAGCAAACTTCTTTCCAAGTTCACTAGGTGAGATTTCATCATTTTCCTGTAAGATCAGCTGTTTGTCAATTTCCTCATTTGATGGCCCTTGAGACTCTTTAGTGATTATGCCCACTTGCTCCATTCTCTTGAGTCTCTTTGCTGCCCTTTGTGCATTGAGTACTGACTTCTCAAGTACTTCTGGAAGACTTTCACCTGCTTGGTGTGATTCCCCTGCGGGGGATGATGCACCTGCTTGTGTAGTCTCTCCAGCTTTTCTTTTCTTTGTTGCTCTAGCTTTCTGTAGCACTTCACTTTGTCTCCTAAGATACTCAGCTTCCTCAGGAGTGTTGATAGTCATCCAATCCTCCACATCATACAACTTTAGAACTGGTCTGACTGCTCTCTTTATGGCTTCAAAGCTCATATCTGTGAAGTCACCATCCTTCCACTTTCTGTGTCTTTTAAGCAGAAGTTTGTAATGATCAAGCTGCCCTTTCTCTGAAGTTCTATACTTCTCACTCTGAATTTGCATTGCCCTTCTATCCAGATATTCAGTTTGATATTTGTAAACAAGGCAAGTCAACTCATACCTTTCTTCTAAAGGAGCATTTTTCAACTCCTTCTCCCATTGATCAAGAAATTCTTCAACATGAGGTACCCTCTCATCTAGTTCCCTATGCATAATCTCAACCTGCTTGAGCATATCTTTGGGCCTCATTTTCTCCATCCTTTGACCCTGCATATCCATTTCCTCTTGTTGTAGCTTGAGAGCTACTTGTGCATCATGAGCTTCTTGGATCTTTTGCTGTTCAGGAGTCAGATACTTGAATTTTCTCTTGGGCTGTTGCACCATGATTCCTTTTCCTTTATCTTTTGAATCCACTGCTGGTGCTGGTTTTGCTTTAGTTGCAGGTTCTTTGATTGTTATCCCCTTCTGAGCTGGTTGCTTTCTGTTCTTCCTAACAAATGTTTGAGTTATGTTTCTAGCAGGGGATAAACTTACAGCAGTGGGATCAGTAATGGCAGGGGAAACTTTGGAAGCAGGGGCTTCTTCTTGATTGCCCATAGTGAGCAATGTTTGAGCAACGTCTTTGGTTGCACTCCCCTTGTCACTTCCTTTATCAGCACTTTCTTTCTTTCCATGCTCCATACCAGGATATGAATAATACTCAGTAGATCCTTCTTTGGCTGGAATTTCCTCCCCTTTGGAAGCATCCTCATCTGTGGAAAGAATCAGTCTGGGCTTTCTCCTCCCCTCAAGTGTAGCAAGTCTGTTTTCCAAATGAGAGATAACCAGACCTTGCTTTTTGACATCTTGTACAAGTTGTGCATTCTGCCTTTTCAGGCTCATGCACATTTTCGTCAATTCCAAGTTTGTCAAAGGTTTCATACTGCTCTCAATCCTAGAGGGGAATTTCTCCCCTTGTTGGATATCATGGAGTGGGGGAGAGGACTTATTGATGGTGTCACTATCCTGCTCACCCCTTGAGGATGAGACAGTAGTGGCAGCCAAACCCCCAGGTTGCTCCAAACTCTGGGAGACTCTCCTCTCTGCTGCTTGTGAAGATTCACCAGGCAAGGGAGACCTGGCAAACCTGGATTTAGAACGCCTTTCTTGGTGTGGATCAGCAGGTGGTAGGTTCTTGGCAGGGGATTCAGCAGGTGGATTTATGGCTGTTTGATGTTTGGCTTCTTCCCGTCTGATTTGGTCTAGCATGATTGAAGTGAATGGAATATTTCTGCCAGAGAACAAAGGTGATGGTGCAAGTAATGTGGTGAAGAGTTTGGTTGTGTGTTGGGTTGCTGAAAAATAGTTTCTGTGTGTAATGGGGCCATGATCACTCATATTCAGCAAAACTTCTATAAACCTTGGATACATACAAAACTTTGAGGTGCTTGAAACATTTTTCACCATGCCTTTAAAAATCATTTGAGAAAAACAATACTTCCTTCCTGTTGCAAAGCAGATCAGGGCAGAAGCTATCTCACTACCAACTTCATTAAAAGCAGTGGTTTTGGGTGACAAACATTGCATAATAGTATGAATCAAAAGTTTCCAATGAGGGGCAAACTGGCCTTTAGCAAATTTTAATTTTTGTTTTTCAGAAAGTTTATACCCCAATTTTGCAAGACCTTCAAAAATTTCAGCCTCAGAAAAGTTGGTTATTCCATCCTCATCATCAAGGAGAAGGTTCTCCCTAATGGAGGCAAGTGTGATTACCTTGGAATGACCATCAAATGTGCTTTGTATTATGACCTCTCCATTCACTGTTTTGGTCATGGCCTTAGACCAGAACTGTTGAATGTGTGAGGTATAAATGCGAGGATTGATGAGAAGGGCCACTTTGAAGTACGAGGACTTTAAAAAGGCCACAACCTCAGCAAACTCGGCTGGTTCATCATGAAGCAAAGCAATTTGGTTATGATTAGGAGCAATTTTAAGAGTCATGATGAATTTGAAAAATAGTTTAAAGGTTTATAGAGGTGGAAGGTAAGTGGGATTAGGTCGAAAGTGATTTGTGGACCTGCTGGTAAAGGGAATTAAATTTATATAGGCGAATTGAAGAGCTGTGATTGGACCAGAATTTTCAAATTGCAAAAAAATATCAGGAATAAATCTTGATAAAAAATTAATATATTTGAAATAAAAGGAAAAGATTACCAATCAGCGAAGAAAGCGCCTTAAATATCTTTTAAAAAGAATAAAATATTCCCTAACCAAAATTTAAGCAAGCAGGCCCAACGGCTATGAACAGTGTAACGGTATTGTCGGTCAATGGTCAAACAGGGGAATGTTGTGAAGGCAGGGGAATGAAAAATAAAAGCAGGGGAAACTTTCCTAGGGGTATTAAACTAGTCATGAAGGGACTAATGCTAACTAGCTCTGCTCTAATGCACACACTTGTATACATAAGATAGATACATAGAATCTCAAGAGTCCTCTATTCAGCAATGGTCCCAATACAAAAAGTTAATACTTAAGCCCCCTTACACCAGGTAATCCCAAGAAATCATGCATACCCCAGTCACCATCCCAACCTTGTCCCTTACCTATGGTCAGTTAGTCTTGGCAATGTGTGCTACACATCTATATTTTGAACAGCAAGCTGCTTGAATAAAGAAATGCAAACATACACTACAGTGCCTCAAGGTTTCAAAGTTTAGACAAGCTGTGCAGCAGGTCATCATTACCCTGAACCCCCACTCACCAATGGATATGATCTAAGACCATATATGAGCATTCTAAGAATACCCTGAATCCTAAAGGTTTGACCTAACCTCCCCTGAAACATAGAATATATACCTGATCCACCAAGGAGAGTAATATGCACCATATGAACCTCTGCATTGTTAGTCTAAAACCACATAAAACCACTTTTGAAAACGGAACACATCCTGCTTAAGAGAAAAATTCTCTTGGCAGGAGAATAAACCCCAAGCAGGGGAATCAGTGTTAAAAAGGAGTGGAATGAAAGATATGGTAAAAGTGACTAACAATTATACAACAACAGCAATGTAGTAACCCTGATTACATAAGACAAAAATAGACATCAGATTTTAAGGAGTAACCATTCCAATACCTGCAACCAGATACTGAAACCTCCCTACCTCAAAAGCTTTTGTTAAAAGATCAGAAACATTAAGTTCTGTATCAATTTTCTCAGGGACAATTAGTCCTTTTTCAAAACAATCTCTGATAAAGTGATGTCTAATTTCAATGTGTTTGGTTTTGCTATGAAAAACAGGGTTCTTTATGATGCAAATAGTGCTGTTGTTGTCAATAAATATCTTGGTTTTAAGAAAGTTGTACCCATAATCAAGTAATTGATTTTGCACCCAAAGAACTTGACCACAGCATGCAGCAGCTGCTACATACTCAGCTTCAGTTGTGGATGTTGCCATGATGGTCTGCTTCTTACATTGCCAAGATATAAGTCTGCTCCCCAAAAATTGGCATCCCCCTGTTGTAGACTTCCTATCATTGTTGTCACCAGCATAATCACTATCTGAATAAGCTATCAGCTCAAATGGTGACTCCTTTGGATACCAGAGTCCTAGGGTGGGATGACATTTGAGATACCTAAAGATCCTTTTCACAGCAAATAAGTGACACTCTGTTGGTGACACCTGGTATCTTGCACATAAGCAGACTGCAAACATGATGTCAGGCCTGGAAGCAGTGAGATACATAAGAGACCCAATCATAGACCTGTAGTTCCTGACATCAATGGGCTTGCCAGGACCATCCTTGCCCCATGGATGATCCTTGTCCATGGGAGTGGACACCTTCTTCCCATCAGACATGCCAAACTTCTTTACAATCTCAGCTACATATTTGTCTTGTGAGATAAATATCCCATCTTTCCGCTGCTGAACTTGTAACCCCAAAAAGAAGTTTAGTTCTCCCATAGCACTCATTTGAAACTTATCCTGCATCAATTTGGCAAACTCTTTGCTAAGCATGGAGTTAGTTGATCCAAAAATGATGTCATCCACATAGACTTGTACTAGCAAAAGGTCACCCTTTTGTTTCTTTGTGAACAGGGTCTGATCAATCTTCCCCCTGCTGAATCCATTGTCTAGAAGATATTTGGAAAGAGTACCATACCAGGCTCTGGGAGCTTGGTGAAGGCCATACATGGCCTTTTTCACTTTGTATACTTTGTCAGGATGTTCTGGGTCTTCAAACCCTGGTGGTTGCATGACATAGACTTCTTCATCAATGGTTCCATATAAGAATGCACTTTTCACATCCATCTGAAAAACAGTGAAGTCCATGAATGAGGCATAAGCAAGGAATAATCTAATAGCTTCAATCCTTGCTACTGGAGCAAACACCTCTTCATAATCAATTCCTTCTTCCTGAGTATACCCTTGTGCTACTAACCTTGCCTTATTTCTGACAACTATTCCCCTTTCATCCTTTTTGTTCCTGAGCACCCACTTGGTCCCAATTGGCCTTGCCCATTTGGGACAATCAACCAGAATCCAAACCTCTTGTATGTCAAATTGTAAGAGCTCCTCTTGCATAGCTTCAACCCAACTTGGGTCATTTAAAGCTTGAAAAATCTTCTTTGGCTCTTCTTGTGACAAAAATGCAGTAAACAGACAACATTGCATGTTGTCATGATTGAACTTCATGGTGATGTTAGCAATGAAGCTGTGCTCCTTCGTTGTATACCTTGTATGTCTTGGAGCTTCAGGATCACCAATAATCTGTGAGATAGGATGATCTTTATTAATTCTATAGGTAGGCTGCATGATGACTTCTGTTTCATCTTCTTCCAAATCAGAATTGATGGGGCTGTTTTGATTAGGAAAGAAGTCCTCAAAGGAACTTCCAAATGTGACAGCATGACCTAAAGATGGGTGCTTGTGAGCAGAATGAAGCTCTGAATAACTAGGACCTCCACTCCTGATGATTCTGCTTCCACTGCTGGATATGATAGGACCATCAGTTATAGGTATAGTTGATGAGATGAGTGGGGATTCTCTTTCTGCATCAGAAGTCTCATTAGCATCATGATCCTTTGTGGGAGAGGAATCAATTCCTTTAGCAGGGGAATCCAGAATTCCACTGCTTTCAACCATTCCACTGCCTTCAGACATAGCAGGGGATGAGATTGGCTGTTCTTTTCTTGAAGCAGAGTCATTTTCTTGTTTATCAGCTTCACTAGGAAACAATGAGGGTACATTCATGTACCTCAGAGGTGACTTTTCAGCAGCGATTGTTTCTTGAGTACCTGAAATGTTAGTGTTTTGCAAGACAACAGGTACATAATTCATGGACTTAGAAAGTACATCTATATCAAAGAACCAATCAGGACCTGTTTGAACATCTTCAGGTTTGTCTTCAAGAAAGTTCACATGAAGATTTTCTGTGATTTTGCTTGTCTTCTTGTTGAAGACCCTATATCCCTTGCTGTTTAAAGAATAACCCACAAAATATCCATCATCACCCTTTTCACTAAACTTACCAAGATTGTCAATGGTGTTCAAGATGATAACATGACACCCAAAAGGTCTGAAAAAGTCAATTAAGGGAGGTCTTCCATTAAACAGCTGATAAGGGGTCTTGTTGTGTGCCTTGACCACCAAGGCCCTGTTTTGCACATAGCAAGCAGTGGATACAGCTTCAGCCCAAAAAATAACTGGAAGCTTGGAATCAGACAGCATAGTTCTTGCAGCCTCAATGAGTGTCCTATTCCTTCTTTCTGCCACTCCATTCTGTTGAGGTGTTCTAGCAATGCTAAATTGCCTTTTGATGCCTTTGTTTATGCAGAAAGAATCCAGCTTGTGATTTCTGAACTCACCACCATTGTCTGATCTTATGGTAACTACCTTCACGCTTTTTGACAGTTCAATTTGATTGATGAACCCAATGAGTACATCAGCAGTGTCACTCTTTTCAAATAGAAAGAATGTCCATGTAAATCTTGAAAAGTCATCAGTAATCACTAAGCAGTACCATTTCTTCATTATACTTGCCACAGAAGTAGGACCAAAAAGATCCATATGCAATAGTTCCAATGGCTTGGTGGTGGACATACTTGTTTTTGACTTGCAAGATGCCCTGTGTTGCTTTCCTTTCAGACATGCTGCACAAGTATGTTCAGTGACAAAAGACTTGGAAGGAAGACCATGAACCAGATTATGCTTTACCAGTTTGTTCATGTTCTTGAAATTGAGATGACCAAGTCTTCTATGCCATTTCTTACATTCATCTGCTGAAGCTTTGGCAATGAAACATGTTTCATTGTCTTAGAGAGAGATGTCCTTGAGATCAATTGTGTACATGTTCTTCTGTCTTGGTGTTCTGAGAACAATTGGAGTGTCTTGTGGCAAGACAAACTCTTTTCCTAATACCAAGCCTTCAGTGTCAGTAAACAAGACAAAATTCTTGTTATCAGTCATCTGTGACACACTGAAGAGATTATACTTGAGCTCCTTCACCAAATACACATTGTCAAAAGTCATCCCATTGGTGACAATAGTTCCTTTTCCTGTTATAGTCCCATGCCCATCTCCAAAAGAAACACCATCATTGTCATGCAGGGGTATAAAGTTAGACAGGTAAGCTTTGTGTCCAGTCATACTCCTTGAGCATCCACTATCCCAGTATGCTCTATCATCCCTTGTCTTCTTTGTCACCTGCAAAAGGAAAAACAAATTAGTTTTTCTTGGGGACCCAAGCCATTACAGACTTGGATCTACCTCGTGTATCAATGTAAGATAGCTTATCAAAGACTAGAGATACACCATTAGATTGAGTACCCCTTTTGGGTGCCCAAACCCAACGAGCTGAGGCTTTCACAGCTTTTCCCCATCTTCCCATGTTCCTAGAATGCACACCTCTTCTAGCAGGGGATACCCCAGCTTTAGCAGGGGAATCCTTATGCTTGGCAGAGGGAACCCACCTTTTGTTTTGGCCTCTATTCATGTGTTGGTAAGGTCTTGGGCCAGTTTTATTTGCATTATAAGGTGTTGGGGTAGTCACAGACGTGTTGGGCTTTGGGTGAACATCATTTTCCTTTCTAAGGGCTGGAGCAACATATTTCTCAGCAACTCTATTTCTTAAGGCAGGGGCAACATACTTGGCAGGGGAAAAGGATTTTGCCCCTGCATTTAGAAGAATGGCTCTAGGTTGCATATCCTGTAAGGGATTTGCAGCCACCATCTCCATTGGTGCCTTACACTCTTGATAAGTGTGTTCAAAACTGCCACATGTGAAGCAGGGCTTGGTATTGATCACAAAGTCTTTTCCTAACTGATGGGACTTTTGGTCATTCCAATTCCTTTGATTACCTCTGACATTCCTGTACATACCAGCATATTTAATGATAGGTTTAGGAGACTGTGGTCTTGACCTGCTCTTAGAGTTTGGATTGCTGCTAGAACTTCCTTCTTTTGAAAATTTAACAGGGTTATCAATTTTCTTTAAGCCAACCTGTTCCTGTTTAATATCCCTAATGACACTAGTTTTAACTAGAGGCTCTTCTGTATCAGCATTATTAGGTATATAAGCACTCAAGTCAAACTCAAGGTCATCCTGTTTTTCAAAACAAGGGAGACCAGTCCATGACAAGTCTTTTCTAGGATAGGGAGCATGGATGTTAGCAGGGGGTGGGGGTATAGTAGCATTCATGTTCTTAATTCCAAACCCTGTTTTGTCCTTAGGAGATTGACCAATATCAAATGCCTTGGTTAAATCTTTTGAAGCTTTTCCAAATTTTTCAACAGTTTCCTCATCTATCTTTTGGTTAGCTTTAAAAATTTCAAGTTCAGCAGTTAAAGCATTTATAGATTGGTTATTCTCCTTGGCATCTCTTTCAAGAATCACAATGTGATCCCTATATTCACTTTCTCTTTGCCTATACTCTCTTATGGTGGACTCTAGTTGTTCTAAAGCACGTTTGTAGTTATCAAGATCATTATCACAATTTATATAGTCAGCTTTTACCTTTCTGATTTGATCATTCAAAGATTCAGTATTTTTCCTACAAGCTTTAGTACAGTATGAGTCATCATATACCTCATTGTCAGAGCTGGAACTTGACATGGCCATAAGTGCAAAGTCTTCTTCCTTTTCCTCAGCCACCAAAGCTTGGTTTCTTTCCACACTTTCTGTCATAGCACTCCAGTCCCATCCATTTGCTCCATCTATCCCCTGCATTGCTACCATAGCTTTAGCACCAGAATCCTCATCCTTTCTATGGCTATTTCCAGACTTAGGTCCTCTGCACTCCCTGGCAAAATGACCCTTCTTGCCACAATTGTAGCATTCAACTTTTGCTTTATCAAACCCAGCCACATCAGATGGATTAATTGTGATCTTCTTCCCATACTTCTTTTGGAACCTGTTGGCTCTCATGCTTAGCAAAGCCATATTCCACTTGATATCCAATTCTTCTAGTGCTTGCTTACTGATTTGATTCAGATCTTCATGTAACACTGTAGATCCTTGTGGACCTTGAGATGCTATGAAGGCACATGCAGTATCAAGGCTGAATGTAGCTGGTCTTTCTTCATCATAGGAAGGTCCAGACCTGGTAGCAGGGGCTACTTCTATTCCACTGTTCTTGGAGATTCCACTGCTTTGTGATATGAATGCCATGTTAGCAGGGGAATCAGCAATTCCACTTGAGTTGGTGGGAATTGTCCCTTTTGACTTCATTTCATTGACAATAGGTTCAAAAACTTTTAGGTTATTGTATATATCATCAATATTCTTGTTGTCCAAGTCATCCTTATTTTGCCAGATTGCCTTATAGACAAACCATTCTTTCTGGAGGCTGTTCAGAAACCTGGTATTCACCTGCTCTTTTGTCACCTCAATATCAAAGAATTCCAAGTGGGCCACCATGTCTTGAAGCCTATTGTAAATAGCTCCAATTGATTCATCACCAATTGCTTTGAAAGAAGCAAAATCGTCCAGCATTTGGTTTTTCTTCTTCTTCTTTGTGGCTTCATTTCCTCCAAAGGTTGTGCCTATGGCTTCCCATAGTTCCTTAGCTGTTTTGTATTTCCTGAATCTGAGTTGATGTCTATCAGGTAGGGCCAACAACAATGAGCTGTGAGCCCTGACATCATGCCTCCTAGCCAGTATTTCCTTATCACATAGAGCAGCAGATTTCTTCTTGTCCTTACCTTTGGAACTTTCACCTTCATCCTTGCCTTCTTCAACAGCCACCATTTTGTTGAATTGATCACCAAACTCTATGATCTCCCAGAGAACATAGTGTTCCATTTTCAGGTATTGTTGGATTCTGAATTCCCATAATTCAAAGTTTTCAGGATCCAACATGGGTAACTTGAGGTTATTGTGGTTGTTGCTATTTATGGATGAATCTGAAGACATGTTTGCTATAAGGATTTTGTTCTTGATTTAGACAAAGTTTCTCAACAAGCTCTGATACCACTTGTTGATCCCAAACACAGATCTTAAACCTTAATAGCTTGTTTAAGGGTTGTGATAGAGAGAAAGAATTCAATCTACCACTAGAGAAACTTTGCAAAGCAAAGTAACTAAACAAGATGCGGAATGTAATGTTTAGCACAAGAACAAATGAGATTCAAACGTTGTACTTTAATATACCAAAAGATATACGAATACCCAAAGTGGTATTAGGGTTTACAAAACCTTAAAGTAATAATAATGAAAAACGAAATGAGAAAGACACACATTGCATGCTAACCTAGTGAGTCCTTTTATAGATGCAAGGACCCACGTACAAGATCACTACTAACAAACTATGGAAAGTATTAAGGAATAGTAACTGAAATGCGTAAATATCTATTCCATGTTTATCTTGACAGCAGGGCCTTTGACTTCAGCAGGGGAACGGATCCCCCTGCCTTTGTTATATAGCAGGGGGAACTTACTCTAGCAGGGGTATGAAAAATCAACTAGCAGGGGAAACAAATAAGCATAGATTTATTCCCAACATACTTTGGCGGGGAAGTTCCATCCTTGAACTACCTCGACCAAGTCACCTTCCCCAATGATAATTAGTATTGAGGGGATCGAGTCGAGCTCATGACTCGGTAATCAAAAACGAGGAGCCTCGTGGGGGAGTCCAATGCTTATCCTATGTACATATTATCGCTTTCTAATGTAGTTAACGTGTGGGGATTTGTGCCCTTACCTTTATTCCGTGGTTGTTTGTGAATTGTGAACTTTAGATGATCATGATCTTCACGATTGGAGCCTCTCGTGTTCGTTTTATGGGAGCACTCGATCGTTTGCTTTAAAGACATTTCTCAATATCCATGATATATCCTTGATTGTTCTAACCTTAGGTTATTAGCACACTTCATAAACGGCTTTAAATTTATTGGTTACACCCTTTCCATGCTAGATTAGGCATTCGACTACGTCTCTAGTATGGGGGTGTTTGCACCCCTAGACTCGAAACATTGAGGACAATGTTTAACTTTAGTATGGGGGGGTGAATAGATACTTGCCTTGCCAAACCTTCACGCTTTCTAAAGTTTATCTTTTTGTTTATCGTTTTGTTGCAAAATAAGGCTAAAAATGGCCAAATTTTAAAATTTTTCTCATGTTTTATAAGTGTTTGAAGACACGAATGTAGGTTTTCCGATGGCGAGAATAAGAGTAATTTTTGACTCGACCGTGCGTGTTGAGCACTTAGCTTTGATTCCTTAACTATACATTAGGCTAAGTCTCTTAAATGAGGACGAGAAATGATAGAGTTAATTATAAGTTACTATGCTAAACGTAGAGTACTCGTATTTCTTTCAAAAACTCATGTGTTCTCGTTGTTTGCTTATTCTCCCTTCGCATGTAAATATTTTTTGCTTAATAAATATTGACTTAGCGGTTTAGTTAGGATTGTTAGGTTTCTAGTCTTTTCTAGTAGCTTCCGTGTGATTAAATTGGGAAGACATTAAGGTATCGCCAGCGTCACGGTTTTGAAGTATTGGCACCCCAATAATCGAAAGGTTCACCCAATAATAAGATTTCAAGTGCTCACCTAAATCAAGCAAACAATTTGAAGCCCCTCAAGGCCGAAAAATCTATGCAAAATTGAAAGTGAATCAAGCCTTAATCTTTGAAGCTTTAAAGATCCAAAATTCGCTTTAGCGTGAGGATATACGTCTTTGGCTAATAAAACCACCGATGAGGCGGATAATAAAAGGCAAGGCAAGACCGAAGTCATAATAAAAGCTTCATGGCGAAGTTGAATAAAAGATGGAGGTAAACCAAAGATAATAAGGCCCTTCCGTTAGGGGGCGTATAAAAGTCTTGGTAATAAGTTTCATGTTCAAAACCGTTATAAAACCGTGTTTATCGATCCTTCTTGTTGACTTAATTTTTTGACATCGTTGTCTATTAGGAGGGGTTATTGATTTGATGGTCTTAGTTACACCGTTAGGACTCTATTTTTAGACCTAAATCTCTATTATCGCATAAGTCAAACAATGTATCCTCGTGAAACATTCAAGACATCATAAAATATAAGAGATACAACTTAGGAATAATGGGAGGATAAGTACGTGATTAGGGCATATGAGTAGTGTTAGCATTACTAACTTATAATGACAATGATCTCGTTGCACGCTTGGCATAGAATTAAGGTGAAAATCGAGGACGATGAAATTATTTCTAACGAAGCATTCACGTGTTCTTATTCTATGAACCTAAACGTCCCATTTTGCGATGAAAATCATACATTATGTCTAAAACGCAAGTAGTAGTAAAAGTAATAGTATAGCTAGTTTATCATTACGATAAAGTAAATAAAAATGAATTTTGGAGATGCTACGATACTTTATTCTAGCATTGCGTGAGGGCACGGCAATGGTTTAGTATAGGGGAGTGATGAGACTGCTTTTATACATAGTCTCATCTTCCAAATAGGGCTTAAAATGCATTAAATATCATCAAAATACCCATATATATGCTTGTGTTTGCTACTTGTGTATTTTAGGTACGGATATTGAGAAAATGACAAAAGATCACAAGAATCAATAAAAAACGAACACGGGAAACGAAGCCGCACAATGAACCAAGCCCTAATGAAGACTTTCCCAAGATCAACCCTTGAAGATTTGAAGAATTATGAAGAAGGGTCCTCCAATATAGAAGAAATGACACTTTATACCCTTGTATCCTCATAATTACAAGTTTGGTCCCTAAAGTTTGTCAAAATTACAAAAAGGACCCTCAACTTTGAAGAATTGGCAAGTTTAGCCCCTCAACAAAGCTAAATTGTCAACCAATATCATCCACAAAGTCAAATACATCATGAAGTCCTTCAAAGTACAAGAAATGACAAGTTTGGTCCTTTGAAAATTCCAAAATTACACAAAGGGCCCTCAACTTTCAACATTTGGCAAAAATGGTCCCTCAATCATCAAGACTTGGCAAATCCAGTCCTCCAAAATATCAATTATGCAAGTCTAGACCATTATCATTGAAGAAAATACCAAACCAGCCCTTGAAGAATTCAAAAATAGCAAGAATTACCCCTGATTTCACTTTGTAAAAGTTTTTGGGCCAAAAATGTAAAAAGGCAAAAGCTGACAAAGCTGATTATGGCGTTGATAGAAGTTTGGAATACATTTGACAAGTTCATGAAAGATGGGGGTGTTAAGCTGGCAGACAAAGAAGTAACCTAGACCAGTGGTGGGGTGACACGTGCCCCACTCACTCTCTCCACCAATGAAGATCCACCATTTCTCCATGTCATCCTCCACTAAAAACCTGTTATAACTAATCTTGGATTAGTTTAATCCTTTGGCGCTTAACACCATTTTTAAAACCCAAATCAGATCAAACGTGCTACTATTTACTCAAGAACACAAATTGGGGAAAATTGATTAAGCAACAATTAAGCTTCCATCACCTCCAGAATTATGATTAGTAGTCTTCTAATCATAACCCAACTCTTAAATCACTTGCCACATCACCACCAAGGGCCACACATGATTCCCCTGCTACACACAAAAGGGGATACTGCCAAAACCAGCCAGAGAATCAACCATCCAGATACAAGCTTACATTTTAAGCTTTGTTTGAGCCCTTAGATCAAATTCCAACAGCTATCTACTTCACAAACGTCCAAGAATCAGTCACATGAAGCATATGAGTTCAAATTCAAGAGGGCATTTTTGGGACTTCAACCATTAGGGTTTTTAGTTCTTAGTTGTTCCTTAGTCACTTGTAAGGCTATATAAAGCCATTTAGGCCTTCACATTTCAGTTTGCTTTTGATTTTTCCTTGTTCAAGTTTCTATAAATCCTATTTCTAAGTTTAATGAAATTGAGTTTGAAATCTTGAAGAAAAGTCATTGGCCAATCTTTATTACTGCTTTCTATTGTTATATGCTTGCTAGTTCTTTAAGTTTAAAACCTGTTTTTCTAAAGAGGAGTGTGCAAAAGTTTGCACATTTTCTCATTTTCTTGATATTTTGCTAAGTCTTGTTCCAATCTTGGAATTCTTGGGTTATAGGGCTGATCATAGCATCCTAACTGAGTTGGTTAAGGTGTGGTGAGGCTTATAACTTGGGGATAATCAAGTGTGGGGTAACAAGTTTGCATCAATCAAGTTTTCCCAAGTTTCTGATTTTTATGATATTTTGCTTTAACCTTGTTCAATCTTAACAGGCTTATTGTGGAAGCTTGTGCTTGTTCTTGCTAGCACATAAGCTCAAAATTCGTGGGTGTGGATGTACATCCATGAGGTTTGCATACTTAATCTCAAAATCTGCTTAAATTGTGATTTTTGGTGATATTTGTATGAAACTTGTGTTCTTGTGAATTTTGTGGCTTGTTCTTGCTTGAATCTGTTTATTATACTTGTTTTAGTGTTAATTGATGCTTGGTTGGCCTGAAATCTCACTTTGCTTTTGAAAAATTTTGATTTGGAAAAGTTAAAGGGGTGTTTGGGTCTACTGGTTTGTGCTTGCATCTTGTTATTGTGTTGTTAGTTTGTGTTGTTTATGCTTTGTATCTGCTATACCTTTGTTTGAGAGTGTTTTGCTGCAAGTTTCTGAGTTTGAAACCTTGAATCAAACAAATTGCTATATCTTGTTGAGTTGACTGATTTTTGACCTAAAATTTTGGGAAAACCTAGAGTTTATGCATGTTTAGGGATAAAAGCTGTTAAAACATCATCAATATAACCTATTTGAAAGATTTGAAGTCTTGAAATTGGCTTGTGTGTCAAATACATCAGCAAAAGTAAAAAACTGCATGTGTTAGTGTTCATCAGTAACTTTCATTGCTTGAATCTTGTTTAATTCTTTGAACCAGTGCATGAAACCTATTTAGACTTGCTTATTGGAGTTTATAATAGCTTGTGTGTGCATTTGGTTGAATTTGGCTGGCTGATTATTGCTAAAACTGCTTATTTGTGCTCAACTGCTTATTGTTCATGTCTGTATCATGTCTGATGATTGATTGATTAAACTGTATCAATTGGGTGTTAGTGATTGTGTTATTTTGATTGTGATTGACTCCTTTTGATCCAAAGATCATTTGGGTGCCTTTATGAAATCTGAATCCAAGAAAAAGTCACTAAAGACAAAAAGTCAAAATAATCAAGCAGTGGAAAAAGTTTCCACTGCTTAACATCTAAAACTAGCCCCTGCTAGTGCAATTTTGTCATCAGCTTATCAAAAAGCTATTCTAGCTTATTCTGACTTGCAACAACTTATTTTTTATGATAGATCTTCATTATTTGACCCATTTAAGTGGACTGGAGCTTATTGGACTTTGACTTTGACTTTTTACTAGAAAACCAACTCATTTGACTTTTAACATAAGTGCTTATTTGATTTTCCAGCTTATTGAGTGTGCTTATTGAGTAGTTTTTTGATTATTAAGCTTAGTTTTGTCATAAGAAACATTTTGCAACTTGAATCAGCATCTGAGGTGGTCTAGATCATAAAAACGACTATTTTGTCGTTTTGTGAATAAGTTTATGAACTGTTTCTGGCTTATTAAGTGGGCTTATTTGAAATTTCTTTTTGCAGAAGTCTTTGTTAGGTCAAAAGAAGCTTGTGTGTTAAATTTTAGCTTATGGCATCAGCTTATGGCTTAATGGGCTTAAAAGCCCATAAAGAATAAGCTGCTTATTATAAGTTAGCTTATTTCACATTTTCAGCTTTTGGGCCTTTGGAAAAAGTTGTTTAAAATCAAATTTTGAGTCAACCTGTGCTTTTTGGGCTTATTTTGAACACCTTTTCTTATTGGGCCTTAATTAAGCCCAATAAGGGTCTGTTTTGGGTTTGGCCCATTTTCTAGACCCAATAGGGGTATTTAGGTAATTTTACTTTCATTTCTGAGTTATTTAGGTTAAATTAAGCTAGTTTGCAAGTTTTTCGAATTTTTTTATAATTTTTGGATTTTTAATATTATTTTAATATTATTTTATTATTAAAAATTAAAAGTCTGATTTTCTAGGTTTTTATATTTTTCCTAGGTTCTAAACACTTAATTAGGATTTTTGCAACTTTCCAAATATTTTTAGAGTGTTTCAATTATTTTCTAGAATTAATTTAAGTTTTAATTGATTTTAGGAGTTTTTAATTGTTTAAAAATAGTTTTAATAGGTTTTAAAATTTTGAAAAATAGTTTTTAGCTTAATTAGAGTATTTTTGAGGTTTACAAACTTTAAAATATTGTTTAGGGCTTTTTAATAATTAATTTTGATTTTTAGGGCTTTAATTAGCATTAAAAATTCATTATCTAATTAAGTAAAAGGTTTTTGCAAGTTTTGATTTTTTGTAAACTCTTAGAATATTATTAGGGATTTTTGGTAATTTTTAGAAATTTTTAGGTTAAAAATTTAATTTTGGTGGTTTTTACGACTTTACGTGTACGCCTTTTTAGAATTAGTTTAATCCGTCTTCATAATCGTCATTCTCTTCTTATCCCTTTTCTATTTTTTCTTTCTCAAATATAATCACAAATTAATCCATATCATTACACACATAACACACTAGCCTCCTTGAGAACGAACTTAGTTGGTCATTAGTGCTTGGTTTTCCTAATCCGACACTTAATACTTGCCACATTTACCATCCTTTTCCTAAAGGGGTAATTTTACAACTATCAGACGCTGACATGGCTTTGGCAAACGTTGACAAGAATATAGCCGCTGGGCGTTGATGGGTTATTTTTTACCGTTGACACTCTTTGGGACCTACCCAGTTGTTATTTTTGACGAATTTTGGGGCCATAATTTTGGGAGTAGATAACTTTTAATTAATGCACAAGATAAATTATTTTCTTTTTAAGATTTTCATCATTATATTTTGAAAATTTCTTGCCTTATTTTTGACCAATCACATGTGCCTATCTCTCCTATATATTTGGCTCCTATTTTTAAACAGGGTATCTCATATTCTTGTCTAACACTTTTTCTCCTATAATTCATCTTTCTTAATAATTCACAAACAACTTTCTTCAACAATGGCACCAAAGTTTAAACCGAGTGACTTGGTATTGTGATTCAGGAGTCAGCACAACATGATTGCTTATTTGGACGCTGATGATACTTTGTTTCCACAATACACTCAGATGGTGGCGTATTTGAATGCATCTCCAATTAGGTATGCACTTTCTCATGCTCCTCTCATCCCTGTCACTCATATTAAACAGTTTTGGAGCACTGTAAGTTCCCCAACGCTTAATAATGTGACTACATTAACAGCTATTGTTCATGGGCGTACTTGGGTGGTTACTGAAGCCTTGGTTCGCCAGGCTTTGCATCTTGATGATGCAGATGGTATAACCACCCTCCACATCAATGAAATAGAACAAGGACTTCGGGCTTTGGGGTATCCTTTCCCTGATAAGGGTACTTTAAACAAATATCATAAACAAGAGTTTCCCCCAGCCTGGAAGTACCTCATACATGTCATCCTTCAATGTTTGAGTCCTAAATGTACTGCACACAATGAAATTAATAGATCAATTGCTAGTGCAATTGTGTGCATTGCAAATGGGCAAAAGTTTAATTTTTCAAAACAGATTTTTGATGGCATGTGTAAAAACAAAGGGAATAAGATGACTTTGGCTTATCCCAGATTTTTACAAATGGTTTTTGATGTGAAAAATTATTGCACAAGGGATCATGCTGATTTTTATGAGATCCATGTGCAAAAGAAAGCTATTTTTACCAAGATGAACTCACCCCCTCACCGTGAATTACCCCTCACCCAAGCTATGCTTGCTGTTATTGCAGCAGCACAACCCCAACAAGACCTACAACCACAACTTGACCCAATACCAGAACCTTTGCCTTCACCTCAACACATGGAAATTGACCAAGAACCCTTCAACGCTGACACATTAAATGTTGGTGTTGACCCAAGTAATCCAGACGTTGACACCTTTCCTTCACAGACCCAAACACCCCTTACCCTTCAAACTACCTCCCAATCCACATCATCTTCTACCCCACCTGAATATAGGTTGCAAAAACGCCCAAGGACTACTGGAGTGTTCTCCTCTAGTGGTCCTAGCCATGTAGCAGAGAGAACCACCACCACAAGTGTGGTTGGTGCTATGGATGAGGCTGGGACTATTGGTCCTCGCTTAGATGCAGGCCAAGACAGTCCTAACATCTTTAAGACCTCATCCATGCCCCATGACTCTACTTTGGGAGGTCAAATCCCCATTCTAGAGGAGGGAAGATTGGAACCATACACATTGATGGAATTGACGGCTGTCTGCATTAGCTTGCAAAAGCAAAATGCAGACTTGGTACAAACAGTCAGTACACAAGGCCTTGAACTCAAGAAATTGAGGGAGAGGATTGTTATTTTGGAGGATGCTAACACTAGGCGTGGACTGGAGGATTCTTCCAAAGGGGAGGAAAAGCAGATTAATGTGAGTGACAAAGGCTCACATGATGGAGAATCTTTGGGTGTTGCTGAAGCCCTCATTGCTTTAAAGAAGCAACCAGGTTTTGACACATCTCTGGTTACTCCTACAAATTTGAACTTCTCTTTTACAGCTATGATGGAGCAGTTCACAAGAGGTGCTGAGACAAGTAAGTTGGGCGTTGACAAGCAAAATTTGAACGCTGACACACCAAGTGCTGACATGAGTAAATTGGGCGCTGACACAAGGAATTTGAGCGTTGACAGACCTGCAGATATGGTTGATGTATTCCAGTCATCAGCTATCATCAAAGAAGTGTCTTCACAGGTATTACCATCATCCTTACCCATCATTGATCCATTAGATAAGGGTAAAGGAATTATGGTAGAAGTAGAAGTTCCAAAGGATGCATCACAAGTAGAGTTTGATTCAAGGTTGGCTACACAACTTGTGGAACAAGAAATAAAGAAGGTTGGTGAATCACCATTTGTTGTCACTTCTGAGGAACAAGAATGAAGTGATGAAGAAAGTTCAGATTCAAGTGTGATGATAATTGAACAACCAGAAAGACTTGAATATGGTGATGACTTGGCAAGGGAGAAGCTTAGAGAGTTAAAATTGCAAGTAGACTTTGATATGCCAGAAGTAGTTCAGATGTACCATGCTTGGGAGAATAGGATAATGGAGAATCCAGATTTGACTATTTCATACCAAATTTGGGGATTGGAGATTCTTCTAAGAGTTCAAAGAGACTGCAAGGTCATTCTGAAACATAAGGCTAGCAATGTTTTCTCACTACTGAAGAGGGATAGATGAGAGCTTTACTACATGTTACTCAGATGTCATGGAACTGGATGGACCTTCAAGAAATTGCAGGGATTATCTTTTCAAGAATTAGAGTACAAGGCTTATCCCATTTGGGCAAGAGTGCAGGAAATGAACACTCTTAGACTTCTTTCAGATGAAAGAAAAGAAGAACTTGCAGAAGAGATGGAGATTCAGAAGGCAATGATTGTTCCAAGGCCTTTGAAGAAGGGAGTTCCACTTGAGTTTCCTAAAGATCTAAATAAAGTGGTTCCCAGTGAAGCTGTTCTTAGAAGCAGCATTAAGCTCTCACCCATGGAAGCTTCAGATATGGTACAAGTGTTACCTCTTGATGCCAGAAACCCTATCATTAGCTATGAAGAAGATGCAAGTGGGTTTTGGAAGATTGGTAGATATGGGAAAGAGGTACACATTTACTACTCGTATGTCTCTCTTTGCAAGTATGGATAGGGAAGACTTGGCAGACCTTTGGAGGTTGTTGATGGCCAAGTATGAGACTGAAGCACCTACTTCATTCAATGAAATAAAGCTTTGGTCAACATTCAAGAGAATGTGTGCCCAGAAGAAGAAGATCCTGTTTGGAAGGATCTAGAGGATGATATCAGTGGTCTTCAATGGCGTTTGTATTCAGCTGCTGGTGTGTATTATTTGAGCTCTATAAAGTTTGCTGAGTATCTTCTTGTAGATGCTCAGTATCCCATGTCCAAAGAAGTTTTGGACAAGATGAACACAACACAGCTGGAGATTGACTATTCAAGTGACGTGGCCAAAGATTTAATTAGGCATGTTTATTACCAATATGAGAAGATTTGTAAGATTCCTCCTAGTTCTTAATTTTTATTCAGAAACTTGATTACTAGAGTAGATATCAAGTTTAGGGGAGGATTGTTGGGAATAAAATGTAGCCAGTGCACTTGAACGCTGACAAGAAGAAAACAAGCGTTGATAAGAAGAAAACAAACGTTGACAGATCAAGCGTTGACGGGAAGAAGTCAAACGTTGATAGGTTGAAGACAAGCACTGATAGAAAGATATGGTCTACGCGTATTTTGTTTCTAGTTTGTTTCTAGTAAAGATAGGATCAACAATGTATTTTCTATAATTATCTTTACCTAGAATAGCTGATACGTAGACTCTTGTACAAGGCTTCTTATGTCTAAAAAAGAAGACCTTTTAGGTTATGTTTCATATAAGTTTTTCATACGTTTAAACACTTTCATTGTAAGCAAGTTCGTTATTATCAATCAAGTGAAAGTTTGTTTTACAATTGTTTGTGTGTTCTTGTTTGAGTGTTAATTCCGCATAACACTTAAATTGTTTCATACATAAACAAAGTTTCTTTACGTGTTTAACTTGATCTAATCTCGTTTACACAAGCTAAATCGATCTAAGTTTGGGATCAACAATGTCGAGTTCTAATCGAAAGCTAGAACCAATCTTCGTCGCCCATCTTCTTTTCCGACACAAGGCTAGATGTCGAGTTCTAATCGAAAGCTAGAACCAGTCTTCACAACTCTTCACTTTGAAGCTAAGTGAGAACTCACAAGACACATACACAAATCACTTTGTAGTTTAGTGAGAACTAACACACAACACTTACAACTCAATAAAACATATCTAATTATACACATGTAACTTGGATCCACACAAGACAAATCCAAGTATACACATATTCAATAGATTTAAACAAGACTAATCCAAGTATTCACAAATACATTAGATTAACACAACTAATCCAAGTATACACAAATACATTAGATTTACTCAAGACTCAAATAAAAATGATGAACATGACTAGATCGAAGATAGGTTGATCTTCATCAAAGCTTTATCTTTAATCACATCACAAGTGTGTGAGTGATCTTCTCTTTGGATAAGTTAAAGAAGGGGATCAAGAGGATAATCATAATCAAACATACATAAAACATTAAGTGATCATTTGCTAATGATTAGGATTTAGAAAAGAGAAAGATGGCAGAAAAATGTCCAAAAAAGGTTCTTGGAGAATGTAGATTTGATCCAATATTTATAGGAGACAAAGGCCAACGGATCTTTGAGCGCGGTTCCTTAATTGTGCCTGTGGTTGTTTATCACTAAAGAACCGCACAGCCATTTGAGGAATTGTGGGTATTGACTCCGCTCCTTTTTGTCCTTTAGTGGGGTAGTAATATCTGAGGTAAGTTTTACCTTCAAAGGATATTCCTATGGCATTTGGAATATGCCATATTCACTTTACATTTTCCATTTTAATAAAACATTTTCTTAAAAAAAAGTTTATTAAAAATCTTTTGTCACATTTGACAAAATGTAAGTTTAGGGCTATTCACTTTTATGATCACTAAACTTGATTAAGATATGTTAGTGGAATATTTAAATGATTATTACCTTGATGATAGTGTTTGTTAAATAATTCGTCTTACGATTGTCTTTGACGATAAATGTCTTTTTAATTTATCGTGATCAAAACTAAGAAAGATTAGTTAACAATAATAATGTTTTTAGGCATCACTTGCATTAACAATCTCCCCCTTTTTGATTACGACAAACTATAAACTCATTTATGTAAATACAAAATTATTCGAATTATTAACGAGTTTATCACTATCATTTCTCCCCCTTCGTCGAAGCAAAAAGGTTAGCACAAGTCTTTGAAGAAGAGAAGAATCTACTTTGCTAGTAGATTCCCCTTGGTGCTTACTCCCCCTAGCTTGGGGCACCAAGTGAATGAGCTAAGGTGACATGCTACATACAAAGGTTAGTAAATAGAAAAGAAACACCAATGTATATATTAGTCACTACCTACTAAATAACTTGAGAGGGAGAAAGAAAAGAAATCTTAAATTAGAAGTAAGTATTTGCTAAGTATGTCCAAGGAGGGTGTTTTGACAAAATCAAAGTACAATTGGTGGAATAAAGGTAGAAAAGAAACATCCATGCCAATTGTAGTGATAATATGTCAAAGGGTTAGAAACTTAGAATTGTTGGAATCACCCAAAAATAATTGTAAATTTTAACCATCATCAACTCTTAACAATATGTGTGATAAAGAATTAGCGGAAAAAGAGAATAACACACATAGCATTCATATTACAAAAATATGAAGGAACATACAAGAGAAATAGTCATACACACAATATGAATATTAAAACATCAAATAAGGAAATAAACAGCATAAGCATAAACTACTCAAGTAGTGATAATCCTCCAAGATTGCTTAAGTTTTTACTTGACTCAAACAACTAAGACACAAAGTGTGCTTTAATTGGAAAAATAAGACGACAAGGCATCATTCGAGGATTTGTTCATGGGAACAAATACTTTGAGAGGAGGTCGAGTGAGAAGAAATTCAAGAAAATTTAGCTTGTCATACACATGAGCAAGTTCAATTTGTTGAAATCGACAACAAGCACACGATCTTCCATGATGCAAAACAAAGTCGTTTGATGGGGGAGGACAATCAAAATGAGAAGGTGGTGGTGGAGAAGGAGAAAGTGGATAAGAGATGTTTCCACAATGCCTTGTGTGATTTGGGAAAGAAGGAAGGTTATTGAGGTGAGGTATGTTGCAAGGTTTATGTGGTGGTAAAAGAGCTTCTCTTTCTCTGGTAATTGGGTTGATAGAAAAAGTCTTAATCCAATACTCAATAGGAGAGAAAGAAGAAGTCTTGCAAGGTTTGGGAGAAGAGGATTCAAGATGATCCTTGTTCTTCTTGATCTAAACGGGTCGAACCGAGATTATCGGTTTCTTAGAAAGCTTAGAAAAAGAAGCTTTATGTTTAGAAGATTGTGACAAAGAGATGTCAAGGTTAAGATTATTAGAGTTAGACATTGTGAGGGATGAGAAGAAGAACTCCCAAAACAAGAGGATCTATAGAAAGTAGACAAGACAAAGATTTGAAATGAAAACAAAAGGTTTCAAGGAATGTTTAGCCAAAATTAGCAAACAAAGAATCTTGAAAAAGACTGCGGTCAAAGAAGAAATACCAAAAACGAGATAAAAATTGGCTTGCTATCCGCGGTTCTTTAAATGAACATGAGGTTCTTCAAATATAAAGAACCGTGTGACATTTACTGAGCCGCATACAGTGGATGTGAAAATTCATTTTTATAAAGTTTTGAGAAAAAATAAGACTCTTTCAAAATTTTGCAAATCTTGGATTTTTACCTCTATTAGCACCAGATTATGCTTTGGTTGCACAATGGGCAACACACTCACAAAGAGTGTCTTGAAAAAGGGTGACAAAATATTTAGATAACATTTTGATCCAATTTTAGTCAAGTTTTAGAGGTTAAGATAGAATAAGGTTCAATTTTAAATAAATTAAAGTTAATTAGTGTGAGCACATAGGTTGAAACACACAAAGACTTAATCAAATAAACATCCTCATGAAAAACTCATGAATGAAAAAGAAATACAAGAAATGAAATAACAACTAACTATTACAAAGTTAGATAAACTAGTTCTTGATTTGGTAGACTTCCTTGGCTTGATTTTCATTAAAACACATTTTTAGAAAATCACCATTCATGTTTTAGGAGGTGGAGGCATGGAGAACAAAGTAAGCAAGAAATCTTGAAACCTCCTATGAAGTCCAAACATCTCCATTCCTATGTTTTGAATGATATAGTTGTCATAGAGGCAACATGGACAATTAGAGCCATGAGCTTCTAGAGAACCAAAGAAGTATGGATCACCCATGAAGCGGGAAATAGGAACACCCAAAATTGGAGTGTTAGAGGGAGGAGGAGGAGGCATCGTGTCTGTAACATCCCGCCTACTCTGACTACAATATTGTCCGCTTTGCCCGCAGGCTCACGACTTTGCTTTGTGGCCCTCTTGTAAGTACTTCCCGGCTGGTCACCCAACCTAGTACTACTCTGACATGAGTGCGCTTAACTGCTAGTTCCTAAGAACCCCACTTGTAATAGACCACAAAACGCGATGTGTCATGGTAAGACGAATGTTATCTTATGAACCAAGATCTCTCCTGGCATAGCCGATGTGGGATTCGCCTAGGGTGTCACAATCACCCCCTAATCAGACTACAATATTGTCCGCTTTGCTCGCAGGCTCACAGCTTTGCTTTGTGGCCCTCTTGTAATTACTTCCCGGCGGGTCACCCAACCTAGTACACTCTAACATGAGCACGATTAACTGCCGATTCCTAAGAACCCCACTTGTAGTAGACCACAAAACGCGTTGTGTGGTAAGACGAATGTTATCTATGAACCAAGATCTCTCCGGGCCACATCCGATGTGGGATTCTCCTAGGGTGTCACAATCACCCCCCTTTCGGGACTCATCTCCCTCGATGAGGTTTTCCCGACCATCTCGAACGGCTTATGAGTGTCTCTGATACCACTTGTAACATCCCGCCTACTCAGACTACAATATTGTCCGCTTTGCCCGCAGGCTCACAGATTTGCTTTGTGGCCCTCTTGTAAGTACTTGCCGGCTGGTCACCCAACCTAGTACTACTCTGACATGAACACGCTTAACTGTCAGTTCCTAAGAACCCCACTTACAGTAGACCACAAAACGTGTTGTGTCATGGTAAGACGAATGTTATCTTATGAACCAAAATCTCTCCTGGCCACGACCGATGTGGGGTTCGCCTAAGGTGTCACAGTGTCCAACGGTGAGATGGGTGAGTTTGGTAGAGTGAAAGGTGAGGTAACCAAAAGCTCAAAAAAGTCATTCTCAAATGGAATGCTTTGGAGAGGTTGAGGGTTCACATCCAAGAGGGGACTTGGAGTAAAGGGTGAAGATAACTCATTCATCCTAGATTGGAATGAAGAGGAGGTAGAACCATGTCAATGGTTAGTACCATGAGTTGAGCTAGTCTTGCATGAAGCAAGAGGTGGTGAAGGTGATGAAGAAATGAGAATTGGAGTAATCTCATTCTTGGGTGTAAGAAAAGATGAAGAGCCTTGCTTAGGTAACCTGATCTAAATCTTAAAGTTTCTTTTGGATGAAGATTGTTTGGAAGAGTTTGATGATCTAGTGGATACCATGATTGTGTGTATAGGTTTAGAAGAAGGCTTAGAGGATGAACAAGAAGAATAACCATGAGAGGTTTAAGAAGGAGAAGGGATGATCCAGACTAGTAATGGGTTAAAATTCATTTTGATGAACAATGAAATTAGGTAGGCTAAAATGGGAAAAAACTTATTTTTAGCAAAAATTTCATCAATGTTTATAAACATTAAGAGAAAACAGTGTAAAAAAAGCAAATGCCATCGTAGTCTGTACTTGCGGTTCTTCAAATAGGGTCGCGGTTCTTTATTGATAAAGAACAACCCAATATTTAGAGAACCGCAGGCAGAGGGCTAAAAAAGGTGGACTTCCAGCAAATTTTAACAACCCAGATTTTAACCAAAGGGTTAACAAGCCAAAGTAGACTACTAACCAAAATCTAGAAAGCTAACTAACACATAATTTGCACAAAGTCATGTGAATCAAAACATCAATCACACAAACACATTAGGATTAAAATATTAAGCAATCCAAACACAAAGTATTAGTTTAAACAAATGCAAATATAAATGCAAGAAACATAAATAAGTCAAATGAAATGGAAATAGTTCAACATTACATAACATGTTAACAAACATGTCAACCTTGCATCATTACCATAGCTTCACTTGATCATCACGTCTTCTTTTTGCCAAAGCCCCAGATCATTTTCCCTATGCTCTTGAAAGCACCCCTTGACTCCATTCTATGATCATACAACTCACCACGCGTTTGAAGATTTGAACGATAACATTCTCAAGTCTGAAATTTTCTGGAAGATCACTAGTGGCATAGTGAGGAGGAGGAACAATATCGTCTAACCCGTCCATGAAAGTGTTCATGGATGGGGTGGAGTCACTCGAAGAGCCAACGTGAGCACTAGTACCTATGTCATCACCATCACTTGGTGACATAGGAGTGTCCTCATCATCGGACTCTTGAGGGTTGTTCCTTCTCGTACCTCGATCACTTCTAGGCTTTCGTGGTTGCACCGCTCGAATTGGTAGCATCACACGGTTAACCGATTGAAAGCGAGAAAGATCGAGATCGGGGAAGTCTTGACCAACCCTTTCAAACAGGCGAGTGAGGAGCATGGCATAAGGGAGGTTTGTGGTTGGTCTAGAAAGAGCATAGTTGATCCGTCGAGCGATATAATATGCAAGATTGTACTTGGTGTCGGTAAATATGCAATATATCATATGTGTTATACACATCGGGATATGATCCAGATTTCCACCAAGACAAAACACATTTTCCCTAAGGACGTCGGCCCAACAGACCAAACAATCATTATGGTCGCTTACGAGTATCTCTTAGCGATTCAAACATCGCTTAGTAGAGTGAATACTTCGTACAACGGTTTTACCACGCCCTTTGCTAATGATATCAAGGATGAGGTCAAGGTCCGGCATGTCGGTGTCATATGGATGGTTGTCGACACACTCTTTTAGACCATCAATTCTCCACGAACCCGTGAATCGACATTGACCAACATATGGCACACCAAGTGCCTCGCCAAATTCCTCGAGAGAGTATTGGATGAGTTTACCATTAATGATGAACTTAACAAATATTCCGTTTATCATTAGAGATAAGAGAATACGTGCTAAAGAACTGCAAGAGGAAATGTGGATAAATCACTTCATCAATTTCTAATAAAAAATCGAACCCAATTTAACCGAACATAAATTTGATGTATTGATAATCCTCAATGTCCTCAGGGACAACTCTACCCTCATGGAAACAATGATTTTAAAGTGAACGAAAGGTATTAGCAAGGGTTACCGAAGAACAAATGTTGGCAAGGTTAGGCATGTAACTTTAAGTACGTTGGTGGTCTTGTTGATATTTTGAAGGCATGATTAATCACCTATAAACAACATAGAAAATATTTCCACAATCACTAATATGCTACATAATGACTAAAAGTCAAAATCATGAGAATGTGTTTGATCAATTGCTTGAAAAACAAAGGATTAGTCCTTATCATTCCCATGTTCATAATGTACTAAATTCATCATTGACTAGAACATATGAACAATGTAAAATAAACCATGAACTTGAACATTGGTTTATCAAAAATTCGTTTTTAGGTAAGAATTAACATGTAATTACCAATTTGTTCATGGGTTCATATCAATTCCATCATTTAAACAAAATAATTTAGTCAAAATTTGGATTGTTTTACAAATGGGTTTTAGTGAAATCACAATGAATTCAAACTAAGGAATCATAGTAATACAACTATGTCAACCGATATTCCAAGTAAGGTTCTAATTCAATATTAATATTAAAAATTCCCAATTATGAAAATAAGAACCCTAGAACAAATTGATTGAAATTGAATGAATGTAGTTACAATTAATTGATGTTGGAAGAGGGATGAGTGAAACCCACGACTTGGAATCAATTAATCTTGAGTGATTGAAGCTTTTGGAAAATAAAAAATGGTGGTTTTGAGGTGTAACCCGTCGCCTATGGAGAAGAAGGGGAGAGTTTCGTTTTGAAAAATGATAAAAAAATAAAAACAAGATTATTTTAGTCACTTAGTAGGCCGCAGTTCTTTATTGATAAAGAACCGTGCATTTGAGCCGTGAAAAATAAGGAACCGCCTACAGTGGGTGGTTTTTAACCAAGAAAATCAATGAAATTTTCAAAACCAAGTTTTTCAAAAATACTTAAAATATATCTCAAGCCTATTGGAAATCATTGGACCACTTCAATACTATGTGATAATGCCTTAATGAAGCATTACAAGTTAAATCGAAACTGAAAAAGACTGATCCGAAAAAATGACTACTCGTAAGAAAGAAAAAAAGAAGAGAGAAATCAAGGGGAGTGAATCAAGACCAAGTTCAATGCTCAAGACACAAGTGACAATCTTAAAGTAGTAGAAACGAAGAGCTTGTGTCATCTATAGTGGTTTAAGACGCGCCTTTCCAGCGTAAGTCTAAACGGATTTGGTGATGAACCATACCAAGCAATTTTGCTAAATAGAGTAAGATCACTTTCAAGAATAGTCTTAAGCTATTTCAAAATGTGAGCAAAGTATAGATTCACTTTATTTCTCACATGATCGGATAATTATTATTGCTAGGGTTTATAATAACAATATCCTTGGAATACTTCAATTCCAAATAGGTAATATCCTAACTACAACTTATAGAGTATTTTGGTATCTCAAGGGATTAATCAAATATCCTAGAGATGAGATCAATTGCACATATTACACATGATATAGGGCCTACTAACCGTATAGGTGCAAACCATGGAAATCATGCTTGATACTTTAAGCTACTACTAACTCACTCTACATCTCCTAAGTGAGTCAAGTATCCAAGCAATGAAGGTTTGAGAGGGTATAAGAATATAATCACATACCACAAACAAATGTCAAGGCAAGGATGCCACGAACAAGCACATAGTCAAGTAATGATCAAAAGAATGATTAATAGGGCGTGTGGAAGGATGAAAGTGTACCTTAGCCGCAAAATGCATTTCAAGTCTTTTAAGAACCAATGCAATGCCCAATCATGACTAAAATGACTATTAAGTCTTCAAGGACTAGTATCACTCTCATCCATCTTGGTATCATCATTCAATGATGTTGGAGATCAAAGAAGATGAGTCTTCTACAAGTGTAAGCAACTCAATCCATAATCAGTTTAATGATTAATCTTCATGAGTACCTACACATAGCAAGATACAAACTAGTAGATACATTTCAAGAGTAAATATAAAATGTAAAAATATTACTAATCTAGATGAGATGCTATATTACCAATTAAAATGCCCATTTTCAATGAAAAATAGTTTTGACCAAAGAGAAACTTTAGTACAACTAATTCTTCTAATTTGAGGAGACTATGGATCGATCCAAGCTTTAAATAACAATATACTTCAAAGATCTTCGGTAACCATAGCTCTGATACCAATTGTAGAAATTAGAAGGGGGGGGGGGTTGAATAGTTTCTCTTCGGTTTATGTCCTAATTAAAATTTCTTTCAATTAGGTTTGTCCCAAAACTACCTTTTACTTGAAAGCTAGTTACATAATGATTAGGTTTAATTCTAATGCATTAATAATGACAAATAGTAGTGGTATGCAATATAATATAGTAAGTAAGTATGGGTAAGGAAAGAAGCAACCTAATAGGGAGACACCAAGATTTATAGTTGTTCGGCAACAAAGCTCTATCTTCGTTCCTGCTCCACTCCTCGAGTACACCGTACTCGACATTTCCACTATATCCACAAGCTCCCTTCTCGGCGGAGAAAACCTTACAAAACTGCTTACATTATTTTCCGACACTAAGCTAAATGTCGAGACCTAATCTTAGCTAGGACCAATCTACACACGTCGCCTACTTCACCATCTTCCGACACAAGGCTAGATGTCAAGTTCTAATCGAAAGCTAGAACCAATCTTCACAACTCTTGACTTTGAAGCTAAGTGAGAACTCACAAGACACATACACAAATCACTTTGTAGTTTAGTGAGAACTAACACACAACACTTACAACTCAATAAAACATATCCAAGTATACACATGTAACTTGGATCCACACAAGACAAATCTAAGTATACACATATACAATGGATTTACACAAGACTAATCCAAGTATTCACAAATACACTAGAATAACACAACTAATCCAAGTATACACAAATACATTGGATTTACACATGACTCAAATAAAAATGATGAACATGACTAGATCTAAGATAGGTTGATATTCATCAAAACTTCATTTTTAATCACATCACAAGTGTGTGAGTGGTCTTTTCTTTAGACAAGGTAAAGAAGGGGATCAAGAGGATAATCATAAGAAAACATACTTAACACATTAAGTGGTCATTTACTAATGATTAGGATTTAGAAAAGAGAAAGATGGCAGAAAGAATCTCCAAAAAAGGTTGTTGGAGAATGTAGATTTGATCCACTATTTATAGAAGACAAAGGTCAACGTATCTCTAAGCGTGGTTCCTTAATTGTGCCTGTGGTTCTTTATCACTAAATAACCGCATAGCCATTTGAGTAACCGTGGGTATAGACCCCGCTCCTTTTTTTCCTTTAGTGGGGTAGTAATATCTGAGGTAAGTTTTACCTTCAAAGGATATTCCTATGGCATTTGGAATATGCCATATTCAAATTTACATTTTATATTTTAATAAAACATTTTCTTAAAAAGAAAGTTTATTAAAAATATTTTGTCATCTTTGACAAAATGTAAGTTTAGGGCTAATCACTTTTATGATCACTAAACATGATTAAGATATGTTAGTGCAATACTTAAATGATTATTACCTTGATGATAGTGTTTGTTAAATAATTTGTCTTACGATTGTCTTTGACGATAAATGTCTTTTTAATTTTTCGTGATCAAAACTAAGAAATATTAGTTAACACTAATAATGTTTTTAGGCATCACTTGCATTAACAAGGTTATCCTATTGAACCCGGATCTGAGGATCTCCAGTCAACTGGGTTAGGTTTTACTTTATAGAAACTCATTCCTTCAAGGGCTTTATTCCCATTCCTTTAGACGACTTACTAACTAACTCTCTACTTAAGCCTTTCGTAAGCGGATCCGCGATGTTATCCTTTGACTTCACATAGTCAACTGAGATAAATCCTATTGAGAGTAGTTTTCGTACCGAATTATGTTGATGACGGATATGTATAGACTTTCCATTATACATCGTGCTATGAGCTCTGCCAATTGTCGATTGACTATCACAATGTATACTAATGACCATTACTGGTTTAGGTCGCCTGGGTATGTCCTCTACGAATTGACGTAGCCATTCTGCCTCTTCTCCGCATTTATCTAACGCGATAAATTCTGATTCCATCGTTGACTTAGCTATTACTGTCTGCTTGGAAGACTTCCAAGATATTGCGGCCCCTCCTAGTGTAACCACATATCCACTGGTCGATCTAGAATCCTTTATGTCAGATATCCAATTTGCATCACTGTATCCTTCAATAACCGCTGGATATCTAGCATAATTCAGTCCATAATCACGATTGTATCTCAAATAATGAAGTACCCTAGCCATAGCTTTCCAATGTGCTTCACTTGGATTACTAGTATACCTACTCAACCTGCTAACAACATGTTAGCCCGAAAATGTGAGCGCCATTTATAGAATTAGATTTAAATAGGCAAGACACGGAGGGACTATTATTGTTAAGTTGTCAAAGTCACTCTTGTCGGGCCTATATATACCCCTCCATACTTCCATGGAGGGGTGAGGATTCCCGTTTGTTTATTTTCACTTCTCTCTTTAAAATAAACACACTTTTCTTCTTGGTACTTTCTCTCGCTAAAAGTCTAAACACTTATTTTATCCTCCCTGACCTCCGGATCACCTCTTGTTACTTTGAATCTTATAATATTAACACAACATATGCTAAGTTAGGTCGGGTACATGTCATCAAATACATTAACATGCCAATAATTCTTGAATACTCTAATTGGGCAACACGTACGCTTCTATTTTTAGATAGATGCAATCTGGTGTCAATTGGAGTTCTAGCTAGGCCGGAATCCCCCGCATTATAAGGATTAAGAATTTTGTCCACGTAATATGCTTGACTAATGCAAGTCCACTTTGAGTTCGTATGATCTTTATTCCAAGGATCACATCAGCCAAACCCATATCTTTGATGTCAAACTTTGATTTCAACATGTCTTTAGTAGACTTGATCATCTTGTCGTTACTGCCAACGATAAGCATATCATCAACATAAAGACACAAGATTACATAACCACTATTTGTGTCTTTGACATTAACACACTTGTCGCATTCATTAATTTTGAATTCACTCTCTAACATGGCGTGATTTAAACTTTTGATGCCATTGTTTAGGAGCTTGCTTTAAGCCACACAGTGACTTAACAAGCCTACAAACTTTTCTCTCTTGTCCAGGAGCCATGAAACCCTCGGGTTGGTTTATGTATATTTCTTCTAAATCTCTGTTTAGAAAAGCCGTTTTTACATCCATTTGGTGAACTTCTAAATTTCTTAATGCAACAATAGCAAGAATCAGTCTAATAGAAGTTATTCGCGTAACAGGCGAATAAGTATCAAAGTAATATAGACCTTCGTGTTGTCTAAATCCTTTGATCACCAATCTTGCTTTGTACTTGTCAATGGTGCCATTAACTTTCATCTTCTTCTTGAAGATTCATTTAAGGGCTAGTGGTTTACAACCAGGAGATAAATCCACGAGCTCCAAATTATGATTTTATAAAATAGAATCTATTTCAATGTTAATCACTTCTTTCCATCGAGGCCCTTCCGAGGAACTTATCGCTTCTTGATAAGAAGTGGGTTCATTTTCTACCATAAAAGAGACAAAAATCGTGTCCAAATGATTTCTCGGTTCTTGCCCGTATGCTTCTTCTAGGTTCAACCTCTTCTTCCTCGGTTGATGTTGTCTCTCATCTTGGAGATCATTATCATCTCGTTGTCTCTTATCTTGGACAACTGCATCATCTATTCTAGATGGGCTTCCAGATTCTTTCTTTAAACTTGGAAATATGTTTTCAAAGAAGGATGCATTCCTTGATTCCATTACTGCGTTCTTGTGTATATCTGGATTTTTCGAATCATGTAAATGAAACGATAAGCTTGATATTCTTAGCATATCCAATAAATATACAATCCAAATATTTAGGTCCAATCGTTTGGGCCTTAGGTGTCGGCACAACTACTTTGGCTAGACACCCCCACACTCGTAAGTACTGGTATGATGGTTTTCTTCCCATCCACAGTTCATATGGGGTTTCCTCTTTATCCTTACGAGGTATCTTGTTTAAAAGATAAGTAGCCGTTAGAATGGCTTCCCCCCCCCCCCACATGTCCCAAATCAAACCAGAACTTAACAACATAGCATTAACCATTTCTTTCAAGGTACAGTTCTTTCTTTCGGCAATACCATTTTGCTGAGGTGAATATGGAGCAGTGAACTCGTGTCTGATTCCATGTTTTGCACATAGATCAGCAAACGAAGACACATATTCACCTCCTCTATCACTTCGTTCAACCTTGATTTTCATACCAAGTTGATTCTCAACTTTGGTTTTGTATAGAAAAAACTTGTCTATAGCTTCATCTTTACTTTTCAACAAGTAAACGTAGCAGTACTTTGTGCAATCATCAATAAACGTGATGAAGTACTTATTGCCCCTTTTGTGGGTAGTGATTTCAAATCACATATGTGTGTGTATTATATCAAGTGGTTCGGTTTTTCGTTCAACCGATTTGAAAGATGATCTTGTAAGTTTGGCTTCGACACAAGTTTCGCACATATAATTTGAATCAATATGAAAATTTGGTATGCTATTAAATTTAATCAAACGACGCATTGAATTAAAATTAACATGTCCAAGACGACCATGCCACACACTAGAAGACTCAATCAAGTAAGCAGAAGAATTTATTTTATTGATATCATTCTTAACAACTATTACATTGAGCTTAAACATACCATTCAGGGCATACCCCTTACCAACATACATTTGATTCTTAGAAAGAACAACTTTATCAGACTAAAAAACAAGGTGAAAACTAAACTTATTCAAAAGCCACCCGGACATAAGATTCTTGCGAATCTCTAGAACGTACAAGACATTAGTCAACTTGAGCTCTTTATCGGATGTCATCTTGAAAATAACATCTTCGTCGCCCTTGATATCAGCAGTTGCAGAGTTGACCATGTACAGCTTTTCTCCATTGTCAACCGCTCTGAAAGAGTGAAACATACTCTTGTCAACACACACATATGACGGGCAGCCCTAGTATCAACCCACCAGTCACTTTTATTAGAACCGACCATGTTAACTTCAGAGATCATGGCAACGAATTAGACACCATAGCAATCATGTCCACATTATCATTCTCCATATTAGCCTCGCGTGGAGTCACCCGCTTTGGCGCTTTGCAATTAGCAGCACGATGACCTGGCTTATCACAGTTGAAGCAATTTCCTTGGAACTTCTGCTTCGCAATTCCAGCTTTAGGAGCAAGGTACTCAGACTTCCCTTTGCTCTTCCTGTCATTCTTCCCTTTTCCAAAGCTCTTGACTTTAGACTTTGAAGAAGACGAACCACGCTCAACCATATTTACTGATTGTGGTTAAAATACGCTTTTAGGAAAAAGACGTATATATGAAAGTATTAAATGCACGATTTCAGAAAAATGTACACTAATGACCCAAATAAGTTCGTTCACCAAGAAGGATAATAGTGTGTGTCAAATTGTTGTTTTTGGTTAATATTGAGAGAAAGGGGAAGACAAAATGACGGATTAAACGAGGCAAAAATTAAAACTTATCTAAAAATTTACAAAAAATTACAATAAATCCCTAAAAATATATCTAAGGTTTAAAAGTATAGAAAACTTCTTGTAACTTTTTAAATTAATTAATATTTTATTTTTAAATGCTAATTAAAGCCCTAAAAATCAAATAAATTAACAAAAAGCCCAAAATAAGATTTAAGACTTTGTAAACCTCAAAAATACTTTAACTAAGCTAAAAAGTATTTTTCCAAAGTTTTAAACCTATTAAATCTAATTAAAACCCTTAAAAAATTTAAATAATAAAATAATAATTAAAAGTCCAAAATTTATAAAAATTCTAAAAAGTTGCAAAATCTAAAAACCCCTAATGGGCCTCCAAATAGGCCTAAAGCTAAAAAAATATAAGCTTAATGGGCTTTTTGGCCCAAAATCAAAACTTTGCACAAAATAAGCTAAAAAATCCCTGTCTTACTCAAAATTTGATTTTAAACACAAAAGTCGAAAATGCCCAAAAGCTGAAAGTGAGCTTATCAGAGCTTAAATGGCAATAAGCTAAACCTTAATGGGATTTTAAGCCCATTAAGCCAAAACAACATGCCATAAGCTGAAATTCAACACACATCCTTCTTTTGGGCTTATAAGATCAACTGTAAAAAGAAATTTGGAATAAGCTCAATAAATAAGCCTGAAATAAGTCAAAGCTCTCTACAAAAAACGACAAAATAGTCGTTTTTGAGTTCTAGGCTGATCAAGAGCTGATTCTTTTGCAAAAGCTTTTAAATGAACAAACTAAGATTAATCAACAGGAAAATTCCCAAAAAGCTAAGTAGAATAGGCTGTATAAGCCAATAAGCACTCTAAATAATACTAAAAAGCTAGTTTTCTAGTAAAAGCTTAACCAATTGAGCTACAACTCTGGAAATCTATTAATAAGCTAAGAAAAGTGACACCTATTACAAAAAGTAAGTTGTTGCAAGTTACAATAAGCTGGAATGATGAAATAAGCTAAAATGGCCTTGTCTGACCAAAGTCAACGAAAGTCAAACCCAAGGATTATGATTTCAGGTACTTTGTTAAGTTGTTTAAAGGCAAAATAAGCTGTTTTGGAGGAAGCTTTGATTACAAAGCCAATGAACTAAGCTTGACAGTTGTCAAACTTGGCTTAGGTTTTGGCAGATTAAACTTGATAAGCCAGTTGGCTTATAAGTTGTACAAATAAGCAAGTAACACTCAAAACACACTTATAAGCAACCCATGAAGCAATAACAATCAACCAAATATCAAGGCAATAATTCAATAGCACATGCAAGCACAAAACAGATAGGCCCTTTTGTTGATGCAATTGACCAATACAGTGACTTTTACTGGCTAATAACTTTCACAATAAGCTACCAAAATGAACAACCAGATAATGCATAGATGCACAATAACAAGATCTAATAAACTGCCAAGTTTTAAGGTCCAATTCAATCTAACAAAGATTTAATGGTTGCTGATGTGTTTGACAGATTTTTGAACATGAAACTTGAAACTTGGTGAAAACTTGCACAATCAATTCCAAACTTAACCAAATAGCATAAACCACTCACAAACATGTATTGAGCAATCCTAAGAATAGACAAACCACTGTCCAAGGCCTAAAGGCCTTTTGCACAGTCAAACCCAAACACCCCTTTACAGTTTTTAAACAAATTTTAACAAAGTCTTTTTTATTTTCACTTCACAATCATGCTATGTTTACACTGTTTAATACATAAGACCCCAAGATGGACAAGATTCAGGCAATAAAACACACTTTCATCACATAGAACACAAAATCTAATGCATACTTTTTTGACAGAAAAATAAGGGAGGAAAAACAAAACTTCCAAGGTGTAGTTCCACACCTTGGACTGTTTGAGCTTTAGTTTTAGCACAACAAACACCAGCTTCCAAGCTGCTAAGAACAAAGAAGAACCAAAGTCCACAGCTTGAACTAGGGGTTAGCACAGATAATGAGCAAATACTATAAATGAACTTGGAGATTCCTAGAAGCCTCACAAGCCCACTTTTCCAAGCTTATAAACTCACCACCCCTTGATCTTTGAAAACCAGGGAGCTGTGATCCTCTATAAGCCCAAACAAGCTAGATGTTAAGCTTTATCTCTCAACCAAGGATCTATGAGAGAAACTTAAAGAAAACTTTTCTTTCTCTTTTGAAACCTCGAATTCTTAAACGAAAACCTTGAAAACACTTTTTGAAAACAAATTTAGAACAATAAACAAAGCAAGGCCCCAAGGTCGCTTATACTAACTTCTTCTCACTTTGGGAAGAAAGGAATTACAAAAGCTAATGTGAAAAGTTCAAGACTTGTTGCACAATGATACTAACAATAATGAATAATAATGGAACCTGGACTCATCAACAAATTACACCAACTACTTTTTTATTTTAGAAAAAAGTAAGGAATTACAAATTGTGAAAAAGGAAATCCAAGAACAAGCTTCATGGTCACAGGCGACCTTGGCTTTATACTAATGCTAAGACTATTCTAGAAAGCTTAAAACCCTAGCTAGTGAAGTTCCTTCTTTACCCTTGAATACTTTTGAAAATTCTGCCCAGGTGATGAAGTTTTGGACTCTTGTTGATGCAAGGCTAGCCAAGATGAATCCTAAACGTTTATTGACATGTAGGGACCATGAAAAATGCCTTGAGACGTTTGATGGAGGGCTTGGTTTTGTCTTGTTGTTAAAGACGAATTGGATGTGTGTAGGGGAGCCACGTGTAGGATTCAGGGATGACGGGGGGGGGGGGGGGGGGGGGGGGCAAAATAAAGGTTAGGGTTTGATTAGTATTTGATTAATTACTAATATGGAGGTGATGGGAATTTAATTTTCATTAAACAAGAAAAACTTAAATGTGTTCATAGTATGAAGAACACATCATTTGATCCGTTTTAGGAGTGGGATTAGTGTTTGGCGCGTGTTTTTAACATTAATTAATCGTTTGAATAATTAATTAAAAACAGTTAGTGGATGGTGAGGTTGACTGAGTGGGGTGATGTGGGTGGTTTCGATTGGTGGGTGAGGGTGATGTGGTAATGGGTTTGGGTTAATGGACTGGGCCGGATGGGTATTGTATCGGTTTAATGGTATATGGTTTTGGTTTTGGCCGGTTTTCATCCCACAACTTTCAGAAACTTGTCAATTTTGGCCAAACAAGTTTCTTAGGTAGATTTAGGGTTTATTCTTCATAAATAACTTTGCCAATATTACAAAATCAGCCCTTATGTTTTAATAAACATGGATTAAGGACTTAAATTGTAATTCTTTTGATCTTCAAGGGTCTTTTTGTAAATTGATCAAACTTTAGGGAACAAACTTGTATATTTGATTTTTACAAGGGTATAAAGTGTTAATTCTTCAAACACGAGGGACCATTCTTGCCAATCTTCAATTCCTCAAGGTCTTTTTGGAAAATTCATAACTTGGGCCCGGTTCTTTGTGCGGCTTCGGTTCTCGTGTTTATTTTTGCTTGTTTCTTGTGATCTTTTGTCTTTTTCATGATATCCATACCTAAAACACACAAAGAGCAAACACAAGTATATTTCACGGTATTTTACGACATTTTTGCACATTTAAAGCCCGTTTTGGATGATGAGACTATGTATAAATGCAGTATCATCATTTACCTTGACAAAATCAGGTGTATAAGTGTTTTTCTGAGCCAGCTTGTTGTCCTCTTCAGTACGAAGACGAACAACCAAGTTTTCAACAGTCATCTCCTTTCGCGTATGCTTCAGGTAGTTTTAAAATTCTACCCAACTTGGAGGTAAGTTTTCAATGATAACAGCAACTTGAAAAGTTTCACTTAAAGTCATAACCTCAACATGAATGTCGTGTAACAAAACCTGCAGATCTTGAACCTGAGTTATCACATTCTTTGAATCAACCATCTTGTAATCTAAAAAACGAGCTACCGCGAACTTCTTGTACCAGCATCCTAGTTTTGTACTTGTGTTCCAACGACTCCCATAATTCTTTTGGCAGTCGTATTCTTGCAGTACACATTGTACAAAGAGTCCACCAAACCATTTACAACATAGTTGTGACACAAGAAGTCTGAATGTTTCATGCTTCAACAGCTTGCACGGCTTGTTGATTAGCGGGTACACATTCTTTAGGTAGTTCCACCTGAGGTACAGTCTCCTTTAAGAACCGTAAGGTTAAAAGTAGTGAGATAGAAGAACATCTTCTACTGCCACCTCTTAAAATTATGCCCATTGAATTTTTCTGGTTTTTCAGCATTATTAGCAACTGTGTGGGTAACTGGCGCACCAGTTATATTCCCAATATTAGTCGCAGGGCTTACAAGAGTTTCGGTAGTCATCAAAAAGATCAAAAAAGATCAAAACACAAACAGTTAGACAACTGTTATAAATCTATGTATAAGAAATTCAATCGTGATTTCTATATACTTATACCGGATCTGCTTCAAAGAAACTCAATCTTGGTTTAAATGAATCAGATGCAATTATCAAAAAATATCAGTTTAATAGAAACACAATCTTGGTTTCAATATAAACTGATAAGACGAACTGTTTAAAAAATGTTAGAGATTTAATTAAAATCTGTAAAATTAAAACTGATATCTAGTGAAACTCAATCCTGGTTTCGGCATAAACAATTTACAAATAAATCTGATGATATTATTAATCTGATTTAATAAAAGTTTTAATTCTGTTAAGCAGAATTGGTTTTATGATTGTAAGAAACGGTGTATACTTTCATTAAATAACAATAATAAAATTAACAAAAAATAAAGAACAGAATTAAATAACAAATAATAATTAAAAGCAGTAAATATCTAGAGATGAAACATGTGTTTAACTCGCTTTTCTTAAAACAGATTCACCGTCTGTTATCCAGGGTACAATGTCCAAAGCTGTTGTACACCCGGACTAGACAAACTTGCCTGAAAGATCATGGAAGCCTTCTGTGTTTCTGGTCGAAAACTGCTTGAAAAACCTTTTGGTAATGGATCTGGAAAAAGGTTGCGTTTTTTTGTGTCTAAACTGAATGAGGGGAGGTTATATTTATATTGAAAACTTGACTTGTTCTCAAAGAAAAATATATACCATAGTCAACAAAATCCGTTATTACTAAAACAAATTTCCCTCTCATTTAAACATAAAAAATATTCTATGGATAACTTATGTATTAAGTTAACATCTATTCCTAAAATAGATGTACATAATTTTCTAGAAAAAATCCGAATTCGCAGCAAAAAAGATACCGAAATCCGCCCGCACCCAAGCGAATTTCGGAGTTGCATTCGTGTCCGCAAGTCGCACGCTCATGCACAAGTTCAATAGCTTCGAGCCCGTTTTTAGCCTAGAAATCTCACTTTCTGCACCACCACCCTCCCCTGTGTGCGCGTAGGCGTGGGAGTAAAAACCTACAAATGAATATTTAAGGTAGAAACCAAAATTTCTTTATAAACATGATATAATTTCATGTTTTTGGCGATGTGTGACAAATATTTTTCCAAAGTTTGTGTTTCACGTGACTCACTTTGAGACACGATATCTCATTCATATTAACTCTATATTTGACATACTTTAGCTCGTTGTGAAGCTCTCTTCGGGGAGAAGACAAAGCTACTAAGTACTACGAATATATATATGACATATACATATATTAAAATATGTCTAAAGTATTACAAAAACCCATTTTTTAAAACATTTTTCCAACAAATAGTAAGAGCATTTGATACAGTCATGTCGTCGACCAATCCACATCTTAGCGCGATGAATCACACCAGAGATGGTGTCGTCGTTTCTGTCGTTAAATATATTAGTCCAAGCGGTAGGCTACTTTTTTGTTCTTAAAATTTTTGTAGTGTTTGTGTTTCAAAAGAGTATGTGTGCTTATGATATTATTTTGTTCATGTCATTGAACATGAGTGTTTTATATTTTGTGAGTGATTATGATGTTATAAGGAAAGATGTTACGATAACATCGGTGTTACTTAAGACCACTCTACAACACCAACGATACCAGGTGATCTAAATATGTTTAACTAGCCATCTTATATTTCTTTGTGTATAAAAGGCTTCTCCTTATTTTAGATATGAATTTACAATACCTTCGTATCTAACATTGTAATAACTTTTATTGTATATAAGGATTGAAGCGTGACACTAATTAGAGAGTGTTTATTTATGAATTTTAATAAGATGAGTGATGGGCTCAAATCAAATTTGAATTTTGTGTTATTTCATAATTTAAAAACTTCTTTTTTCTTACTAAATGGCTAATTAAAAGCTTCAAACAAAATCACTTAAAACATTAAGCAAACCTTTAAACTCTTTTTGTTCGATACATATAACAACGCATGTTTTTATGTCAATACTTACATGGGAGAACTCAAGTTAGTTGTCGGTTAAATGAAAGAATAAGTACTTGAGGTATTTATGGTTGATATATGCCGAGTGTTATTTAAACGAAACATATATATACGTCGAATGAAAATGGGTTGTGTAGCGTCACGTCACAATCTCAACATAATAATACACACAATAAACCTTATTAAAAGTTTATAGATCACGCAATAGAGATTAGATATGAGTCCTTCATATTTACGTTTATTTTTGCAATAGAAGGCCTTCATGTTGTGATTCAAAAAGCAGTAGAAGATAAAAAAAAAATTACACGTACGATTGTGGATGATATTAAACTCAACATCTCACATCTTTTCTACGCAAATGATATTTTCCTAACAGATTGGTCCCATAGGAAGGTGGACGGAATTCTTGAGGTTCTTCATAACTTTCATGTGGTGTCAGGATTAATAATAAACATTTGAAGTCAAATATATATGGGGTTGGTGTTGATATGGACGAGGTGTGGAACATGGCTTGTGCTACGGGTTCTACATCAAGTACAAATCTTTTTATTTATCTTGACATTCATGTAGGAGCAAGCATGAGTCGAACAAGTAGGTGTGATGGTATGATTCAACGATTTCGTAATCGTCTTTCTAAGTGGAAGGTAAAGATTCTATCAAGTGGGGGAAGATTAACTCCAGTTAAGTCTGTTCTTGGGAGCTTAGATTTTATATTGTTGTTTTGAGTTCTAGAAGGTGTTATAAATTTTTTTTTTACAAATTAGGGCCGGATTTTTTTGGGCTTCCAAAACGATGAGAAAAAGATCGCATGGGGTAAAGTTCTTTCTTTAATGGATAAGGGTGTGTTAGGAATTGGAGCTTGGCTTCGTTTAATTGAGCCCTCCTCCAAAAATTGAGATGGCGTTTCTATAATGGCACGCAAGCTATTTGGTGTCGTGTGATTAAAGCAATACATAGAGAACATGGTGGAGTTACAAGCAAAAATGAACAACCAATTCTTTCAGGTATGTGGTCTCGTATCGTGGGCTCGATTAACTATCTCCGTGACTATAATATTATAGACTATAATACCTTACAATATAGTAGAGGATGGGGGGATCTTATTCAGTTTTGGATGTGTATATGGGTAGAAGACCGACCTTTATGGTCTCTGTTTAATCGTCTATATATGTTGGAAACCGAGAAAAAATTGTAAGGTTTGTGATATATCGAGTGATGGAGGTTGGGTGTGGAATTCGCGTCGAAATGTTAGAGGTGGTAGAGAGCAGAGCCAACTTAACAACCTTCTTAATTTGTTAGCAAAAAAGTAAAGTAACACCTAATACCGTCTTTCACGGGTTATGGGTCCTAATACCGTCTACGACAGTGTATGGGGGAGGTTGAAATGTAGAAAATCATACCTCTACCAAGGATAGAGAGACTACCCCTACTAAAGATAGAGAGACTAGTTCCGGTTGTATCAAAGATTGAATAGGACCTCTGGCCTTGTAAGGAGTGAGGATCAAACCCATGACCTTTTTCTCAAAAGGCAAGGGTATTAACCAACTGATCCAACCTTGTTATATCTTCTTAATTTGTTAGCGAATATTGAATTGCAAAATGGTCACGACAAGGTTAGACGGACGTTACATGATCAAGACGTATTCTCAGTGGCCGGAACACATTTTCATATTGATGAAATGAGGTTGGTGCGCCAAGATTTGGTTACTAGATGGTGTCCTTCTGTTCCAAGGAAGATAAATATCTTTGCTTGGCGGGTTATGTTGGATCGATTACTAACTTTGTATAACTTATCTCAAAAAGGTTTAGAAATAGAAGCGATTACGTGTCCTTGTTGTAGAATTAGTGTGTAAACCATTTCTCATGTGTTGTTTACATGTGACCTTGCGAAAGAGGTTTGCTCGAAGACCATTCAATGGTGTCAAGTTGTTATGTCAGAAGTCGGATCATTTGCAAAGTGGTAGCATGGTGTAATCAGGTTCCATAAATCAACAGTGGTTGAGTAAAGATGGAAGTTATTGGATTGACTACATGTTAGATGCTATGGCGATAAATTTTTTGGTGACATTTGACTCTGGTAAAATTTTCAAGCATAATCTAATAGATAATATTAAGTTGTACTATTTTTTTAGCTAAAGCATTAGAACTCTGAAAGTAAAATCTATTCAGTCGAGTGACTTAAACACCATTTGTAATTGTTCTTTGTCTAAGGATTTGTTAGATTTTTCTCTCGTTATATCTAACGCTGTTAAAAAAGAAAACTATGAGTTTGCATATCAAGAAAAAGAATACTTATTTGAAACACGAAAAATAAAAAGATGGTTAGGCTGCGTTTAGTTGAATGGAAAACACTCTGTTTTCTACAAAATGTTTTTTAGAAAACAAGGAAAACAGAAAATGCGTTCAAATCATCGTTTTCTAGAAATATTTTCTAGAAAATGAAAAATCCCTATTTTACCATTTTGCACACAAAACAAAAAAGCTTTTTTTTTTTTAAGTTTTCTTTTATACATAGAAAATTCATTTCCCCCTTTATTTCCTTTATATTTTGGAAAATGGAAAACACAAATTTCTTCAACTAAACGCGTTTTTTAAATTTTTAAGTGTTTTGGGAAAAAGAAATTCCCTTTTCTTTTTCTACAAAATAGAAAATGATAGACAATATTTTCCAACTAAACGCATCCTTAGTATTTTTACTTCCTTTATTTCATACCATACCCATACACGGAAATATTTGTCAAGGGATTATCAACAATTTGTTTATCCTATTACTATGGTCTTAAGCCTGCTAAAAACGCATATAAAATCTGAAAACTTTTATGGTATGGATTATTGCTTGGCACGATCATTAAAGTCAAAAGGACACAAACTAAAATACTAGATTTTCCGTCAACACGCGCGCCAATAGTTCTATTTCTATACTTCTGAACTTGACTTTATTATCGTTTGTAACATACTTTACTTCATAAATTTTGTCTAACTATCACCTTTTGGATTTTGAAAACTAATAGTAATGAATTAATTTAACAATTAAAAGTCAAAATAATTTAAAAATGAAAACAAAAGACAACCCCAACACTTTGTATCACTGAAACTAATAACAGTCATGTGATGTGATCACCATTAAGTCCCCTTGTAGTTGAAGTGTCTTAGAGATGTGGTCTCCATATATGCCCATCCTCATTAACCTTATTTAATTACGAGTAGTTATCTAATTTCTATTATTTCTTAATGTAAATAGACATACTTCTAAGACACCCTTTTAAATACGTGTTTTTAAATAAATGTTGAAAACAAAGACATTCTAGAATTGAAGTTGAAGTTGATCATAGATAAACATGTATACAACTCTTAAGAAGTATGTTAGTGTATAATTTTGTTAAAATGTCTGATTTTGTGTGTATAGACATGGTCTAAATAATATTCGTCGCCAGATTTTCTGAGTTCAACGGAATGAAGCTAATAACATTTCATTAGTAGAATATTACTTGTGATTAAAAATCTAATTTTGTTAGTACTCATAACTCGCAAGAGGTTGGCGATCGTATACAAATATTAGTAATAGCATTGTTTTAAAAGGTGAGTCATGGCATTGATATAGCATGATGCATGACTTTTACTTTACGAGAGAAATTTAGACCTCAGTTTTATATATGGCGTGAGATGAGACGTGAAAATAGTGAGATGCCATGCGTGTCATCCTTTTTGAAGCGTTTTTAAAGAAGTTGATTACAACCCAAGTATAGAGGTTGGGTAATCACGATTTGTTGGGCATGATACTTGAGATTTTAGGAGCAATGAAAAATATACATGTAAAGATAACTTTTTTACTTTATTTTTTATATATGATAATTTTTGTAATCTTGATATATATAAAATATAAATATCTAAACTTATAAATATTTTATGATTTTTTAGTTCATATCTTAGAGCACATTATGATTCGTCATAGCTCTAAAACGTAAGACTTAGTCATGTCATCACGTTACATTTTACATTATCTATAACATTGACTAATAGTAATAATAAATATTGCTGAAAATTGTGAACTTGTTTGTTAAACATAAAGGTTATTTTTGCAAAATTATTAAAAAAGACAACTAAATTAGTTTTTAGTTTCTGAATTTTTTAGTCTAATATAGTTCTCTCTATATATATTTAGTAATATAAGATTCATCATCATGATTCATGTCTTCTAATCCCAAATACATACATTGAACTAACCTAAACAAAAGACTAAAGTATGAATAATGGCACATCTTAAATTTAGTGGTTGTGAGCTTGTTTGGTTCAAGAATTAAATTGTTGTGGTCATGTCTAGGAATTGCTATTTTGAGTATTTAGAAAGATATATAGGGTGTGTTGTCATTGAATGCAATTTAGAGTGAAGGTGATCTCAGTTGCGTTGCTGGATATAGGGTGAGGTGTTGTGTTACCAATATTTTTTTATTTTGAATGGTTTCTTTGGTGAACAAGTGTTACACTTCAAATTTGGTTCAACGTCATAATTTACTACCATTTAAGTGTTAAAAACTTTTGGATTTTTTACCAAGCGAATTTTATTGTAAGGATCTGCACATTAAAAAAAATATCGTTAGGTTAATCATGAAATTATCTCCTACGATTAGATATCGGTGTAAGAGTAAGTTGTCGATTTGTGATCAATAACCGATTTGTGATCGTAATAAATCGAATGCGGATAGTAAGCGTGAGTCGGGCTATATAGCCCGACTAAAAATTATACGTCATCATTCACCGTTAACTTAACTCTTTTTTTACAAATTTTCATTCAATTTATCTGTACTAGACGATTACCCGCGCATAGCGGCGGAATTGCCTAGCGGCAGAAAATTAACGATACGATATATCGTGGTAAGAACAAATTGTAATTGCAAAGTGTATCTAAACAATGATATGGTTTTTAGAATATCCATGGGTGCTCACGAGTTCATTCACATTATGTTACCATACAAGATTGCATACCCGCCATAGTTACAACACAAGGAGTTAGCAGTGTATTTATGTATTCCTAGCTACTGCTATAAACCAGAGACAACCATGAAGAAGAGTTATCAACAATGTGCTAATGGCGAACTTAGCCTACTACTACTACGTATAGGAACATTATGCAAAACCACTTTATTGACACACTATCATGACCATAAACAGATATGACAGTCTTAAAACAACCACAAATAGTAGCTCAAGTTAGCCATTACATTCTTGCAACAACACATCCAAACACCCTAAATGCCACTTAGAAACATTATAACTACAATATCAAAACACCCTAATTGCAGCACAAAAACAGCTACGTAAAAAACAACACATTCAGCACCAACTCATCAGCATTTCCGCAACAGCTTTTCAGCAGCATTTGCGCAGCAGCTTTTCAGCAACCTTCAGCATTAAAATCAGCTTTTAATTACAAAATCAACAACATTTCTGCAACAACTTTTTTGCAGCATTTCTACAGTAGCTTTTCATCAGCTTTCCAGCAGCTTTTCATCAGCTTTTCAGTAGATTTACAGCATACAAAAAACCTACTTAAAAAGTGCAAAAAAGGTATATAGTTAGAACAAAATATTATTTGAGCAGAAAGCTGACAGCAAATATGCTTACATTGAGCAAAAAAAAACAATTTAAAGATGTCCTTTATGTCAAATAATGGGCAAATGAGTAACTCTTTATTCTTACAAGCATGTAAAACAATTTGGCAACCATATCAATAATAAACACATAAATGTAGAGGTATGTACATCATGTATTGTTTGAGCAACTTATCATATATATGGATAGGTGTTATCTTATATAAACCAAGCGAGTTTTATCATTTCAAGAAACAAAGAACTTAAGTTTTGACTTTGCTGGCTCGCATACTTTTTTGCTCAATCTGACCAAAAACAATCTACCAAGCTGAAATGGTCAAGGTTTCCGTATGTTAATTATGGTAATAAGGCAACTACACTAAATGTCCTTCATAAAGTTCTTTCCTATGCTATATATCCCCCCCACTCTCTCACGCATTATGGTTCAAATAATTTAATTATTTTTAGCAAGATTTAATTGAAATTGCTTGTGAAAGTTATCCCAAAACTCTTTTCTTGGTGCAATCCTAAAAAACTTATGTGTGCCAGATCTAAATTCATAGCTCAAAATAATAGTGCACATTAAAATTACTTGCATAATTGTAACTTGCACGTTTAAACGAAATAAGAATGGCAAAAAATATACCTTATATTAAATGTAGAAAACTCATGCGCTCCAACAACTCGCCCGATAATTTAGCCCGTAGTCTGCAATCTTTTAACCTTCACAAAATTACACCCATTTCAGTCTTCGTTTCAGCAACCAAAGACATTCTAACATACGGAGTACGGAGTATAAGCTAAGCAACCAATATTGTTTAAGATAATATCAAGTATATATAAAGTACATCAACGGTACTACAAATTGCAGTGTTTATTGGACGAATGGTTTTAGAAAATAAAAAATCTCATGGACTTAAATCGAAAGCATCTATCTGTAAAGATGAATATAAACAAATACGTGACACGGTAATTGTACCTTTAAAGTGTTACAAATTTCAACGTAATCAATGGAAATTATAACAGCATACATCGAAGGAAGGATGTCCCATGGTAATTGAAAGTTGCTACAATTCCATCTTTAAAATGTTTTTAAGCATAGTTTCTCATTAGCCCATTGTCATCAATGTGATAAGCAGAACTGATGTTAACAATTCGAATCCACAAAATTCTCTTATTTTCATTGTTGGGTGTTTATTTTAGCATTTGATAACCAGTCAGTCAAACAATGCAAGGTGCATCGTCATCATTGTAAAAAGCCACAAGATAATCTTAATTTGACAACCAGTCAAACAATTCTCTGCACTACGTGTTTGGAACCAACACATTTTCTTGAAACCAGTGAGAGTAACTGGTCCTCTTTCATTTTTTAGGGAAAAAACTTTATAGACTCAAATGAGCTGCAAAACAAACAATAAACCTCTAGCCGAGATTTTGTTTTACTGTTATTACGACAAGTTCTAAATTTAGTTGTGGTTCTAGGAGTTCAAGACCAGGGTCTGAAGTGCATTCACATGATTTAATACAATAACATAATTTTAAAATTTTGGCACTAAAACGCTTCAGGGTACGTAAAGCCCTTGTTTGGATTAGATATTTACCCGTCCAGCCTTAGCCGCCTTTGAAAGAAGAGCATAATTAGCAAAAGAATGGTTAGTCTGTACAACATTCAGAGCAGCAGCCATGGCTTTCCCAGTCCGCAACAACAGATATTAGTTAAAGATGTATAACTTGATATTAGTTAAAAAAAGTCAGTTATAGAAAATATTGGTCATGTAGTATGACATTTCAAGTTTGTATCATTTAGGGTCATGATACATATGCTTTTCGTGGGTCACACTTATATGATGATATCTTTCGATTACTGGCCAAATATTTATAATAGTATAATACCTCTTACTAATAACAATAAAGACAGATATTTCGCTACCAACATTCTAAAAAATGATTACTAATTGGCAAAGAAGTTATCGTAAAATAAACTACTGTATTTCCAAAAGGAAAATACTGCAAAAAGGTTCCACCAAAATACCAAATCGAAAAACTTGTTTACTGAACATAACCAAACTGATCATTTCATATGCTCAGTTCAAATTCATGGTTTTAACAATAAACCAAATATTACGAAAATTAGTTGACATTATTGATACATTGCATTGACTTGAGTTACACTGGCCATCTTTTACTGATGCACGGAAAATCATTAAAAGATTATAAAAAGAAAGAATAAACTAACCTTCTCAGCAAAACGAGCTGCACTTTCCTTTTGATGTTGTGAGGGAGAAATAACGGGAAGATACTCAACCTGATTTATTTCAAACCAAACGAAACAAAACAATATAAATTCTTTTAACTTTTATAACCTATCTTTGGGTTTCAATGTACATAAACAAGTCAAGGAGCATACCTCCATGAAATTGTGGAACTGCATGAACATTCGAAACATGAGGGTTGCCAGAGAAATGTGACCCCTGAAGCAATATGATGCACCACTTGAAGATCATTTTAACAGTAACAAAAATAAAACTGATAACGGATTTCTTAACGAGGTGAGATCTTACCATGACTGATCAAAATGTACATGTGGATAGCGGATCACCACAGGTTGTATGGGATAACCAGGAATAAATGCACCAAGTTGGAAAGATATAAGTTGCCTTCCATTGGTTGTGGTCCACTCAGGAAACAAAAGTACTCGAGGAAATCTTACACTTGATGCCTTTCTCTGTATTTAGATCCTTAAAAACATACATCTGTATCAAATCGATTATTCAAATCTCTTGAAACTTGTTTCGAATTCTACAATTTCCACAAATATCAATCTTTATGAAAACATACATAAATTTAGAGCTAGATCGCTTAACTTAACCAAAATCATATATCGAGAATTATATCGCGAACTATAATCTCTCACAAAGTCAGAATTGGCTCATTAAGAGAACCGGTCATTAAATTTCCCAAAACTAAAAAAATGTGTGCCATCTAATAACCTTATTAAATTTCCCAAAACTAAAAAATTGTAACCCGGCCTTGCCTGGTTTCATATCTCAGTAATAGTTCGTACCTATGATAGCATAATAATCATATCAATTGATCCAATGCGACACATCGAACACCTTAAATACATAAAGGAATGCTTGACTAATAAAGTGTTTGGAATTGCTTAAATTGATCAACAATGATTGTGTTAACCTATTTTAAAGCTGCAATAACTCCCTTTATTTTAAAACATAATCAAAATGAAAATCATCATCTAAATTGCAAAAACAAACACCATTCTTACGAAAAGTGAGCCAATGAAAGATAAGCCGAAACTCAAATAAGCCATAAGCCAAAAAAAACACCCCCTAAAATGGGCTCAAATGTGCTAATAAGCTAAAAAAGAGCTATTAATACCTCGATGTACGTCTTTCACTTTCATTCAAATTTAGCTTTAGCTTTGATTCGCCTTCAAGCATATCCTGCTACCACCATTGCTACTACAGGTCAAACCTATTATCATCAAGAAAACAAAACAGAAAATTACAACAAATCTTTATATCAAAACTGATTTATATCTCCAACCCAAAATCTATATAAAACCCATATGAAATTGATAGAAGTTAAAAAAGAATAATTAAACAAAGAAAATCATAAACTCAACCTAGTACTATTTTTCATACAATTTGTATGAATACAAATCCAAATCCAATCTAGAAAGAGACCTTTTAATATTAAAAAAAACTAAATTGTAATTAAAATGAGAGAGAGGCGATTATTGTGTGTTTTTTATCTGGTTTATGTGAACACTGTTCCAACTTTACCTTAAAACCCTTCAAATACCAAAAAAAATATATTATCATTCGCCTCTATCCATCTTTTAATCTTCACATCTTAGTCGGGAACTACAAAAAGATAAAAAAAACATTATAAGGAATCTAAAATAGAAGCAATTAGTGCATAAACATGCAGTTCAGCAGCAGCGCCATTGGCTAGATTAAACAAACCTTTGGATGGCGTTGGCCTCGGTAAAAGGTTGGCGGATGTGGCATATATTCCGGTGACTGTAATTGATTCCATGGAAAGCAACAGCGAGTAGATCTACAAAACAAATTTAATAATGCTTTTAACTGAAATCTATATTAAAAGTTATAGATCTTTGAATAAAAAAATCACGAAGGCTTAAAAAATAGATAGATCTACGAAAAATACCATTGAAACATGAGATAAACCCATATATGTCGATTTATGTACGACACCAGCATCTTTTTTCGGCGAGTTAGGGGCAGCGGTGGTGGGACGGCGGCCAGACCTAGAGAGAAACTAAGTTTTGGAGTAGAGAGAGAGAGTGGATTGTGGTGTTACTGTGTTTTAGAGAGAGAGAGGATTGTGATGTGTGTTTATTTGTACAGTATATTTTAGATAGGCCTATAAAACTTTTTCAACCATGCTATTTTTCAACTTTCAACCACTTTCATTTTTCCTTTATAAAAGAGTAAAGATATGACATATTAAGCCAAAATTTCAATGTGTTTAATGTGTAGTAGATAATGGTTTTAGGGCCTACAAAGATATATTGAAGGTGGTTTGCATGTTGTAATCAAAATTTAAGGAGACAAGATTCAATGCACCAAGATTAGGGAACTACCTTGGACCACCCTCTTTATTCTTCAATTATCGAAGTTGCTAATATCTCATTGTGGGTCTAAACGAGAATCAAAATCTAATTATTATGTGCACTTTACACAATTTCTTTTTACCTTTGAGAAGTTTGTAGACTTTATACATGAAAAGTGGAACCATGGATTATTAGAGAGAGTATTATGTATTTTGCTCAAGCTACAAAGCCACATGTGTGTGACGTCATGACACTTTATTATTTCCATTTTTACTTTTCTTATCATCAATGCATCAAAATGAAAGCCGGTCTTGAGTTTCATGCTACTTTGAGCGACACGTTTAAAATATGCCCCTGTAAAAAGAGAAAACACACTATTTTCTAAAGATTTAGCTTGCCTCTAATAAATGTCGTATACACTTAGTTATTGACATTTAACATTGTGTTGTATCCTCGTAAGTATAATTTAATTTTGATTTTTTTTTTTTAATTTTACAACTTTTACGTTAAATATCTTAATTTGTGTTACATAATACACAATGCAAAATATATGAATGAGTTGAGTTTTAAATGTATTTTGAATAACATAATTTTCATCAAATATCATATAACACAAACAAAAATATTTAATGTTAAAGTTGCAAACTTAAGAATAAAAAAATCAATACTAAACTGTAATTATAAAACGAAGATAGTAGTATACTAGTTTTGATGCCCGTGCACGCACGGGACTTGAAATAAACGATAAATTAAGTAATAATTTCGTTATTGTGATATTTTTGTATATTATATATGGTTTTAAAGACATCTGATGTTTATTGTTTGATTATTTTGTTGTTTTACTGTGCACCGTGTAAATTAATATAAACTCACCTCAAATTTTATTTTTCGAATTAAATACTTTTTTACTTTTGATATTTTTATTCTAGATAGTTATATATTAATTATTAATCAATAAACTATTTACATCAACTTTACACGTACATGATTTATAAATTCATGATTCCGTAATGCTTATTATTATTTTATAAAACAATATTAACATTTTAATACTTAAATAGTTACAATGCTTATGGATCCACGAGTTTTACATGATTTTTTATTATATAATAATATTAATTGATATTTTGTATAAATATTTGTTGCATAAAAAATTTCACTTTATTTAACTGAAATGTTAGCTATTATTTTTAAATATTGTGTGTTTAAAAACACATAACAACCTTGAAAAATATATATTCTTGTAATATATAGAATCCCGTCTATTTATTTTTATCTCACGTCGATATCTGAAGTCCTTCACTTATTTTAATATCTATATTTATGTTAATAATAATTTACGTAGATTGCATTGCTTAAATTTGTCATTGTCAAAATAAAAATAGATAATAATTTGTGTTTTCACTTGAATATTTATAATCATGTGATTTGTTGATTTTTTTATATAACATATATGTTTTATTTTAAAATATAAATTCTATATGGTATAAAGTTTAAGGGGATATTTTGTTTATTTTTAAAAGTTACTAAAAATATGAAAATATTATAAGTTTATATTTAAGTCAATCTAATTTATTTAAATTTCAACCACTAAAATTTTATTTTTCCCCTCCTCTTTTTTTAGTTTTTAATTTCACAAATTTGACACATATATTTTATTGTATTTCCATCAAATTCCTTCACCAAAATTTTTAATTTTGACTGAATTGAATTCAATTTTAATTTTTTTTCAACCAATCACATCGCTCGATTTTACTTGTATGTTAAAATCAAGCTATTTGATTGATTCAATTCTTTTTTATATAACCTCTACTTTTCACTAAAATTTTTAAATAATAAAAGATAAAAGCAGATCACTTTTTATAAATCTTTGAAAATTTAAAAGTAAGAAATATGATAACAAAAGCTACTAGCATCAAATTAATAATTTAACTATTGTTTAATAAATAAAATTTAAACTTTTATTATTTTTCATTTATAACTTATCAACTTTTTTTTCACACATGATTATAAATTGAACTTGTAAATGTTATATTAAGGGTTACACTAAAACCATAAGTTTGCATATATAGTAGTCATTGTCGTATTGTATAGATTTTCGTTTACTTTAATATAACCTGGTTATGTATTATTCTTTTTTTTTTTTTGATAGAAATGTATTATTCTTTTTTAATAGTTCATTTTTTTTATTATAGCCTGACTTAAATTAAATGTTTACTATTAAAAATAGATAGGAATGTTTAATTATATCACCTTTAATTGAAAATATTATTACTGTTAGTTTCAAAATATTGAGTCAAACAAAAATGAGTTGGTCATACGTTTATTATGTATCGGTCATAAGAATATTGTAATATGTTTTAGGATAGTTAGGAAATGCGGGCTGGACGTCACGTTAGTCAAGCCCGACCCAAAACATATAGTCCATAAAAGCCCACATGCGGGTGGACTATATAAACATCTTCCTAACATGTTGGGAGGGGTAAGCCATTCGTAATTTCTAATCTAATATTTTCTTCTTTTCACACACTTCTCTCTAACTTCTCTCTACTTTCTCTCTCTAAAACCTCCATCGATTTTCTTCTCTTTTTATATCTATTTTCTACTGATCAATCATGATAAAGTGACTAATTATTAGGATAACAATTGGTATCATTTGCCACGGGGTAGATTTGTGATTCGTTTGTGATTATTGTTTGATTTTCGTGGGTTTTACACATAAAAAACCACACGAAATTTTTCTTTATGCTTTTTGATTTGAAAAAGTTTTTGACTTTCTATTTATTTCACTTTGAATAAGTTATAAGTACAAGAAAAAACTTGAATTTTCATTCAAAATAATCATCTTTTTGAGGTTTTTATTCGAAAAACCATATTTTATACTTTTTCTTGATTTAAAATTTTTCGGATTTAAAATTAAAAAGTGTGCATTTTCATAGTTCTTTAGAGACTATAATTCTTGGAAGTACAACCTGTTTCATTGGATTCGATCAAAAAGTTGATTTTTTGGAGATTGAAATTTTTGTTCAAAATCCTGATTTGTTGAAAACCCTAATATACCGAGTTTATTAATCTCGGTATTGGAACCGAGCTTGTGTGTACCGAGTTTAGAACCGGTGTTACAAAAGTTCTACAACCGGTGTTACAAAAGTTCAACAACCGAGATTACAAAAGTTTTACAACTGGGATTACAAAAGTTCTACAACTGGGATTTTGAGTACCGAGATTATTGAACCTAGAACCAGAATTATCAAAAGTTTGGAACCGAGATTATCACATTTAGGAGAACCGATATTATCAAGTTTGCAACTGAATTATCGAAAGTTTAGAGAATAGGGATTATCAAAAGTTTAAAACCGAGATAATCACATTTTGGACCGGGATCATCAACCAAATTTTTGTTCGATCGATTTTTAGATTAGCCACCCTCACACTTGTTCTCAAAGCATAGTTTCAAAAAAAAAGAGTTAAAATTTTTAGGTCAATCTATTTCAAAAAAAATTCATAATAGTTTTAGGTTATTTCTGCTTCGATTTCAAAATTTGGCAATTCAAAATTTTTTCGACCCGAGATTCGAATTTAAAATCAGACTGGAAAATATCAACATTTTCGGAATTTTAACCACAACATAATCACAACTCATCTACTTAAGATCTGATCTCATTTCACATTACTTCAATGGCAACGAACGAAACGATTTCTTCGTGTTCGGATACGGAAGAAAAAGAGATGCAACTTCAAGCACGACTCATCAAACAACATTGCATAAAAGCCTTCAGTGATCTCAAAACGAACCTACAACATCTTGACAGAGAAGGCTTCATGAACAACCCTTTGTTACATATGCATTTATGTGCTTCTTCAAAAACGATACCCGAACATTCAGTACACAACATGAAGAACCTTGAGAAATAAATACTCAACGACTACGTTCATGAGACAAATTCCAAGAAAGCCTTAAAAACACTCAAAACACCGTTTCAATCGTTCTTTTTTTCAAAGGTATTCAAGACTTCCAATTCTGATTCCGAAGCTCGAGAAGCAAAAGAGAACTTTAAATACTACACTCATATGGAAGCCGAATCTTTCAAAGACTTGATAATTCGAAAAATGGACTCCATTGAGTAGCATATGGATGAAAGATTACGTCATGAACGAGACACTGTCAAACATATGAATGATAAAAATATGCAAATAAAATAGTGCAAGGTATAAAGGTTCATGTGGTGGATACTAGTCTCATTTCAACTGTAAGTAGCGACACAATATCGGGTATAGAGCACGAAAGCTGCAAATCTGGGATTACGAGGCATAGTTCAGGAAATGATGACAACAACTCTAGGAATGAAAGCAAAAGTTTTGGCAAACAAGGCATCAACTTTGAAAAAGTCATCAGCAATACACCTTCATATGTCAATGGCCATCTCTTTGAATCTGAGCCCTTGGAAGAGTTACACAATGATGAATATAATGTGTTTGCAAATGCTAATACGCATGAGCATAATGATCAAACTAAAACCCTTATTGACACATGTATGAGGGAAAAGGTTGATAGCAATACCACACCCGATTCATCAAACATGTGCAAAATGAGTCTGCAAATGAACAACATGCAAATGAGTATGATGATGAGGAGCGTGTTGCGCTTGCTAATTTAATTACCAATTTACAAAAAGATGTCATTGAAACTAGAAAGAGTCTAAAGCAATTAGAGAAGGCAACCTCAACACTCACTTAAAACTTTGAGGAAAGCAAAGTTGCTCTTATAAAATCTAGTCAGCTTCTTGCAAGTTGCAGAGCTGAGCTTCTTCAAAAAGATAAGGAGCTTGAGGGGTACAAAGGGCGTGTCATTAATTCTAAAAAGGATGATTTTGAAAGTAAATATAACGAAACTCTTAAGTTACTAGAAAAAGAAAAACGTAATTATAACACCTTTTTAAGTAATGAACGACACAAAACATATATTGCTACCACTAAGTGAACAAGCATCAACAAGTGATTTCTTTTCTGCAAACGAATAAAACTAAACTTGTTAACGAAAAGAAAGAAGAGGTTGAAAATTTGAAAAAGGATTTCAAAACTAGACAAGCTAACGATATTGACAAAGTCGTGGATGTTGAAGAACAAATCGAGTTTTTGAAAAATATTGTTTATAAAACAAATCAATATGTTCAAACCATGAGAATGTTGGCACCTCGTTCGTTTTTAAGGGTAAAGCTAGTTTTGCATGTCCTAAGTACCTCGAGAAAGCTCAAGCTGAGAATCCGCACCTTTATCTTGATGAGTCCGAATGGATTGATCATGATAGCATTGCTGTAATGCTTGATAGTGAAGAAACAATCAATCTGGCATAAGAGAGTAGATCAAAATTAAATAAAGATGTTGTTAAACCATATAATTATGCTTATGAATACAGTCTCTATGAAATTTTCAAACTGCAAACACAAAAGTCTCGTGAGCAATTGTTTTTTAATAGTGAACAAAGGAGAATAAAATGGAGAAAAAATTTTGCAACTAAGAAAACTAATGCTTCGAGATATATTGGGTACCTGCCTCTTCAAACTTATCTAAGTAAGAGTAGGCAAGCACTTGGTATTGTTAAACATAACATTAGAAATTTTCTAATCGTTTTGGATAATGAATGGAAAGAACGTGAACGAACCAAATGGAAAAAAGATATTCCTCACGATATAACCGTGCTTGTGAAAGATCTTATAATACTGCTTGCAGCGAAAACGAAAGCAAATTCTCTTGAATTTGAAAAATTAATTCAGCAAGATATGTTTGATGATTCAAATATGTGGAATCTCTTGAAAAAGAAATTGACGAGCTTCAATCTGACAAAGACGAATTTTCCAAAGAATATTATCTACTCTTACAAGAATGTCTCTCCAAAGACCTCATGTGTGTTGTTGTTAACTCTTGTGTTAATATTGATGAATATTCTGATGTTGCATGCAAATATCTTGATAAGATCAAAGAGTGTGAACGTCTTTAAACTGAGCTTTCAAAACAGAAATAAAATGTTGATCAGAAAGCGTTTACATTACTTCAACACCGATATGATTTCCTTCAAAACGTTGTCACTCTCTTGAACTTGCTTTGAAAAATAAAATCGACAGCTTTCCAAACGATAATAATTTGCAAGTAAAACAATCCGAATCATTTCGAGAAATGAACGAAAAGACTATCGAAATTACGGATTTGAAAGCTCAGTTGCAAGAGAAAAATATAGCAAAAAGTGAGTTGAAGAAACTCGTTGGAAAGATGGGTGGGAAAACTGTGGAAACTAATGGTGTGAAACTTGTTGTTAGACAACACAATGCGTAAAAATTTCCCAAACCATCACTCTTGGGAAAACCGAATCCTTTCTCAAATTCTTCTCATAAAAAAGCTAGGTTACCTCCTACGACTGATGGGCAACCAAGTTTTCCAAAACCAGCCATTTCACCCTATGTTCCTCAATTTAGAAAATCCACTTTTGCTACTCCTAATCATGTGAATGCACCTAGCACTTCTAGGAATCCTCCTAAGCGTATGAAATTTCAGTTCATAAAGGAATCTGTAGGTTCAAATGAGTTAGTTCATACCAACAACCTAGAGGATGTTAAGCAAAAAGGGAAGATTCAGAAAGAAAAAGTTGTGTGTTTAAAACCAAGTATACCAACTCCTGCTATAGTTTAACACACTACTAATGGTAGTAAATCGAAACCTAGGATCTTTACTAGCAACCTAGGAATTGGCCACCATTAATGAGTAGTTGTGTCTCGCACAATGCGACTGAACAATCAGCAAAACCTAGGAACATAAGGACTTTCGTGAATCCCAAATTTCTTGTATGCCTCGAATGCAAAAAAAGTACATTCACAATGAAAATCACGACCATTGCATTCTACAATACCTCTATGAGGTCAAATCTCATGCCTTTGCACAAAGTAAGAATGCAGAATCCCACAAGATAACAAGGAGATACATACCCGTAAGAAAGAAAAGCACCAATCGGAAATATGAAAGGCGGATTAATAAAGGACATAGTTTCTCTCCGAATAAGTCTTACGTTGTGTCTGAGAAAACTATTCCTAGATCTAGTCTCTAGTGGAAACCAACGGGTAGGATCTTCAAGAAAGTTGGTCTAGAGTGGACTCCTATAGAAAATAGTGTTGAAACATGCGCCAGCATTAATGCTAGTGTTCTGCCTGTAGAAATGGAATTTGTTACTCCTAACACTAGTATTTGTGCAAACTCTTCTTCCTTGATTGCAGGTACTTCAACGGACTCTGAACCCACTTCTTCCTCAAAGGGTTCCAACTGTGTACATTCTATAATACATTCTTCTCTTGTACAAAAGTCTATTTTTGATTATTTCAGAAAAATTTGAAAAATACAGAAATAAAATAAAATGTAAATATCATATAAAAACAAAATTAAAAATTAAAAAATCTTTAAAAATACCAAAAAGAATCTTCTCGACATGTCTTTCAGTGGCGATAATATCGACGTACCTAGAAATGTCGCTTAATAACGACATGGGTGTGTACATAAAGCTCGAATGAAAGTTCAAATGTTTTCAAAACATGCCATTTCTATTTTCTTCAAATGATTTACAATTATCTCAGATTGTGACTCGTACTTTAAAGAAAGGAAAGTTTATCACGGATGATAACTTATCCTTAACAACAGGAAACTAAAATTTCTCGGTCATGAGCTTTCATTAAAAATATTCCAAGTTTTTAAGCTCATGTAAATGACGTACAAATATCATACTGTAACTCGGATTTCAAATAAAGGAAAGTGTATCTTCGAGATAATTTATCCCAACAACGGTAGATCAATCTATCGCGGGTTGAGCTTTTCACAAAACATTCAAAGTTTTGGCCTCAACGTAATGGCTTGTAATCACTTTCAGATTGCAACCCGAATCTATTTTCACGGGGGAGTGTACGATTCAGTGCGCTTATCCTCTGCAAAATAAGAGAAATCTTCTTACACTTGAGTGGATTCGTCAAGACATTCAAAGTCTATGCACTCAAGTTTATGCTTTAGAAACACCATATCGCAAAAGAAATGATTTTCAAAAAGCGCTGAACACAATTCTTTCAACAATTTTTCAATGATTATTCAAAAGCTTTCAAAAATTGTGTGTTCAACAACTCCCTTCCTCAAAAAGTAAGATATGGATCACATCCTCGTAATGACAATTCAATTGGATCAATTTTTGAGGGGGAGCTTTCCAAAATCAAAGTTTTAATGTTGTTGGATATATTATGTCAAGATAAGTTTTTATGTATCCAACACATTGTGTGTATTTATCATTTGGTACAATTCACATGAAAAGCTTTGATGTTCGTGAGCATATTCATCAATGATAATTCGTTTATGTGTTCATGAACATGTAGTGTATGAGTATAATTTTTTCAAGAACTTTTCAATGATTATTCAAAATCTTTTAAAAATTGTGTACTCAACACTACATAAAATGTTTTAATAATCCATGATAAGTAAGACACATTTTTCTCCCGAAATATTTTTAAGACTATTTTCATGATATATTTTAATCAAATTTGGTATCTCTAATATCAAACGATTTATATATTAATGATAAGGAGAAAATGTGATTAAAATGTGATCTAATATATGAAACATATATGTAAGACTCAAACACTTTAACTCTTACCCACATGTGCGAAACACTTTCGATTATCGATGCACATGTGAAGTGGGAGCATTTCTGAAACGACAAAACTATCAAGGTGTTAACTGTAACACCCCATTTTGATAATGGAATACCACTCGTAATTATGGCATGTCATCAAAGCATACAAGGATAAATGTCTAAAACATTACATGACCATAAAGGGAAATACCAGAATCAAACATCGGTAGTCCAAAAGTAAAGCTCATCACACATAAACATAAGTACTGTAAAAGAAAGGACTAAACATTGTCCATGGAAATAGTATTAAAGTAAATATAATGCATAAAGTAAAGAAAGGCTAGAAAGCTTCCAGTCTATATGCACGTACGCTTAAAGTCTACGAGCGTCCCTGAGTACCTGTCGTTTTGGGAACATAGAAAAGGAAAACGGCTGAGCAATACGCTCAGTGCACGGATGTACAATAAAGCATGAATAATATAAGCATATAATCATATAACAGCGGAAGAAACTAAGTCCCGAATAACCCGGTTAAGTCTTAGTAAAACTGGTTTTATAGTTTGAAAAGCCTTATGTTTATCTTATAAAAACTGTTTAACATATTCTACCATTAGCCAATATAGGTCATGAAAATCCACCGTGCATGAATACTTGGAGGGGTGACCTCATCATGCAAATTAGAGGGGCTTCCTCTAATTTAATATACTGGTTTGGGTAGGAGGGATCAGCTCCTTGTGAAGGATGCAAGGCACACACCACATTCACATTGAGTAATCTGCTGAAAACATGTAACTAGGATGCACCCATACGCCCCACATGATAGATATAATAATATGGCCAAAAGCTGAAGGGACGCCACGAGCAATCACTCCGCCATGGGGAAGTCATAACACTAGTGCCTCTAGTGTTATGGTTATGGTACCTCCATAAGTAGGTGAAACTGGTCATGCATGTATATGGCTATAGGTATTTTAAATTAAACATAAGCAATCAAACATATAAACTTATACTACGGGAAAACAGTTGGCTATATACGGGGAATCCTAATAAGGAAAGAATGTCCATACTAAAAGGACGGGAATCCGTACCTTATGTCCAGTAAACGAAGAAGACGAACTGAAGAGAGTCCTACTTCGGTATCACTAATGCTACATAAATACATACGTGTATAAGTATCTGATTACTAAATACGTAACTGGTTTTATGTCATGTCTTATCTTATTTTATATGTTCATGTCATGTTTTACTGTTTTAAGCTTTAAACTGTGTTTATCTTATATTATGTCTATTCTGATTAAGTATTACTTGTATTTCATGTATTATTATGCTTACTGTGTAATAATAAGTAAGTTTCTAAAAATAGCAGGTTTCCTAAAATAGAAAGTTTCCAAAAATAGAATTACTGCTTAAAATAGATAAGTTTCTAAAAATAGAAAGTTTCCATAAATAGATTAGCTGCCTTAATTAAATAAGTTTCTAAAAATAGAAAGTTTCCATAAATAGATATAAGCTGGTTGAATAAGCTAATTATATAAGCTTAAGTGTTTCCTGATTATTATTCTAAGTCATATAGATATAAGGTATAGTTTATTAATTATTACATGTAAATTAATTAAAATATAGGTTAGAAGTATTTAATTAAATATATCATGTTTTTAATTAAATAAAGTTAAATACTTAGGTTAAAACATGTATTATTAATTATTAATAATATAACCTAAGTCATGTTAATAAATTAATTATAGTCATAGTTTTTAATAATTAATTAATTATAAGGTCTAGAAAATATAATACTTAGGTTAAAAATTCATGATCTAATAATTAAATTTATAACCTAAGTCATGTTAATTAAATTAATTATGTCATGTTTTATTAATTTAATTTTTAACATAACTATTAAAATCATAAACCTTAACATAAACAATGAACCGGACCGTGACTAGAAACCATGAACCGGACCCGTAATCAACACCATACCCCGAACCACTTCGGGGTTTCCCCTTGTTTGCAGCTGCCGTGGGACCCACACCACCAAACCGAGACCATGAGGTCTTAGTGGTGGTTCATAAGCCAAACCGAGACCCCTTGGGGGTTCGGTTTAGGAGTCGGCTAGAACAAACACCCCTAAAAACCTTTATTTTGATTTACCCCATAATCATAGACATGTTTAATAAATGTTTTTAATTAGATTTTTAAAAACATCATGATCTTATGTAATTTATTAAATCAAAACATAAAAGAAAAAGATTAAAAAGGTTATACCGAATGCGTGGATCAAACGAGGATGAACACACACGAATGCTTGCACAAAATTCAAGATCAAAAATCAACCGAACACCCCCTTTTGTGTCCTTATATCCGGCGACCAAAGAGAAAACAAAGGAGAAGGAGAAACTTTTTAGGGTTTTTGTTATTTTTACTGTAATGTGAATTATGACAAAAGATTTTACCTTAACCCATTGTTAGTAAAAATTAGATGGGCTTGGCCCATCCTCTTGGTGTAGCCGCGGGTAGGGGCCCCACATGGGGTAACCGGTACCTTTTCTGAGTCTAATTATTTTAGTGTGCGTTCGTGTTTTATCGTGTTCGTGTTTTATGTATTCTCGTTAATTATTAACCGTGACTTAATATATTTATTCGTGTTCGTAATAAATATATATACGTAATTAATATTAGCTCATGATTAATTTACGTTCATGATTTCATGATCGCATGTTCGTGATTAATTATTGTTTGAATAATTATTGTGTGTTCATACGTAATAAATACTTATCGTGTTCTAACACGTACATAATACTTAAAATTCTTATACGTGAACGTAAACATACTATAAAAGGAAAGTTTTAATGTAGTACGTACGATCTTAAGGGTACTATTCATGGTAAAAGCATGCGGGTTTTACAACTCTTCCCCCCCTAAAAAGAATAATTCGTCCCCGAATTATAGATAAAGTAAACTAGAAAAGAAGAACATACCCGAATTCAAAATATGAAATGAGGGTAAGAAGCCCGGATAGACTCCTCTGTTTCCCAAGTGGCTTCCTGCTCGGTATGATCCCTCCAAAGGATTTTGACGAATGGAATCATCTTCCTTCTCATGACTCGTTCTTGTCTGTCAAGAACTCGTTCGGGTTCTTCTATGAAGGTGAGATCTTCACGTATCTGTTCCAGTGGATATTGAACCATGTGAAGGGGATGATACCGGTACCCTCTGAGTAAGGACACATGAAACACATTGTGTACATGCAAAAGTTGTGGAGGTAACGCTAACCGGTAAGATACTTCACCGACTCGTTCAATGATATCAAACGGTCTGATGAAACGAGGACTGAGTTTCCCTTTAATCCCGAAGCGTCTAACACCACGTGCCGGCGAAACCTTAAGGAAGACGTGATCTCCTACGTTAAAATGTATGTCCCTACGATGCTTATCGGCGTAACTCTTCTGACGTGACCGTGCTTCCTGAAGTTTCTGCTTAGCTACTGCGATCCTTTCATTGGTCATCTCTATGATTTCTGGTCCTTCAAGTGTTCGCTCGCCAACCTGATCCCAGCAGATTGGGGCGCGACACTTTCTGCCATACAACATCTCGAAAGGAGCACACTTGATACTTGCGTGCCAACTGTTGTTGTATGCAAACTCCACCAAACAGATGTAATCGTCCCAATCACCCGTCCATTCCAATGCACATGACCTCAGCATGTCTTCCAATGTTTGAATCGTTTGCTCTGACTGCCCGTCTGTTTGAGGATGAAAAGTCGTGCTAAGCTTAAGTTGTGTACCCCAAGCCTTCTGCAGACTCTTCCAAAATCGCAAAGTGAAACGAGGATCTCTGTCTGAGACGATGCTGGATGGAGCACCGTGGAGTCTCATGATCTCTCTTCTATACGTATCGGCGAGTTTACTTACCGGATCTTCCTTGCGAATCGGTAAGAAATGAGCTGATTTGGTAAGTCGATCTACGATAACCCAAATTGCATCGTGCTTCCTCTTGGTAGGCGAAAGACCAGTAACAAAATCCATGGTGATTTTGTCCCACTTCCACTATGGGATATCTAACGGTTGAAGGAGACCGCCAGATCGCTGATGCTCAATCTTAACCTGCTGGCAGGTAAGACATTTGGAGACGTAAGTGGCCACATCTTGTTTCATACCACTCCACCAAAATTACTGCTTGATGTCATGGTACATCTTACTCGAACCAGGATGTATAGAGAATTGGGAGCTATGAGCTTCAGCTAACAAGGCTTCCCGGAGTTCTTGATCATCAGGAACACAAAGTCTCGTGCCCTGTCATACGATACCATCTGCATCTACTCTGAATTCCGTCTGTTTCTCCAAATTCTGTACTATCGCCCAGATTTCTCCATCATCTTTCTGAGCTTCCTTGATCTTAGAGAGTAACTCAGGTTCTACTCTAATATTAGCCCAGTAACCGTGCTGTCCACGTACCATGATCTCGATGTCTAGTCGCTCCAAGTCTCTTATGATTTCCTCCTCAATTTTAATGTCGTTGATCATTCCGGACTTCTTGCTAAGTACATCTGCTACTACATTCGCTTTTCCGGGATGATACTACAGATTAATGTCATAATCCTTCAACAGCTCTAACCATCTTCTCTGCCTCATGTTCAGTTCACGCTGACTAAAGATATACTTCAAGCTCTTGTGGTCCGTGAAAATGTCACATGATTCTCCATATAAGTAGTGCCTCCATATCTTCAATGCAAACACGACTGCAGCAAGTTCCAAGTCATGCGTAGGGTAGTTTTCTTCATAAGGCTTAAGCTGTCGTGAAGCGTACGCGATCACTTTCCCATGTTGCATGAGAACACAACCAAGTCCCTTCCCCGATGCATCACTGTAGATTTGAAATCTACACGTACCAGATGGGAGAGTAAGAATAGGTGCAGATACTAGCTTCTGCTTCAGGTCTTCAAAGCTCTTCTCTCGTTCTTCAATCCAGACGAATTTCTCCCCTTTCCGCATCAGTTTGGTCAATGGTAGTGCTAAGCGGGAAAAGTTCTCCATGAACCTACGGTAATAGCCAGCTAAGCCTAAGAAACTGCGGACTTCCGTCGCTGATGTCGGCCTCGGCCACTTAGTAATGGCATCAACCTTCGCTGGATCCATAGTGATTCCTTCTGCTTATACAATGTGACCTAAGAATGCCACCTTGTCTAACCAGAACTCACATTTGGAGAATTTAGCATATAGCTGCTTCTGGCGAAGAATCTGTAGTACTGTACGAAGATGGTCTTCGTGTTCCTCCTTGGACCTTGAGAAAATCAGGATGTCATCGATGAAGACAATGACGAACTTGTCCAGAAATTCATGGAAGATTATGTTCATCAAATCCATGAACACTACTGGAGCATTGGTCAGTCCGAATGGCATAACTACAAATTCGTAGTGGCCATAGCGGGTACGAAAAGCAGTCTTGGCGATGTCCTGCTCCTTAACCCGTAGTTGATGATATCCTGACCTAAGATCAATCTTGGAGAAGTGTTTGGCCCCTTGGAGTTGGTCAAACAGATCGTCTATACGCGGCAGTGGATACCTATTCCTGATAGTAATCTTGTTGAGCTCGCGATAGTCTATGCAAAGACGCATACTGCCGTCCTTCTTCTTAACAAATAAGACAGGTGCGCCCCATGAAGATGCGCTCGGTCGAATGAAACCTGGTTCTAGAAGTTCTTGCAGTTGATCCTTCAGCTCCTTTAACTCTATGGGAGCCATGCGATAAGGAGCCTTGGAGATCGGTTCAACTCCTGGAATAAGCTCGATATTGAATTCCACTTCTCGTGCAGGTGGTATGCCCGGAAGTTCTTCTAGAAATACATCTTGGAATTCCGACACTATTGGTTGATCCTGAATTGATGGAGATTCAGCATCCATGTCGTGAACCGTAGCTAAATAACCCTCGCAGCCATGTGATAGTAGTGCACGCGCTTGCAGGGTAGATATAATTTGTACAGACCTTCCGGGTATAAACCCGTTGTGAATGTACTCTGGTGCATTAACATCACCGAAGATAACTCGATATGAATGGCAGCCTATGGTAGCATGATGCTTGGATAGCCAATCCATGCCCAAAATCATGTCAAAGTCATTCATGTTCAGCGGAAGTGCGTCAACAGGACGAACCTTATCGTCAAATTCTAGGGGAAGACTCTTGTATACATGGGTGATTAATACATAGTCCCTCAAAGGCGTTGAAATAGTAAGTCTATTTTCTAGTGGCATGGGGAGCATCCTAATGTTCTTAGCATAGGCAGTAGAAATGACCGAGTGAGTAGCACCCGTATCAAAAAGTACACACGCAGTCTGACCATGCATATACAAGATTCCAGTGATGGTACCTGTAGACTTGTTGGCCTGATCTCGAGATGTCGTGTAAACACGTCCAGTGGTAGGAGGCGGCTTGGTATCAGCATGTCCCGATGTGTCCTCCATCTCGCCCTTACGGAAGTCCTTCATGATATGGCCAGGAAGACCACACTTGAAGCATGCGTCAGTGTTACGACGACATGTCCCTGGGTGCCTACGGTGGCAAGTTGAGCAAAGAGGATGAGTATATCCTCCAGCAGGTGCTCTGGCTGGCTGAGGACCTGATAAAACATTTTTCATGAGACATGATAATAGGGTACAAAGGACAATGCGAATAAGCGTAAGATTGAATACCCGTGATAGATGGATGGTAGGCTGTGAACCTCTCTGGTTCTGGTCCCTACCGTTTCCATGGTTCCTGGTAGAAGATTTGCTAGAGTGTCAGAATATGAGTTATAACATGAAATCATAAGAAAATGCGTAAGTATTAGGACCTGCTGCCGTTGGAGTGTCCAGCGTTGTTACGGTAATTTTGGGGCTTCTTTGGCGACCTTGAAGTCACCGGATGAATTGCCGCCACGCCTATCCATAGCAAAACGGTCGTTAGTCTGACCGTTTCCTTTGGGCTGATGAGGCTGCTGCTGAGTAGCCGGCTGAGACCGGTCCCCAGTTTTCTGCCTGGAAGATACAATTTAAAGAGATGAATAATCGACATATAGAAAGAATACGGATTGGTCACCGCTTGAATACGAATGTTTACCTCTTGTCGGGTTTCTCAGCTTCCCCGAACTCATCTCTCTCATGCAGGATCTCTAGCTTACGTGCCGCATCGACACTTGTGCTACATTGTTGAACGTAGCACACACCAGATTGTTTACGACCGATGTGCGAAGAGCCCACCTAAAGTGGTGTGCCTGCTCTTCAGGAGTACCTGCTGCTGCACCAAGGAAACCAGCTAAGCGAAGAAAGCGCTGCATAAACTCATTGCTATTCTCCCCAGCTCTCTGTCGGATCCCATGGTACTCCCTCTTGAGCTTGTCTTGCTCGGCCTTAGGAAAGAACTGCTCCATCACCATATCTCTGAACTGAGCCCATGTCAAACCAGCCACCCAATCGTCACCTCCCTCAGACTACTTCAATGCTAACCACCAATTTAACACATCGCCTTCGAACCGGTAGCATGCCAACCTCGCCTTGAACACGGGGTCACAACCCATAGCATTGAAGATTTTCTCGATGTGAGCCAACCAGCTTTCAGCTTCACTAGGGCTATGTGTTTTCTCGAAAGCTCGAGGACGGAGCTTGTTGAATCTCATTAGCCATATTTCCAATGTCACTGGAGGAGGAGGAGGAGGAGGAGGAGGTGCTTGGTTATGCTGCTGATTGTTGGTAGCTTGAACCTCAGCCCTGATGTCATTCCTCAGTTGTGGAAGCAAAGCTTGCATTACAGCTTGGATTGCTGCATTGAGTTGTTCCTGTTCGCGTGTGAGAACCATCTGACAGTATAACATAAAACATATGATTAAACAGATCAAAACATAAAATATATATACATGAAAAAAATATTTATACCAATAAATCAAGAAAAAACAATTTATGCAGGCAAACTGTATATGAATGCATGATGCAGTTTTATGAAAAACTTTTGTATGCTCGAGAGTGAACGCCTATGGTCAGTTCACCCAAAATAAAAGACATGGCGAGGGGACGCCTATGGGTCGGTCCCAATTTTAAAAGTTTCTATAAAACACATGCGACTAAATAGGGTCAGTCCTGTACCAAGCGTTACTTAGTCATAAACCTGTGACAATGACATATATATGTATGCGTAAAAATGATGAATGCATGAAAAACTACTATCAGTTCTAGGAAGACCATAGTGGCTACCCACTAATCACAAGTCATATTTTGAGAGCCTACAGGTCGAAGTCTTGGCTCTGATACCATAATTGTAACACCCCATTTTGATAATGGAATGCCACTCGTAATTATGGCGTGTCATCAAAGCATACAAGGATAAATGTCTAAAACATTACATGACCATAAAAGGAAATACCGAAATCAAACATTAGTAATCCAAAAGTAAAGCTCATCACACACAAAAATAAGTACTGTAAAAGAAAGGACTAAACATTGTCCATGGAAAGAGTATTAAAGTAAAGATAATGCATAAAGTAAAGAAAGGCTAGAAAGCTTTCAGTCCATATGCACGTACGCTTAAAGTCTACGAGCGTCCCTGAGTACCTGCCGTTTTGGGAACATAGAAAAGGAAAACGGCTGAGCAATACGCTCAGTGCACAGATGTACAATAAAGCATGAATAATATAAGCATATAAGCATATAACAACGGAAGAAACTAAGTCCCGAATAACCCGGTTAAGTCTTAGTAAAACTGGTTTTATAGTTTGAAAAGCCTTATGTTTATCTTATAAAAACTGTTTAACATATTCTACCATTAGCCAATATAGGTCATGAAAATCCACCGTGCATGAATACTTGGAGGGGTGACCTCATCATGCAAATTAGAGGGGCTGCCTCTAATTTAATATACTGGTTTGGGTAGAAGGGATCAGCTCCTTGTGAAGGATGCAAGGCACACACCACATTCACACTGAGTAATCTGCTGAAAACATGTAACTAGGATGCACCCATACGCCCCACATGATAAATATAATAATATGGCCAAAAGCTGAAGGGACGCCACGAGCAATCACTCCGCCATGGGGAAGTCATAACACCAGTGCCTCTAGTGTTATGGTTATGGTACCTCCATAACTAGGTGAAACTGGTCATGCATGTATATGGCTATAGGTATTTTAAATTAAACATAAGCAATCAAACATATAAACTTATACTACGGGAAAACAATTGGCTATATACGGGGAATCCTAATAAGGAAAGAATGTCCATACTGAAAGGACGGGAATCCGTACCTTATGTCCAGTAAACGAAGAAGACGAACTGAAGAGAGTCCTACTTCGGTATCACTAATGCTACATAAATACATACGTGTATAAGTATCTGATTACTAAATACGTAACTGGTTTTATGTCATGTCTTAGCTTATTTTATACGTTCTTGTTTTAAGCTTTAAACTGTGTTTATCTTATATTCTGTCTATTCTGATTAAGTATTACTTGTATTTCATGTATTATTATGCTTATTGTGTAATAATAAGTAACTTTCTAAAAATAGCAGGTTTCCTAAAATAGAAAGTTTCTAAAAAAAGAAAGTTACCAAAAATAGGAAGTTTCCAAAAATAGAATTACTGCTTAAAATATATAAATTTCTAAAAATAGAAAGTTTCCATAAATAGATTAGCTGCCTTAATTAAATAAGTTTCTAAAAATAGAAAGTTTCTATAAATAGATATAAGCTGGTTAAATAAGCTAATTATATAAGCTTAAGTGTTTCCTGATTATTATTCTAAGTCATATAGATATAAGGTATAGTTTATTAATTATTACATGTAAATTAATTAAACTATAGGTTAAAAGTATTTAATTAAATATATCATGTTTTTAATTAAATAAAGTTAAATACTTAGGTTAAAACATGTATTATTAATTATTAATAATATAACCTAAGTCATGTTAATTAATTAATTATAGTCATGGTTTTTAATAATTAATTAATTATAAGGTCTAGAAAATATAAATATTTAGGTTAAAAATTCATGATCTAATAATTAAATTTATAACCTAAGTCATGTTAATTAAATTAATTATGTCATGTTTTATTAATTTAATTTTTAACATAACTATTAAAATCATAAACCTTAACATAAACAATGAACCGGACCGTGACTAGAAACCATGAACCGGACCCGTAATCAACACCATACCCCGAACCACTTCGGGGTTTCCCCTTGTTTGCTGTTGCCGTAGGACCCACACCACCAAACCGAGACCATGAGGTCTCGGTGGTGGTTCATAAGCCAAACCGAGACCCCTTGGGGGTTTGGTTTAGGCGTCGGCTAGAACAAACACCCCTAAAAACCTTTATTTTGATTTACCCCATAATCATAGACATGTTTAATAAATGTTTTTAATTAGCTTTTTAAAAACATCGTGATCTTATGTAATTTATTAAATCAAAACATAAAAGAAAAGGATTAAAAAGGTTATACCGAATGCGTGGATCAAACGAGGATGAACACACACGAATGCTTGCACAAAATTCAAGATCAAAAATCAACCGAACACCCCCTTTTGTGTCCTTACATCCGGCGGCCAAAGAGAAAACAAAGGAGAAGGAGAAACTTTTTAGGGTTTTTGTTATTTTTACTGTAATGTGAATTATGACAAAAGATTTTACCTTAACCCCTTGTTAGTAAAAATTAGATGGGCTTGGCCCATCCTATTGGTGTAGCCGCGGGTAGGGGCCCCACATGGGGTAACCCGTACCTTTTTCGAGTCTAATTATTTTAGTGTGCGTTTGTGTTTTATCGTGTTCGTGTTTTATGTGTTCTCGTTAATTATTAACCGTGACTTAATATATTTATTCGTGTTCATAATAAATATATATACGTAATTAATATTAGCTCGTGATTAATTTACGTTCATGATTTCATGATCGCATGTTCGTGATTAATTATTGTTTGAATAATTATTGTGTGTTCATACGTAATAAATACTTATCGTGTTCTAACACGTACATAATACTTAAAATTCTTATACGTGAACGTAAACATACTATAAATGGAAAGTTTTAATCTAGTACGTACGATCTTAAGGGTACTATTCATGGTAAGAGCATGCGGGTTTTACATTAACAGTTTTGATTTTTATCAGACACTTTCATAGACTTTCAAATGGTTTTATGGTTATGGTCCTATACCTACAACCTCTTTAATTCGCGATGTTATTGGTGTCAAAAGGTGGTTAGTTTTATGTCCTATGATCCAACTAGAACCGGAGGGATCTTTCCAGGGACAATCCAATCGATTATTAGAAGTCCTTAGGAAAGATGGAGTAGAATATGATAAGGGAAAAATGCCAACTAATTACTTAAGCTAGCACTGGAATAATCACAACAAGGTGCTAGTAATGAAGTCTTGGTAAGCATTGAAGGGGTTGAAGAATGAAAAAGAAATGTACGGATAAATGGTGAAAAAAATAGCCCTCTATACAACTTAGGTAGAAACCGGGTCAATACATCTACTATCAGAATCATGAGATGATTACTGATATTGAAGACAATACATCATGGACCCGACTAACTCAGGCTTCTCTTGAAAGAAGTTTGTTTTATTTTCACGGAGAACAACACGACTTCTATTGACTTTCTCACTCCGAGATAGTTGATATTGAGAAGGTGGCACTCTGCTCCAGCCTCCGATCACTAAAACCAAAGTGTAGAAATCGAGTCTAGAGCCAAGAGATCAATCAAATCTCGTTAGGACACATTCCATGACAAACACTTGATGTTCATCATTTAGAACACAAGTGACGAAGAAGAGAGTCCTACGCTATATCCTTGAGATATGGCCAGAACACTTAGAGTGATACTATTTAGTGTTCACAATGATGGGTGGAAATCCTTCCAATGTTAACATCAAACAGCACTGTGGTAGGTCATGTGTAAGATTCTTTATGAATTAAACATGTGTAAAACTGGAAAGCAACAATGGTTTGATTCTTAATTGATTCAAACTCGTTCAAGGTTTCTACGCAATATCTTTATGATCTTGCAAGAACATTAAGAGTGATACTCTTTAGTATTCACAATGACGAATGGAAATCCTTCCAGTGTTAACCTCAAACATCACTGTGGTAGGTGACTTGCGAGATTCTTTACGAATCAAGATTGTGTCAACTAGAAAGCAACAATGGTGAAATTCTTTATGAATTACACTTGTTCCAGGATTTTAAATTGACAGGAAAACGCATGCTCATGCCCAAAGACATATCCAAGAATCAAGAAAACTAAAGACTTCCGCAACTCTGATATTCAAAATCTTCCTTAAAAGGTAATATAGAGGAATGACCTCTCTTCAAAGGAGATTGTTATCAGGCTTTCAAGATGATGCATAGTGTGAGCATATGGATCAAGACACAGATCGCAAGATAGCAAAGGCAAATCAAGGATGATGACCAACAAGAATAAATTAGTCATTTATTGGAAGATCTCAATACTAAAGATTAATAATCTCTATAAATTCTAATATGTCGTAGAGGAATGACCTCTCAGTGAGGGAAATGTTAGTCTCAAAATAGTGTATCGATCAAGAATGACTTGGTCATAGGTTTGAAGATCTCAAGATAAAAAGACTAAGTCGAAAGACAACGACAAAGGCTCAAAGATCACAACATGAAGAAACAAGTCTGCTATTACACGTTCAAGTCTCATATATGGCGAGATTAACAATCTCTATAAATCTCCAAACGTCATAGAGGAATGACCTCTCATTGGGGAGATTGTTAGCCTCAAAATATTGAGTCGAACAAGAATGTGTCGGTTAAAAGTTTATTATGTATCGGTCATAGAAACGTTGTAATATGTACTAGGATCGTCGGAGAATGCGGGCTTGAAGTTTAGCTTAAAAGACCTCGTTTAAGGTACTAAGCACGCTACTCAAGCCCGACCCAAAACATATAGTCCATAAAAGCCCACATGCGGGTGGACTATATATACATCCTCCTAACATGTTAGGAGGGGTAAGCCATTCATAATTTCTAATCTAATCTTTTCTTCTTTTCACACACTTCTTCTCTAACTTCTCTCTACTTTCTCTTTCTAAAACTTCCATTTATTTTCTTCTCTTTTTCTATCTATTTTCTACTAATCAATCATGGTGAAGTAAGTAATTATTAGGATAACAGTTACAAACTTTAAAATAGACTTAAATTAATTAAAACTAAAATTGTTATTGTGTTAAAAAGTAAGAGAAAAAATGTTGTCATTGATGCATTTTTTTAACTATGCGGTTTTTGCCGAATACAATAATTTTAAAATGGAAAAAGTAATATTTATTTATGAGACTAATATTGACATTATAGGAAAGTAATATAAAGAGTTAGCTAACTAACTGTATCTTAGAGGGGAGTCTTCCACCCTCACATACTATTATTCCTGCCACTGTTTCTTCTCTCTCAAAAGCGACTGCAGCCGTTGATTATCATATAGTGGGTTAGTGGGCGTGAAAGTGGACCACAACCGTTGATTCCATTGATACCCCGTTCATACGGTGTCCGTTTGGCTTTGTTGGTGGTTTTGTTGGAAATAATCAGATCTGGACCTTCATTTGAAAACAGTAACGAGAGGATGGGAGAAAAAAGCATCGTGGCCATCCATTCCTCCTATGTATGGTTATATGTTTTTGGCCCAAAACAAAAACGACTCACATTAATGTTTTTTTATCTGGAACCTCGCTCCCACCTAGGGTTTTCCACCGCTGTAACCATGGTTTTGATCGATTGATCCAGATCCAAGTATGATTTGATCCGGATCTAAGCATGATTTGCTCCACACAAATATTATGTTGCGTCGCCCCCACCTCTTCGTTTCCCCGCCTGGTTGCGACGTTGTAGGTGGGTTGGTGGTGTTGCCTGGAGTGGGTGGTTGCTTATGGTTGTTCTTATTGAGGCATGTGCTTGAAAGCCCTAATTTTTTGGGCTCTTATTTAGATGTAACAAAACAGGAGTCATGGGGATATGTTTCAGGGTTGTGGTTTAGATGTTTCGTGATGCTAATGGTTTTGGTGTTTCCTGCCTAGCTTTTGACCTTACAATTAATGAATAAGGTAAAATTCGTTTTTCCAACTGTTTTGGATTACAATGGTTATTCTGGGTCTACTAGATTGTGTTACGGTTGTATGGTGTTTAATTTTCAAATTGATTGAATTGATTTTCATCATATTTATGGTTAATTGACTTGGCTCTTTTAACTTAAAGTTTTAATTTATAGTTTATCCTTAGTTAGACTATCGCCTTATGCTCCTTCGTTGCCGTTTTCCTTTTTCTTGTCGCCACCCATGGCGGGCGATGATTAGACAGATGTGTGAAGATGGTGATAAGCACATTGGCCGAAAAATAAACGGTATGATAGTATGGAATCTTTATGTATTGATATCTCTCTTGCTGTATCGTTTTGTTGGAAGTTGTGACATCAAAATTGAGTATAGGGAATGTCACATATAGTTGTGACAATGGCTGCTACTGTCCCATTTAGTTTCTGTTATTTGTTACAGTTGCCTTAAATGACCTTTGTTACGAGATGTGATGAGTACACATGGTTTCGATCAAAATGAGATCGCCCGTGTCTTGGCGGGGCAACTCACGATCTGTTGCAGCCATGGCGGGCACATGGTCTTTGCTTTGATTGTTACCTTATCTGAGCCTAATAAACAACTGAAACTCCACTCATGACGCGAGGTTGCTGGTTATAGTGATTGTTAAAAGGTGTGATGAATGTAATTGGGTTTGTTAAACAGGTGACTCGCTGCACCTTGGCGTGGTGACCTATTGCGGTCGCAGCCATGACAACTGTGTAGTCAACAAAAACTTATATGGAGAATCTGACCCAAACCTGTTCTGGCATAATGATTGGTTTCCACCGCTTTCCTCCATTGCCTCGCCCGCTTGGTTTCATCAGGATAACGTTATAACATACAGGGTGTTTGGCTTGGTTTATATTGGCAGCTTATTGCTTATTTGGTTTTGGTGTTATGTTTCATGAAGTCACTCTTTGTGCATCATTTTTATTTTTCTTAAATTATAAAAGTAAATATCAACGAGCCATAAGCAGAGTATGAAAACCGAAATAAAGACTCCCTTTTTGGAAAATGAACCCGTTCTGTAAGAAAGTTTCCCATACTGTGATTAGAGTGCATGATGAATTTAAAAACATTTGTGTTATATGTAGGCACAACAACATGAATTGCTTGCAGCGATAGTTAATCACTTACTTACCAGATTCTTTCTCTTATATGTCTTCCACATCGATTGGTTGCTGCTAAAAATGTTGCTCTTATAGACAGACGATGATGAAATTTAAAAATTCCGCGTTATACGTAGGCATGGTAGCATAAAGTGATATCAACCAAATTTAATCGCTTGCTACCTGAGTCTTTGTCTTATATGTATTCCACATCGGTTGGTTGCTGCTAAAAATGTGTTATTGGGTACATGTTTCACGCAGTTTAGAGACATTTGGGGCTTGATTAGTACCCAAACTACACGCCATTTCATAGATTCATGATTTCCCTCTTTTTGTTTCGGCGATGATGATACTATTGCTTTTAGCGTTTATGCTTTTACAAGCACAATATGTTGTTGGAACGTGATGGGTGCCACCCAACCGTATCTTAGCAGGGAATCACTATATCGTGTTTGCAGCCATGAGGGTCGGATACCCTTTCATCAGGTTCCTACCTCGCAAATCTAAGCCATCCGTGTTTGTAAAGCGATGGGTTCAAATGTTTAATTTGATCATCTGTATATATATATGGTTGAATTAGATTTTTTTTCTTATCAAGTTGATAATATAGACTTGAATAATCTATACAGTCAACCTAAAAAGCGAGCTTATGAGCTTTATTAAACTCACATAAGCTAATATGTGATAAGCTACAAAATAAGCTAATCCAAACACCCCTTGGTATTGATTTATGCTGAAAGATCACATATGCGTATATCTACCTTTTGTCACGAGCTTTGTGGCAGAAAATCGAAGGCTTAGGTACAGACGATGGGTGGGTAGGATAATTGGTAACTTTTGGCACTAATATACCAGGTAATTTGTGGTCTCATTTTATCTCAATCAATGGGTTACACTTCAACGGAAACTGGCCACTACTTACTGTAAGAACTTCGAATTTTTGAATCCTCACTTTCTCATTTTATCTAAAGGCGTGAGCATACGTGTCTTGGCGACCTTAAAAAACTTGAAAAATGCAGCAACTCTGTGTTGTAGAACAGAGTGTGAAGAAGACAGGGATTTTAATTACATACATGGAATAAATTGATTCGGTTTGGTCGTCAACACTGAAGTTTGCTACGTTTGCTTCGAACGTTCAGGTTATGCAATTCCTTCATTTGAAGTCCAGGTCTTATGAGATTATTTCTGCTTGTAATTCACTGAGTTGTATTTATTTATTAAACCTTTAATTTAATGATGTGCTTCTGTATTTCTGCAGGTAAAAGCACCCAAAGGACCCCACTACATCAGGACCCGTTCAATTTCCCCTATGGATTATTGTTCACTCAACATTGATCATTCCACAAGCACAACTTTCCGCTATAAAGACCATCAACTAGTCTTGGGGTCATGGTATACCTCTACAATCACGGAGAATGAAGCTGCTGAGAGCATTATCAGATGCTCATTGTAGCAATCTTTCACCAACTACCACATGATGTTCTGCAGGACCAATGCACCATTAGGATAATAGTGATTACTTTTGGAGTTTTTCCAAGGCAAAGGTGCGTGTTTTTTTTCATAATCAGTTAATATATATATATATATATATATATATATATATATATATATATATATATATATATATATATATATATATATATATATATATATATATATATATATATATATATATATATATATATATATATATATATATATATATATATATATATATATATATAGAGGAACGTTATTGTGGTGACCAACCTTAAAATAAAAATAATAAGAACCATTAAGGACCATTGGATGTGTCATTAATGAAATCACAAGATCAAATTTAATTAAATGGCATTTTGGTGAATAATCACAAGTTGATGGCACGTTATGAAACACATTTTAGTAAAAACCACCGATATTTGATTTTGACTTCTTGGTCTCAATTAATTCGAAAAGTTTGTTTCACGTACACTGGTATTTGGTTATATATTAATTAAAATATTATCTTAACATATATCCAAGTGTAATTGTTTTTATCATTCTTAAAATCTTTTTTTTCTTACAACCATTTTATTTAGACAAGCTTTATTATACTTATAATAACAATATTTGTACATATATTATGAGTTAAAAATAGTTACGACCAATTGCTATCGCTTTATGAAAAGACCGTATACCAATTTCTAATGACACATATTTAAAAAATATAACTAAAAAATTTTCAAGTGATACATATTCGAAAAAAATACACAACCAACTAAAAAAACTCAAGTGATACATATCCAAAAAAACAATACGAACAAAAAAATGACTTAAGTGATACATACCCGAAAATAAGTAACTTACTAAAAATGACCCAAGTGATATGCATTCCAAAAAAAACACAACCGACAAAAATTACTTAAGTGATACGTATCCGAAAAATACGCAACCAACTAAAAAAATGACCAAGTGATACGTCTTCAAAAAAAATACATAACCAACTAAAAAAAGACTCAAGTGACACGTATCCAAAAAAAATAACTAACTATAAAAGGACGAAGTGATACGCATCCGAAAAATTATACAGCTAATTAAAAAAGACATGTGATACACAGGGGCGGAGCCATGTTCAAGATAGGGGGGGCAACTGCCCCCAACCAATTCTTCAATATCTACATCTTTTAATGGTTATTTTTGAACATAAATCCTGATGCCCTCAACTAAGATTCGAGATTGCCCTCAATGCAATTATGCAAAGATGATAGGAGAAAAAGTGAAGAAACAACAATTTCTATGAAGTGTTGTTGAGGTGTTTTTGAAGTTCTGTATTATGGTAGATGAAGATGATGGATGTGTGGTAGATAGAAGATAACAGTGTTAAGATATATATGAAGATAAGTGTCCTCTATATACGTAGTATATTACTCTACATTTTTAAAAAAAAAAGTCAAAGCAGTTTTTTGGTAAGTACTTATAAGAACTCACGGCCCATTATAGCCCAAAAATGTTACAACATTGGATAAAACATATTAAAACTTTACTATATTACTGGCATTTAAAGTTTTTTTTTCAACTGTACAGTTTACTTAATATTTGTTGTGTTTTGCTATCTATTTTGTCCTTTAATATTATTTCGTAAGACTGCTGCTTTTGTTGAAATTTCCGTATGTAATATCATATCTTTAAAAAAAAAATTGCCCCCAGCGATTGAATATCCTGGCTCCGCCACTGGTGATACATATCTAAAAAATACACAAAAACTAAAATAATTCAAGTGATACATATAAAAAAAATACACAATCAACTAAAAAATATTCAAATGATACGTAACAAAAAAAATATAGAGCTAATAAAAAAAGACCTTGATAATACATATTTCAAAAAAATACGCAAACAAATAAAACACATGTCCAATTAAAAAGACTACATATTAATCGACAATAACTACAATCATATACATATAACAACTTTAAGAGCATTATCCACAACTATGAGTCATCCTACTATGTATATCAACATGAAACATATGTATTGAGATGCTAACGAGCTAAAACAAACTGATGGTTCAAAAAAGAGACTTTAAAAAATCAAACGCAAGTCTAATATTTACTCGTATTCATTGTGGATAGCGGAGTCTATTCGCATTGAGTGCAACAAATTAATTATCTTTTATTTACAAGGTGTTAAAAATACCCATGATACCTTTATGTGTTTATTAACAAATTAATTTTATTTCAACTTCTATTTATTTGCATATTAATATGAAATGCCACATGTCATATTTTTACTGGTTCTTATTGTTTTTATTTTAAGATTGGTTTTCATATGAACGCAAATCTATATATATATATATATATATATATATATATATATATATATATATATATATATATATATATATATATATATATATATATATATATATATATATATATATATATATATATAGAGAGAGAGAGAGAGAGAGAGAGAGAGAGTTAGGATCAAATGAGAAGAAACCTTAAAATAAGAAGGATAAGAAGAAACTATAATCGCATATTCGATATGCATCCACTTAAATTAGATGCATCTTTATAACCTTAGATGCATTATAATGCATTATAACTTGTTGTATAACTTTTAATTAGACGTGTATACGTATATTAGATGCATTTTATAATTTATCTATATTTTTGTTCTTCTACACGTGCCAAAATCATGAATATCAATTTGCACCATCTACACAACAAATTAACTTCCGAAACTCAATATGGTGCATCTACATGAATATAAATGCATCTAATACAAGTCGTTGCATCAAAAATATGTAGTTTTAGTTTTTTCTCACCACTTCTTATTTTAAGTTTCTTCTCACTAGATCCTTACTATATATATATATATATATATATATATATATAAGAGGCAAAATTTGATTAAAATAAATTTTTGATAACATCGTTGGAACTTTCTGAATCGACCATCAAATGGTCAATCCTTACCTCCTAATGATTGGTAACAATTTAAGTGTAGTCCTCATGATGTTTTCTGCGAGAGTTTGACTTTGTTTTGATGACTCATGTTCCTGTAAGTGTTATGCAATAGTTTAGTCCATATGGAAAGGAAATCCGAGAGTAACATTATATATGAAAAGGCCCTATTTATTTATATCAGCATCAAACATAGTTTGCTGGTTGTAGCTTCGTGGCAAAATAAAATTGCAGTTTAGTAGTAAAATTACTTATGTTACTTTTTTGATTTTGTGGTAGACTACACTGTTATTATTGATTTTGCAACAATCCTCTTATCCTTGGCATTTAGTTACACATAATGCATGTTTTTTTTTCAATAGCATTGTATCTGCTGTTGTTCATTGGTAATTATGTACGTGTCTTTCACATGCAGGCTTGCAAAGGAGTAGTCGAAAAAAGAGGGAGAAGCTCAATAATTTTTTTTATACGTTTATTGTTGTTATTAGTGGGTAACGCCAACTTAGGTCTAGAAGGATAGAGATGGACATTAAAAGATGTCACCGAGTTAAAGGAATACAGAGTACATGTTTGTTACTTATATGTACGTCCGGGCCGAAATGCTCTATAAGTTTTTCTTATACAAAAATGATGCAGAACAGTAATGAATTTTTATCATTATTAAAAATTTGAAGACAATATACATTTGAAAGATATAATCTTATGTGTACAACCATTTTTCGTAAGACTCTCAACTGCTTGAATCAGTTCCGACCTAGATAATAGGTCAAAAGATAATGGTTCTTACAGATTTGAAACCCACCCGTCAGGTTGAACCGATCAGAGATGTTACTTTAACAACCTTGATATGTTGCTTGGACATAGCCTTGAGTTTCATATAACGAGAATTGATACTCTCCATATAATCAACTAAAACACGAGGTTATTCATTACTTCATTTCTGTGAAATACAAAAGGTTAGATAAACAAATTTATGATAGCTTTGTAGCTTTTATAGGTAGATGGAATTTGAAATCACTAAATTATACATGCATATTTTCTTACTTCTATCTAAACTTCGTAACTTTTAACGATTATTTGCGCTTTTGCGGGAGCACTAGAACCGTGTGTAGCTTTAACATCAAGAACTAGATTGATAATAAAAACATTCATGTTGCAGATGGAAACCAAGGTTGCTTAATGGATATCTTATTTGCATCAAACACACACATAAAATGAGAACTTCTGTATATGATAATATGTATAGGTGACAGATAATAGTAGGTAGTTACTATAACATTATGTTAATTTGAGATGAAACTAAAGATGAACTTACTTAAAGTATGGTTTAGTATCGCCAAATGAGTATCTACATCAGTGGTTATTTGGGTATGTTTCTAGAACTACATTTTTATATGTTTGTCAGTGGGCTGTAAGTACAGTTCAGAGAGTGTTTGGATATGGGCTGGGGATATGCACTGGGACACATTTGTGCGCTCTCATTTGATTTGATATATCAAAAGTATCGGTCATATAACGACCCTAAAACACCCGCAGCGAAGCACGGACACCTTCCCTAATTAGTTAAATATTGCAAAATTTAATATATAGGATAAACTCATAAAAGGAATTAAAATTGGATGATATACATTACCTTGGAAAAAGAAGTCACTCAAATACAACTAGTCATCCACGTGACCTAAATTTCATTTTAAAATTTAGACCACGACCTACCCACGATAGGTTTAAATTTTTAACCACGATTTACTCGCGAGCAAAAAAATTATAAAATTACTTACCTATTTACGTCTAAAATACCTGTAAGTTATGAGTTTTTTACTTTTTTTCACCCATCGCCATCCTAAACCTCACTTTAAATTTCATCATTTTATTTACTCTATACAAGGTTCTAAATAGCCCGCAATAACTCGCCTTAAGGCGCGTTAAAGCTTGAGGCGCGGCCTCCACGCTACGCAATAGGTTAAGGCGCGTTACGACATGTGATACGATAATTTTTTGAATTCAATTTCAAAATATAAATATTATTAAATGTAAGAAGATTTTTCTTACTCTAATTATTAGGTACAACACTTATTGTGAATTCAATATAAATATAATACTGAAATATGATAAAACAAACTAATATTTTTTTATGGTGTGCCGCCATAAGCCATGTTTTAAAAACGCAAAAGTCGCTAAAGCGTGTAGCTCGAACATGCCGTCACGCCACGCTCCATGCTATTTATCACCATAACTCTATATCATTTTTTAAGACCAACTAATTTTTTATTCATTAAAACAAAAATACAAATTACATCCTTAAAAATAAATTACCAAACTATAACTACAACTACATTACCAGAACCGAAATAGGTAATGTACAAATTTCAAAGTACTTAAAAAATTGATTTTTAACAAAAGAAAATAAAAAGTCAAAATTTCATCTTCAGTATCTTTCAATCATACACAAAGACACATACCAAACGCAAATAAACATAAACCCAAAAGGATTAGAAGAAAAAAGAATATGAGCATTAGGGCAAGCTAAAGATGAGAAGAAAAACCGGTTCACAAACTGAACTGAAAAAAAATCAAAACCTATTTTTAAAATAAGTTTTTCTTGAAACTAGCTTCCTTCAAATCGACTCGGCGGTTTTGTAACTGATTTAATAGAATGCAAGGCTGGTTTAAAAATCGGTTAAAATCAGACCGAGTCGATTAAAGTGAAACAGAACTCGTTAAAATCTAGCTAAAAACCAATTTCAAACCAAACAAGTTTAAATCAAACCGGTTTGCCCACCTCTAGCGCAAGCCAGCACTCGCACAATGATGCATTAGGTTTTGGTGTACTGGCGCCAGCTTGGCTAATGGGCCGCGTCACCACAGGTTGGCGCAAACTCTGCATTACCATACTCATAGCACATTTTTTTTTAGAGAATGGGGGTGTAGTAAAGTTGCTCATTCTATTTTTAGTAACATGTCATATGTAACACTGATATAAGATAAAGTCTTGTTGAAAGTATTTTTGAATTATACATTGTGAGACATAGAATTGTATAAGATTATGCTTTCTGATATGAGTATACCTCGATTCTGAATTCTTTCTCTTTTATTTATCACTCTAAACCATAAAGGTCTTCGACGAATGATTGACGATGATGTGGCTGCAATCCTCGGGATATGTACTTATTGGTCTTTAGGCACGATATGAGATTTATTATCATGGACAATCAAAACTTCACCGTTAATAGAAATCTATAATATCTATTAAAACACAGTTTTGGCTGAGCTCACTTTAATGAGGTGTCATTCAAACTAAGCCATCAACAAATCAATTTATGATGTTATGTGTATATTTATCTTTTTTATTGTAACTAAATATTACTGTATAAATACATACCGTATTATATACTTCAAAAAATTATATACAAGTATTTTCTTTAGTCAAATACATAAAGCACTTTTTTGCAGGCACTTTTTCTGCTTCTCACTTTTTCTTGGTTCAAAGAATTCAAATTCAAATTCCAAATTGCATCACATGTTTTCTTAACAAATACAGTACAATCCAAAGATACTTTTGTAGGTTTTTTCTCCAATTGATCTTTCACGCTGGTATTAATCCTTCTTCCCTTTTGACACTTTTCTTAGATTGTTTCAGTTTAGGGGTTTTAGGTTAAATTTATTTCAATTCGATAAAGAAAATTATGTAGGGTTTAAGTGTTTGTTTTTATTTATTTATTTTTATTCAGGGCGCAACCTTCGGGAGTCAATAACTTTGGTCATTCTACTTATGGTCTAAATGTAAGATTTCAATTTTGTTCTCTCTTACTTGATATGTTTTTTTAGCTTACTTTTTGGTTTCTTATGATTGTTTAAACCTCTATCTTATGTCTAAGATCAGTTAAGAGTTGTGTGTTTTTCAGGTTCCCAAGCAAGATTAATGGGTTTCTTATAAAGGTTAATTTTATAGTAATATATTAAAATTGTAATGGTTTTGGATCGACTGGTTTAAAACATTGTTTCTAATCTATGAGGTATTGTATATTTTCCTTTTTCAAACTTTACAAGCTGCTATAAAATTTATTAAAATAGATTGTGAAAATTATTGCTTGAAGTTTGTTTGTCTTTGTTATGAAAATGCAGTTTTTCTTAGTTTTTGTTGGAGGAATATCTTTACTTTGGTCAATTAACCGTAAAGAAATTTTTGATGAAATGTTGTATTGCCCAAGTAAAAGTCTCATTTTGTTGATAAGATAAATATTGTATCATTTTTCACTTGTGAACTACATTTACTTTTTAATGCTTTAAATCACGTTGACTTTTACAAATTTAAATTTGGGGTAGTAATTTATAAGGAATTTGTGAAATGGTAAATAGACTTTAATATTGTTCTTCTTACTTATATTTTAGGCATTTTGTGATTGATGAATCTGCTCTATTTGGTTTCATCTACCCTGTTGCTGCGAGTTCTTTTTCCGTGTATCAAATTATAAGAGAAACTTAAAAATAAAATTTAAGCCAAATCAGTTCATTATCAGTATACTTTTTATTAACTTATACTATATTTTGGTTATTTCATTGTAATACGTACACTTTGTTCAAAAAATTTTGGATTGTATTTAGACATGCTAGGTTATATCCCTGCAATTAACTCCTCTCTCTTTCAGAAACAGTGAAAGCCTCGAATAACATTCTGGTTTTGAGCTATTAGTTTTTGTTTAAGCCAGACGCATTTTCAAATTATATATCTCTTCAATGATAATGCCTTACACATTTCTTGATTTTGTGTCATAACATCTACTATTTGATTTTGCAGGACGAGCTACGTAAGTGTTTGGAAACCATACTGCTCTGCACCAGAAGTGTAATAAATACTACAGTTGGCAGCTTTGTTCTAGATCTTTCATAGGTCCGCGAATCTGGAGCTTTCATGGGAAAATTGGTGGAACAATCTTTGGCTGATACAACAGCAGTATCACTATGATCTGTTCTGTTAAATGATTTGGTTTTGATTTTCATTTTGCTCATTCTTTAAGTATTGTGTTTTGTTTGTTTGTTTGTTGATTGTGCTGCTTAAAAAAGTTCATGATCTCCTAAAGTGGAATCTTGTAGTACATGTTTGTAAGTTTTGACCAAATATTTCCTTATATTCTATGAATGGAGTTGTTACTTTTAGGTATCTTTGTTCAGAAACAACATGTAAAAATTGGCAAATTGTATTCTCATTATGTAATTAGTACTTTGTTTTATTTTATATAGCCCCTGTTGAACACGGGTTATGAGCTAGTATCAGTTAGAAAAAAGACTTTATGAGCCATCATAGGTTAAGGTTTAATCATCGTATAATCTTTCTCGTTTGAATAATTGAATGGTTTGGAGTTTAAATAGTGAAGCAATTTTGACAAAAGTCCAGGTCATGGTCATCTATAGAAAGCCCACCCAGTCCGAGCATGAGCAAAAATACAACAGTCCAAAACTACAGTAAATTAGAAAAGGAAGAAAATGTTATGCAAAAAAAATGTTTTTTTAAGAGTTTTTCTCGGTAAATTAAAAAAAAATTGAAAGAAAAGAAGGTACTTTTAAGCTGCTTAAAAATAAGTACTTTTAAAACAAGTGTTTGTATTTTAGAAATCAATGCGGTAATAGTTACTCCGTATAATTTAAGCACGAAAACTAAAAAAAAACAAATTTCATTCACACCACAGCTTATTTCACCAAATATAAACGATATCTTATTTATGTTTCAGTGCATATTCAGGTACTTACATAGCAATCTCATCCAGTAAAGTTCAACCGAAATGAGAGACATCAACTTCTATCCAACTTTACACGAAACAAAACAACTTACCTGCGACAGCCTACTCTATGCGCCCATAAGATAGAAATTGATCATTTGAGGCGTCTTTAATTGAAGAAATTAAAATAAATCATGTTCATATCATAATTTACTGAATCATCCAAGGTACGGGGGAAAGGATCCAAACTAAAATTTAAAAATGGCCGCTCCACTTGAAGGCTTTGATGCGAAAACGTATAGACCAAGATCAGTCTTGTTAATTGTGCCGTTGTCAATCCTTGATTGATAGAATTGCTCCTGAAAAGAAATGCAAGAATCAGTCCATCCGTTAGCTTTTGTTTGCGTGAACCAGTGATTTTAGAGAAAAATAAAGTCATTGTTGAAAACTTTTAGCACTCGGATTAAATTTTTAGTGACATGATAGGAGAAAAGTGACCTTCAAATTAAGGATGAATTGTGGCACGATGTTTTCTTTGACCAAAGCAACTGCGCATCCACCCCACCCGGCTCCGGTGAGCCTTGCTCCAAGCGCCCCATTATCTTTACAAACTTTAACCAATTCTTCAAGCTCTGGGCAACTGTTAAAACCGTTACATACAGAAAAGAACAATAAGTGTGGAGGCTCCTTTTAACCTTATCTTATTATACTTTTCTCTAACTGTAATAAAATCTGGAAGGCAGAGGTTTCACAGTAATCTTATTTGAACAGTTCATTACTAGCTATAATGGAGTAAATGACACAGGTTTTTAAGTAAGTCCATGATTTCCTTATTTGCTTTGAGAGATGAAATGGAAGATTGATACCTGCACTCAAATAGAACGCTGCAACTATGGTGGCTATCATTCATAAGGTCGCCAAGCTTTTTTAACTTCTCCTCCTCACTGAAAAATCACTTTCGGAGTTACATTTGAAGTTCAAGATATAAACATGCTTATCGATTTATTTTGGATCCTAGAAAACTATTACTCACTCGGAATTCGATGACACCGCATCCTTGAAAGCATATACACGCTTCGCTTCAGAGTACACGTGAGAAGCTCTCTGAAAAGACAAATGTGGTAAACATTAAACCAAATCTCCAGGCAATCACCAAATGACACTAACAAGTACATGAGAATTTGGGGTTAAATAACACTTCGTAACAGAGAAATCTTTTATACCATGTGTACATAATACACGCCGATGTATTATTGCAAACAATATTTATTAAATTTTCCGCAGAAAGAAACTACCAGATAAAGGTAATGGTTAACAAGCGATAAGCCTATAAGAATATATCGACGGTAAAGCATAGTGTGAAGTTAAAGAGTAATTGCAGACAATCTTTGTGACAAAATGCCTCAGATAAAAATTAAGACACATACCTGGAATAATTTGTAATATTTGGCTGCTTTTATCACATCCAATGAAGAAGCCGAGTCGGCAAAAATCATATCTAAGCTTTTCGAAGTGATTTTCTCGATTTCTTCAGCAGTATATGGTTCTTCTTTCAGATATTCCTGTAATGGTATAAATATTATAAACGATAACAAAATTTAGGAAAACAAAGCATTATAGCCAGGCACCTAAGGTAATTCGATAGACAGGTAATGCCAATACCTTAACAGCAACGTTAGGGTCTGAAGACCCGTGATTGCCTGAAAAGGATACACATAAACCTTCTACATCAGAAAGTGTTTTCACTTTTGCTATTGCCTCTTCAGGCTCCATTCCAAGTTTTATGCCAAGTACAATCTGAAAAGGTAACAAAAATACAATGACGAGTAGAAAACATAATCAGTAAAATATAAAAGACAAAAAGAACCTATAGAGAGAAAACTGATTTTACCAAAGAAACAAAAAATAACATAATATAACGCAAGTTTTTGGAATCTTACAGAAGCCAAACGACATTCAACAACACGGTTATTGTAGTTTGTTGCAGCAGTCACTGCCTTCTGTGATTCAGCCAATGAATGGGCTATCACAAAAGAACCACCAGCTGGAAGTTGCACATCAGTAGCACGAATTGGGTTGAAATCTATCAGCTCAGCAAAACCAGTTTTGGCCATGATGGATATTGCCTAGTTCATTGAAGAGAAACCAATAAGTTATGACCATAAATGTATAAGTATCCAAAATACTTAAAAAGTGCATTCAGTTACTCGAAAATTTTATTGCTTCATGAGCTACATATGTACCTGGTCCATTCCACCAGACTGTGTCCCAATGTGTCTTTCACACACGCATGTAAGTTGAGCAAGTTCTTTCTGCAGTAAAGAAATAAAGACATATTTAGCAAACAAAAATCCAGGCAATAAAAATCTTCCGGTATTATTCATATTACAGATAAAAAACATGAATAAACAAGATACTTATCAAGCAAATAGCGTAGAACAGTTGGTAAACTGAAAAATGTTAAGACACGAGTTTACATTCCACCTATTGGAGTCAGGTTACACCTTCAAGGTGGCCGTATTGGGGGATATAATTTGTGGATGCGGTCTTAAATTATTATTATAATCATGTGCAGATATTTATGCCTCTTAGCTAAGCAGCTTCTTATATTGAGAATCTAAGCAGTAACAAACGGAAGTCTACATCTTATTGTATCTCCCATACCTAACTTTTTGGCATCACTAGAAGTAAGAAACTATGATAATTCAAGGAGGCAACATAATCTTTTTGTGTGAATAAGGTTCCTTACTTTATTTAGGGTATGTTTGCAACAATGCAATAATGGTATTTTCTAAATTATATAACATCAATATTGTATGCATGATAAATATAATGGGACTATGAGATCCGGATTAGTATAATTGATTTAATTATCAATCTAGGATCACGTTAAGAATCGTGTTAGAGAACCGACCATGCTAAGCATGTCGATGGTGTATTATGTTCATATAGTCATAAATACCAAAAAAGCTATCATTCTATCAAGGTTTGTTACATAAAACACAATTGTAGTGCGAGTCTTGGTAATTGTAAACTTACATTTTGCCGGTTCAAATGACATTTATGAATTTTAAGAGTAATAAGAATACCTTGGGAAGATTGAAATTGAGGGCAGCCATAATGGCAATCGTAGAAGAACATACAAAAGCTGCGGAGCTAGATAGCCCAGACCCTGCACGGGAAATAAAGGATATCAAGCTAAAACACAAAAGGAATCACAATCTTAGTACAATAAATGAAACCAGTAATCTCAAACAACATTTTGAGACAAGAAGATTCCAAATGAAAATTACCTGTAGGAACTGTTCCATCAATCATGATATCAAGTCCAACCGGTTCAGCGACATTGATCCCTTCTGATTTAGCATATTCATGGATACCTTTGTATCTGAAGAATACAGATCATAAGTTTCTGTAATAGTTGTTCTCGATTAATTTGCGTAAAAGAGCAGCTACGAAATCAACTTTATCAAGAAAAATCAATTTATGGACCATTACATTTGGTAGAGAGATGATACGATCATGGAGTTATTTAGTTTATTATTATTATTATAAGTTAATTATTTAGTTTATTTACTTTCCTTTTATTGTTTTATCTTAGGGACCAAGATAAGTTTAGGGTGTCTTTTATTATAAAGAGATTATGAAGTCTGTAATTCTAGGTATGTTTAATGATAATGAAGTATTGGTTTTATTAATCAATTGGGGAGTCGGTTTATCTCACTAATATAAGCCATTGGGGGGTCGGGTTATCCCATTAATATAATCTATCTATCTTTTTATCTCTATTATCGATCCGGTTCGTATCAATTGGTATCAGAGCTGTTTCGATTCTAGGGTTGCAAAAAAAAAAAAAGAAAAAAAACTATTCATCTGTTACTGTTCGGCGTACGGCTACTGTTCATCAGCAGTTGTCGCTCGGTCCAGATTGTTGCTCAAAAGAAGGAATGGAAGTAAAGAGTTTTGAAGAAGGGTTAATTGAGGTCACAAAGTTGGTGCAACAGTTACAATCGGCGTGTGAAGATTTAAAACAAGATTTCTCACTGGCACGACAAGAATTCACATTGGCACGTCAAGATTCCTCAGTGTGGTTTGAGAAGCTTCAAGGGAGGATAAATGCAGTAAAAGAAGACATCAAGCACGAAGGAGAGGTTCATTCATGGAGGGTCAAACTAAATCAATGGAGTCCTAACAGGAAGGAGAAGGCAAAGTTGTTTTGGAAAAAGTTTGTCCCAACCAGAAAACCTAGAAATCTAGGTACTTCACATACCGGATTTGAAAGTTGTGGATCTTATGAACAACTACAAGTGCGCATAAGAAATCTTAAGAACCTTAAGAAGATATTGGAGGACTGCTACATGCATTTGAAGCACGCAAACGGCTTACAACGAAGAACATGGGATCCCGGAATCACGTGAGGGAGGCAAGATTTTGGAGCAACACCTTGAGGACAAGGTGTTTTTGCGGGGCGGAGTAATGATACGATCATGGAGTTATTTAGTTTATTATTATTATTATAAGTTAATTATTTAGTTTATTTACTTTCCTTTTATTGTTTTATCTTAGGGACCAAGATAAGTTTAGGGTGTCTTTTATTATAAAGAGATTATGAAGTCTGTAATTCTAGGTATGTTTAATGATAATGAAGTATTGGTTTTATTAATCAATTGGGGAGTCGGTTTATCTCACTAATATAAGCCATTGGGGGGTCGGGTTATCCCATTAATATAATCTATCTATCTTTTTATCTCTATTATCGATCCGGTTCGTATCAAGAGATTAGCATTATTTGTAATTTCTTACCCACAAATAAAATAATGGCCCCATCGATGATTCTTCAGGTCAATCTCCTACAAACAGAACAATGCAATTAAAAGAGGGATCTACAAGATGGAACACAGATAATCCCAAAGATTGGTGTTGATTGTTATTGCATACATCTTGTATTTGATAGTTCCTCCTATTTGAGCAGGGGCTGCCACTACATGTTATTGACAGACCAACCAAAAACTGTACTAATATACTATCTGAATAAACTGAACTACTGAAGGTAAAAGGGATGGACATTCTTTATGTGAACTCAGATAGTCTTAGGTAACTTATACACACATGGATTCGTACCTCTACTTATCATTAGTTACTTGACTTGGCTTAAGTTGAAGATGAAACAATAGAGGATAAACGAATATTACAATCAAACATATGTTTTTGGAACTCAAAAGAAGCATTACCTGGTCAGGATCGACAGGATAAGTACACATTGTGTACTTGTCATTGACATTTGCAATTCTAAGAAACTTTTCAGGTTCCCCTGCATCCCGTTTCCGAATGGCTACTATTGTGTCTTGTCTAATCGCCATTGGTAAAACCGAATAGCCTTCATAGTCGATGTGCTCCCCAATCAAATTCACTCTACCTAAATTCCAACAACATTATTGTCAAAAGAACATAAAAGAACCATAAACATGAACATACATTAATTCACTTTCTAAGATTCACATTTTATCATCATTTCAATGGCTATTCAGCTGGATCACATAGCTTTAGATTCCCATGTCTCATATAATTTGCAATGGGTGATTCTACTGATGGCAAATTGTTATGATCCCACATCGGCCATGTATGGGAATGGTTGATGGTTTATAATGTCCAGGTGTCCCCTCCTCAAACAAGCTAGCTTTTTGAGTGAGTTCTACACTGGGACTTATGAACCGATTACGAGCCTAGTATGGGATAGGTTCGTATCAATTGGTATCAGAGCTAGCCCTACCTTACGAGGTTCCAACACTCGGAGTGGTGGCCTATGGAGTGGTGGCTTGGACCCAAAGGGGGTGCCAACCGTGACCAACATAGCCGTGACCAACGAGCTCGGAGTGGTGGCCTATGGAGTGGTGGCTTGGACCCAAAGGGGGTGCCAACCGTGACCAACATAGCCGTGACCAACGAGGACGTTGGTTCTTCAAAGGGTGGGGTAATGTTATGATCCCACATCGGCCATGTATGGGAATGGTTGATGGTTTATAATGTCCAGGTGTCCCCTCCTCAAACAAGCTAGCTTTTTGAGTGAGTTCTACACTGGGACTTATGAACCGATTACGAGCCTAGTATGGGATAGGTTCGTATCACAAATCAAATGTCTATAATAGACCAAACTGCCGTTCAAAAAAAAAAAAAAAAAAGTCTATAATAGCCTTTTGTCGTCCAAACGTGATTTTCTTTTCATTTCTTAAAGTTTTAATTTTTATTTTTAAAAAAAGCATCTTCTTGACCAGAAGATCTTTACAATGGTCATCCACTACTTCTCCCACTTCATCCATTCGCTTTTATCATGCCAAGTTCATGATCAAGTGATTACAACGATGACTTAAAGAACTTATTGATTCTAGTTTAATCCTAGTATGGGCCGACACTTTACTAAGATTCGTCATGAGTTCAACATTGCATTCCGCACATTGAGCTCTTGGGTATGGGGATCAGTTTCTTACAAGATCTCTCCATAAATGGACATACTCATTCAACTTTAGAATCCTTCATCAAAATTTGTACACAAAAAAATAGAAAGGAAAAAAGCATATACTCTTTGGTCCTGAAAGAAAATACTAGGAAATTTGGTGGAGCGTGGAATCACCGAATCAGGTGATGTTATTATCAAAATATCTCAAAAACAATCTGATATTCTCTACTTTATATTCTCTACTTTTCACAACACTTTCTAGGTTTGTTTGACAAAGACCATTTAAGAGCGTTTAGTATCTTGAACTAATTTATCTCTTCTAAAAGCTATTTTTCAAATGCTACTAGAAAAAAGCATTTAGCTTTAGCGAATAGCTTTTTATCTTTACACTGTAATGCTCGTTTGACAAGCATCAAGCAAGTAGCTTTATCGGTTTTTTCGAAATGCTCATTTATGAGTTGTTTTACACAGTTTGATTACAGCTGCTGCAGCTGTGTTAACTTTTATTGCTACCGCTACTTTCACCAAAACACGCCTACAATCCCGTAGGAAAAACTAGAAAAACTATAATTAACACCAAGAAATATGGATCACAAAGAAAACAACAAAATCCAACATGACCCATATAAAAAAACACCCATAATTGAAGAACATTATAAAGTAACTAACCAGGAGCACGAGCATAAACATGAGGAACAGAGCCAAACACTTGCTTAAACTTATCATTAAGAAGATTAAAACGAAGCTGAGCTTCTTCAAGCTGTGATCCATCGCCATAAACCTCGTCTAGTTTCGAGTAGATTGGAACTGGTTCATCTTCATGTTTCTGAGTCATTTTTGGTCTGGTTTTTTTTATTGATTTGATTCTCAAATGTTTTGTTTTGTGTATGAATAATAATTATAACAAGTGGACAAAAAGGGTCACTGATAATTCGTGAATATACTTAAATGATGAATTGATGATGAAGAAATAATAATATAAAAAAATAATAAATTATTATGGATATGGATTTGGATTATTATTAGCTTTTCAAGTGAATTTGAGTTTATCGTTTTATCTATTTCAGGAAGAATTTATCTTGACTTGTTCACCAATTTTTACTATTTGACATGTTATGTTTTTTTTCTTTCATAAAATTTTATTTTATATATTTTGTACTTTTTTTCGTTTTATAATTATTTAATATAAAATACGAATTATGTTTTAAATATAATTTATTTGATATATTTTTTCATCAAGTCATAAACGAAAATATTTGAGATAAAAGTTATAAAATAAAGACTTTAAAAATTACCGTTAAACTATAAATATAAGTCGGATGGAGTTGTAAATTTGTTAATGGTTTCATAAACTAGTTACTATTTACATTGCGATTACGGGTATCCTGAAATTAAAATTCTGCAAGCAAATGTTTTATAATTATATTTATATATAATTACAATAGCTTTAAGTTGAAACAAATTTTAGCGATAATAAATTATTTCATATTATTGTGATGATTACTTCATATTATTGTATTATTGTAATAATTTATATGTTTACACTTTTTATACATCATAATGACCTTAAAATCTTACTACTTTAATGCGTATAATTTAATCGAATTAATTAGCAAAATTATTTCACTAAATTTGTACTAAATACATACATAGACAATATATGTCTTCGAAAATACAAATTTATAAAAAAATGGTTAAAATTAAACACATAAATTTAATATTAAATTTACATTAACAAACAATTTAAATAGTTGTATATAAAAAACTAAAATTTATAACAATAATCATTTGTGTATGCTGCATATTAATTTGTGATTAATGTGTATATCTCATCAATTAATATAAAATAAATTATGAATTTTTTGTGTTGTAAAAGTTTGTACCAAAAATCTTGTAACGTTGTACTACTTAAAATTTGTGAGAAAGGGAGTGCAATATCTTATATAAGTAGTACAAATTTGTGTGTTGTTTAAAAAAAGTAGTACAATATAACTGAATATATTTTAACGGTTCCGTTTTTATCAATTTCGGTGGGTCCTCTCCGGTTCGTCTTCTGACAGTTTTTATTGGCTAGTTGAACCGACTGTGACTCCGATTTTCAGTTTTCAGCTGAACATCATCATTTTAAGTAGACAATATGTACGATGTTGTACATCTATATTATTTTAATTGTTGCATAATATAATAGTATTTTTAAGTAATGTGGTGTATTAATAACTTTTAAGTGTGTATTAATTAGTTTTAATATGAATATTAAATTATAAATTAATTAGTTTTAATATTATGTATTACTCTCTCCGTCTTATAATAAGTGTCCACTATACAATATTTCAAGTCTTTGTTACTAAACTTGACTATAAATATTTATATTTGTGTTATATAATAATTAATTAATATTATATCAATTAAAATATTTTTTTAAACCAAATCTATTCATATGAGTTTTGTCAAGTATTATATAATATCAACATAAATATTTATGGTCAAAATTTAGTAACAAAAACTTTGAATATTCAATAATGGATATTTAATATAGAACAAATGTAGTAATTAGTTTTAATAATAATTATTAAATTATATATTAATTAATTTTAATAATAAGTATTATATTATGTATGATTTAGTTTCTAATTATATTTATATATTATGTAAATAATGTTATAAGTTGATTTTGTAAGATTTCTAAAAATAGAAAATGATTTTTTTTTAATTTATAGCATAAATATACTACGGAGAATGATTGTTTGAAACTCTTTTTTTCTATCTAAGGTTTCTAAAATCAAGATTTTACTTACGCTATGTTCTCGAGTCTTTTTTTAAAAGAATGGAAGAGGAAGAGATGGGAAGGGGAGGGGAAGGGATGATATGAGGATGGAAGCAAAGTAATAATTTATGTTCTTGAGTTTATATATTTAGTTGCAAAGAAAAGAAAAGTAACCAAACATATTTACTAAATTACCCTCAAATTGACCCATATTTATTAACTAATTTACGAGGATAAAGTCACAAATCTAATCACTGATAACATATGCTTTTGTCATGTTTGAATAGTGACCCAAATGTCCTAGTTTGTTTTTTATTATATGTTGACTGAAAGATATAATGGAAGCTGATAGGATGAGAGGGTATTAAATCTAATAAACTTATTAGTACTCGTATGTAGTCCCTTCAACAGTCACACAATCACAAAGATAACCAATAATGGCATACGAAAACAAGATGCAAGTTTGCTAAAAAAAACAAGATTCAAAAATACGAAAGAGTATCCCTCTCGAGATCTACCAGACTAATATTATACTCCTACATATATTTTCAATTGTCTTTTCCATAGGAATTTTGGTCAACAAGAAGAAAGTTAAGCCCCTGGAACATCTTTCAACAGTCTCAAAACATTCCTTGGCCCGGTGAAACGTGAAGGTAAAAAGATTTACCGTTGATAGATTTTGACCTCCTGATACCTACTGGCTGTTGTGAGTTGCCGTCAATGTAATAACTAGGTTAAATGATGATGGAGCGTGATTTGTAAAAATTGAGGATGCAAATGTAATTTAACAAAGGTCATGTAGTTAACACCTAGCTTTCTCTCCTGATCATCCTATTTTTGGAGTGATCATTTGTACACAAAAAAGCTCACACCTTCCCTTCCTCTTCCCTTCCCATCCTCTTTCTTCCCTTCTTAAAAAAAACTTAAGAACACAAATAATTATGATTTCCCATCCTCTTCTTTTTCATTCCTTTAAAAAAAAAACTCGAGAACAGAGTGTTAGGATTGTATTTATGATCAAGTTTTTCTTTGTAAACCGAGATCATAATATCGGGTCGTGAAATTATAAAAACATGACCAAAATCTTAACAACTACTATCATCTTTGAAAAATTTTAATTAATGAAAAGGAAAAGAACACCGTAATCAAAACATGTGATAGTTATTAAAAGAAAAGTGAAAAAAATATATATAGGCTATGTTTGGTGCGTAAGCTTATTAGAGTTTATCGTATCACGAGTTTATTGTTTTGTAAAAACAAGTTACTATTAAAAATAAGTCTTGTTTGGCTGACAGAGCTTATAAAAAAAATAAACTCCTAAATGGCATGCTAGTTAAAGTAGCATGTAAAAATAAGCTCAAGTTACATGCTCCAACATCAAGCTCTAGCAACCCGCTCCAGCGATCCGCTCCAGCTCCTAAGAATACCAAACATACCCATAATACGAAATGAAATGAGAAAAAAAAAAGCTAGCAGTTATTAAAAGGTAGCAAGATACTTGATGGGTAAAATGTAGTTTGATGGGTAAGATGTAGGGCTGACCATAGACTGAACTGAATCGAGAAATTAGACTAAACCGAGCATATTTTGGCCCGATCTTTGGTCCATCCTTTTCTTCATTTTCAATCAGTCCGGTTCGGTTCTAGTCTATGCGGTCCAGTTTTTAGACCGTGATGTAAGTGTTTCGACCTAACCGAACAGCTAAACAAGAAAAAAAAAGACAAATGCACTTGATGACTAAAATGTCTAAGTGCGTTTATTTCAGTCGGATTAAAGATTGTTAAGAGATAATTTTTGAAAAACAAACACCACCCAACTGGACCAAAGAAGAAAAAAAACCGGTTTACTACAATTCACATTTTATTTCAATGTTATTATTGGATTACTCGATTAGTCGTGACTAAAGCATAGTTGTTACGGTGTATCACTGAATTGAACAGATGTTACTATATTGCTTAACAAGTTCGTTCGTATTCATTCATATTAAAGTAATAAAAAGCTGAAATAAAAATAAACCAGCTAAATAAACATCGAAAGTTAATAAAATTTATCGAATTTGATATTGAATTAAACAGTACGAAATATTAAAAAATAAAACTTAAATTCTGAAAATAATAAATAAATAAAAAGATTTTTTTATTTAAAATAAAAAATATTATTTTAATAAAATATTATATAAGTGTTATAAAAAATTGTTAAAAAAGTCATATGGTATAGCTATATTTAATAAATAAATTAGGCTGAAAATTCAACCTTATTTCTTAACTACATTATAAAAGGTGTATCCATTTAGTTAAAAGTTGAAATGTTAAAAGTTGAAATGTGGGTCCCACTAAAATGTTGAAAAATATTGATTATTCCTTGTGGTCAGCCCCTAATACACAAACATAATTAATCCACACACACACAAACTTTAATCTCTCTCTAAACCCTAATACCCATCATCCAAACCAAAATTTACACACACCAAATCAAAATTCAAAAGTTAAAAAAATATTCCATACCAAAATACTACAAAATCCCACCGTACAAATAAAAACCAAAAAATACATCCCATAACATTTACTTCTACTTCACCACGATATATCGTAGCATTAATTTTTTCTACCGCCAAGCAATTCCGCCGCTATGCGCGGATAATCGTCTAGTATTTTAAAAAAGTTCCAAATTTCATATAGTTATAGATTATATTGATAAACCTGCAAAAAGAAAATATAAAGAAATTTGTAACCTCCTAGTTGCTTTATTATATAAAAGATCTAAGACTAAAAAAAAGAGCAAAACGTGGTAGACCAACCCAAACCGACCACAGGGTTCGACCATGTGCTCCAGCACAGCATGTCTTAACTCTTTAGCCATGTTAACAAATTTCCTCAAAAAAATATGTCAGCATTCTTTCTTTACGCAACGATGCAGTAATATTTTCATGTATCAGCATTGACATTTGGAAATTCAGCATCAATGGTTAGATTTTCATTTCATCGTCCCAAATACGAGATAAATTCTTGCTAACACGATACCAGTCGTGCCATCAACAAAACTATCGCAAAATGACTAGGTACCAACCACTGCTTGGTTCATATACATCATGGGTATCGTTTCACTAGTCACGCAAGTGTTTAGAAACTTAAAAGAGAAAAAAAACATCAGAATTTGAAGCTGGCAATTTCTTCATCCTCATCCTCTGTTCCACCTTCATCATCATCATCACTGTACATTTCAATTTCCTCTTCCTCATCTTCTTCCTCTTCATCGTCTTCCTCCATCTTGCTTGTCTTACCCTTGTCGTCTTTTAAACCGGTACTCAATACAACAGTTCCACCCCCAGATTTCTCCATATCCTTCCTCAGTTTTTCCATGTTTTCTTTCCTGCGCTCCTCTTCAAGACGCTCCTTCTCTGCACGTCTTTTGTCCAGCTCAGCTCTACAAATTACACGAATAGAACTTGTAAACACAATGTATATCAGGCAGTACAATCTTTCTAAGCCCTCAATCAAATTAACGACAGTAAGAGCATTCATTCCATCTAGTTAATCACGTTTCCACTAATGAAACCAGTTCCCTATTCTATTGGGTTTTTGGTACCTTAGTAATTGTTATAAAACTGGTTCATACTTCTGCTGTCATTCTTATCGGTATATCTTCAACGAAAATACAATACTCATGCATGGAGTTTTTTGGGGTGTTTAAAATCAAGCTAACAGAAATAAGACAAGAAAGAATATCACCTATAGATTCAACAGACGCGATAGTCTTTTTTAGGTCATCATAGCCCGTTCAGAACTGAACTCGATTTGACTAGTTATATTCAACCCACCCGACCTGTCTACTTGGCAACCTCTAGTAACGTAATAATACACTTACACATTATATCCCATTACGAACAGTTTGACTTTGTTCAACTGTTAGGCCATATTTCAATTTATCATTCAATATTCAGGTCTTATCGCTTGCATTTGGTTGGTGATTTGTACACTACCAAACTTATTCCGCACAGCACAAGCTTATTGTGTGTCATACTAAATAATGTGGACACTGTAGCCTGCGTTGGGCGAAGTAATTTCAGTAGTGGATCACCCTCCTTTGACAAGTAATAAAGATGTATTTATGGTCATATATAGATATCAACAACACATATAAAATGCAGTCAGTCTCGGTAAATGCAATGCTAACAAAATCAGAGCATGTATTGATTGCTTTAGATGCAACTATGCAAGTACCCCCGGAGATAACCTTTATAGAGAAAAACACCGACAAATCTAACTCATTTACCTAGACAAGGAGACATTTGGGGGATGTTTCATCACTAACGAGTCAAACAGGTTAGCCTTAAGTTATCAAACAAAAAGAAGGGTCAAACGCTCCAAAATCATCTAAAGTGCATTCAAGTTCATTAAAACTCCTTATATTATTTTATATTAAAACTCCTTATATTATTTTATTTAACAGAAAGTTAAATTATTATTGGAATCATAATACTCATCTATAAGTTTAATAAAGAAAGCGTTTGCAGGTAAACCCAAACCCAATTCCAACCCCAGCAGATCTGCTAAGCATATAATTACCAGTTATGGGAAATTATCAAACCCGTTAAGAAAGAACTTTATACGGGCAAACGTAATAGAACACAGATAATCTTTAAGGATTATACAGAAAAATAAGTGGTTTGTGTGTAAAAGAGAGAGTAAGGAGGCGGTGAAATACTTGTAGGTTTCCATGTACTCATCTGCACTCGCTTCAATGGCTTTAAAGAAAGAATCCATCCCAGCACCAGAGACAGCTGAAACTCCAACAGCCCTCAGATTCTTATAGAAATCCTCAAGAGCAAGAGAAAGACTTCTAGTTAAAGTTGATGAATAAGAGCTGTCAGAATCTAGCGCAGCATGGAACACCTCGAAGTCACTCATCCACTATCAAAAACCAAACAATAAAATTGTTACAGAATGGAGAAGATAAATAATAGATCACTAACAAAGGTTAATTTTATTTCAGTTTCTTCTTAATGGTGCAGCAAGTGGTGGCAATCTCTACTTATTTACTTATGAAAGGGTCAGATATCTCTAGCAGGTAAAAGAAATAGCTTGTATACAAACGGGTCAAATCTGGTAAGTCACACCTCATGTATTTTATTGCAATAAAATATTTATATCACTATTAAGTGATCATGTTTGACATACTACTATATGTGAAAGAATAATATGGACAAGAAGTGTTTCGGGCCATTCATCTTGCCCCGTTAAAAACTGTTACCCAACCCGCCCAGTTTGCTAATGCTGATATATGATCATTCATCTAGCTGTATCACTAGGATAATGCACACTAAGATCCATAACTTTATCATAGTGAATTTTACCTCGAGGGCGAACTGGTGCTGGGCTACATCTGTCTTGTTGAATACCAAGACCAAGGGTAAGCGAGTCTTATAAAGGATGCTGCAAGCATAAAGCATGTTGCTCATAAAAGTATTTGGACTCTCTACACGAGGCGTGTCAACCACATACGCAATAACGGTAGGAAATGTAGAAGCAAAGGCTTCAGTAATGATTGCGCCTGAGGCAGACCAAGTGAAGATCTCAATCTGACCAGGGGTGTCCACAAGAACATAATCAAGTTCGTCTGCTCGCCTCTCAATTACTTGTATGACCTAACATTACAAAGTTAATACTCGTTCAGTGAATGCACAGACAAAACACGAAAATAGTCGGAGGTAGAAAACTTCCCCCATTTATTGCTTATCATGGCAAGCATGCAGAATGCAAAACAACTTAAAATGACAAGGCGGTCAATACATTACCTCGTCAAATTTTGTGGCAAACAAGTTTAATGATGTTAATATTCCACCATTGGGTCCAAGATTGAACTGTTTCATAACTTCCTTGTAACGAACAGTGTCTCTGATGTCGATATTGGCACCAAAAGGCAGAGTCATAACAGCAGGATCAAGGTTCATAACGTAACCATTTGAGTTTGTAGCTTGTGTATGACAAACAGTTCGATGAAGGAATGTTGTTTTCCCACTCCCTGCATATTAAAAGATGATACAGCATAATTAGTAATCGGGAAAAGATATCGATCATTCTAATTTCAGTCCACAAATTGATCGACAGCGTCATTTTCAAAGGTAGCTCAAAACAATTATGTATCCTGGGTTAAATAGTTGGGTAACGTTATACCTGCCATGCCTACAACAATGATGATAACTGGTTTCTTTTTGAAACCTGATGAAGACTTCTCAATCTGCAGCTTCTCCATGGACATTGCAATCTCATCTTTCCCTTCACCAGTTGACTAAAATAGCAACACGTTCAAAATGAAGTAAGCCACTGATGCATACCTAGACAAAGTTAACTGAACACCTTTTAAACATGAAGTAAACCAAAAGAGGGTTTGATGATTTTACATTGGTTCCAGATGAAGTTGTTGCTTCTGTCTCCATTGCTGATGCACCTTCCTCTGACACTTGGATCTTCGACTCGGAATCAATTTCCATCTAAATGACTTTCCTGATTACTACAAAAGGGTCAACAGTGTTGTTAGTTAATCATAAAGTTGAAGCTTTAGTGAGTTGTCAGAACTCTTATTTTGCTTTTACATTGCATAAAAACAGATAAGGATGTGTTATGCTACATAGAGAGAAATTGCAATAACTTTCTGCTTTGTGTACTCTTTAACATCATACAGTATCCACAACGTACATGATAGATATGCTTAAAATACCACTACGTCCTCCCCCTTACATAAAATGTGGTGTAAACACTTCTACTTTTGAGTAGATATGATAATATGACAATTTTTCGTAAAACAAATCCAGATTATAGAGCTCTGAAATTTTAAGACTATCAACCTCCAACAAAAACCAATGGCTACTGTAGAAAGGTAAACCAAATGTGTTCATCGCATTTTTTTACCGTTTCTTTAGCCATATTCACATTGCTTCATATATGGCACTACCTATTCTAAACAGTGTGTCGCTCTAGACAGAATGAATATACAATGAAAATAACATTTCCTTACCATCTATTTAGCTTATAATCCTGAGAAAACCTATTTAGATTGAACCCATTAAAATAAATTCAGATTGAACCCATTTAAGCTTATATGTGGGCTTGTGAGCTTGTTTTATTTCGGCTTATATTTCATACGCCCTATTTTTCCGGCTTATTTTAAGATGTACGGGCAGGCTTATATAACCCTAAAAGTCTCAAAATTAGCCGGAAAACTGAGGCTTATAAAATATAAGCTTAAACAAACACCCCCTTTAAGTAAAAAGGTACTTGTAGAGATAGAAAAGTTCACCCTTAATAGAGATAAGAAGTATCTCCACACCTACAACAGAAGATTTCTAACGCACTGAATCCAGTAAGCATTCTGATAGACAACAGAAGTGAGATTAAACTAATTACTGCAGCTTTCCGGCTTGCACAATAATCATTCACACATGTGTGGCAATAACACGAGACGTATCAAAGTATCTGACTCTTCAGTATCAAATAAACTGAGTATTGGCGTAAATGCAACTATCCCCAATTCTAGGCAGTTAACAATACCATAAAATTATTGAGCTCGAAACATGATACATTATCTAGCGCCCTACTTAGGAACACAACCTTAGGGGGTGTTTGTCTCTGCTTATTTGTGAGCTTATGAGCTTATTTGATTTCGGCCTATATATCATAAGCCCCAATTTTACGGCTTTAAGACTTGTAGACTTATATAAGTTTATTACAATAAGTCTCGAAATAAGTCAGAAAGTTGAGGCTTAAGAAACATAAGAAGAAATCAAATAAGGTCATAAGCCTAGAATAAGCCGAAACAAACACCAAATTAAAATTTTGGCAATCAAAACCCTAGACCCTAACACTAACATTTGCCGTTCTAAAAAAAACCCTAAACCCTAAAACAAATAAACAAAGAAAAAACCCTAAATTTAATGACACAGAACACAAAGGAATTATAATAATATATATTGATAACACATAAAACACGAAGGTTTAAAGCCTTACTGAACAGAAAGATTTTAGGTTTGATTTGCAGCAGAAAATAACAAACCAAGAGGAATGTTGTGTGTGTGTTTCGTTTGTTGTGTGTGTGTGTTGTAGAATGAAGGATTAATGGAGCCCTGAAGCTATTTATTTTAGAAGGGGGTTTTGTGTGGGCTGCTGGCTATTGGACCAAGGCCCAGTCTTTCAATATCATTTTCGGTTTCTTGTTATAAAAGTTCTTAAACAGAATAACTTGAAAGAACCTTGTCTTTTTATTACAATTCAAAAAATAAATTTTAGTTATCTATTATCTAAGATTAAAAAGAAAATACGGAAGAATCGTTTTTGCCAAAATATCTAAAATTTGTAAAAAATGGCGAAATGACTAAATTGTAATTATAAAAAAAATAGCTAAACAAGTGATATTTTAATAAAAATAATGAAATATCACTACTGATAATCAATGAAACATCACTAATGATATTTCATTAACATAGTAATTGTGTAATATCCTAGTGATATTTCATTGTTTTTCACTAGTGAAATATCACTAGAGATAAATCATTACTTCGTCATATTTATAACTTTGGTACCTCCGCCAATTTTCACAACTTTTAGAAATTTTGGCAAAAATAGCTTCTCCGTGTTTTTCGTAAATCTTAGGTTAATTTCTATCGTTAGATAAAAAATAAATGAAAAGTGAAGATTTTTTCCTTAGTTTTTAGTAAAAACAAAGATGCAAAATAACTCATCTTTAACTTGAAAACCAAAAGAAAAACTGAATTCATATGAATATATAATTTCTTTTATATATTATCTACAACTTATAAAGACAAAGCTTTTAAAAAGCAAAATTTTACCCTCAAAATATATTAAAACTCATATGTACAACAAATTTTAATCAACCTTGTTTACGATGAGTGTCTTCAAACAAAACAGTCAACACCGACTTTTCAAAATCCACCGCAAACATATTACTCCCTTTATTCATTCAGGAGAATTGAAAAAAGGACATAAGATCCACCGTTCAAAATAGTTTGGGAAACTCTTTTATAACCGTAGATCCTGTTTTAGCCCATACCCTTTTGTCTGGTCTGTTTCCTCTTTCTGTCTCTCAAATAATACCTCTCTCTCTCTCTCTCTCTCTCTCTCTCTCTCTCTCTCTCTCTCTCTTATTATCAACAGATCTCACATATTGGATCTCGATTCTTTTGGGGTTGCAAGGTTTTTCGGCGTCGATCATTTCCCCCAACGTTTGATGGGTTGGCGACGGTCGATTTAGGGCGCTGACGGTTGTTTTTGGGCCGGATCGTTGCCCCAAATCTTTTATTGGTTGGTGACAGTCGGCCTAGGCTAATGATGATTTCTTTTTGTGAGGTTTGTTCGCCCCAATTGTTGATGATCAATAATTGGTTTTCTTGACATAAGATCATAGTTTGGGAAACTCTTTTATAAGGGTAGATCCTGTTTTAGCCCATACCCTTTTGTCTGGACTGTTTCCTCTCTCTGTCTCTCAAATAATACCACTCGCTCTCTCTCTCTCTCTCTCTCTCTCTCTCTCTCTCTCTCTCTCTCTCTCTCTCTCTCTCTCTCTCTCTCTCTCTCTCTCTCTCTCTCTCTCTCTATTATCAACAGATCTCACATATTGGATCTCGATTCTTTTGGGGTTGCAAGGTTTTTCGGCGCCGATCGTTGCCCCCGACGTTTGATGGGTTGGTGACGGTCGATTTAGGGCGCTGACGGTTGTTTTTTGGGCCGGATCTTTGCCCCAAATCTTTTATTGGTTGGTGACGGTCGGCCTAGGCCAATGATGATTTCTTTTTGTGAGGTTTGTTCGCCCCAATTGTTGATGATCAATAATTGGTTTTCTTAATGACGATTCGTAATTGGTTTTTGTATTTCTATGGTGGTGGTGATGGTTCTTTTATATCAGGACCGTTGGCCCCAACTCATTATCATTGTGATAGAGAGATGAGTATTAAACACGTTGCCCCCATTGTTTGATGGGTTGGCGATCGGATTCAGGGCGATGATTGTTGTTTTTTCCCAGACTGTTGCCCCCAATTTTTCGTGGGTTGGTGACGGTCCGCGTATAGTGATGATGTTTGATTCTTAATTGATGTTGATTGATAATTGGTTTCGTTCGTTGGCCCCAACTGTTGATGATTAATAATTGGTTGTGGTGTTTTTGTGACGGTGGTGATGCTCCTGATTTGATTAGATGAGGATCAGGTTACCTTTATACTACTTTCATCCTTACAAATTAGTATTATATTGGTTATTGTCAGAGTAGTTGACCCAGTTTGCTGTTGGTCATTGTTACTTTTGTTCTATGTTAGCTTCTAGCACCTTTTTACGATCTGCAAATATAGAATCAGAGGGGGTGTTTTGAATTTAGTGGGGCTTAATTTGGGACCCAGAGTTTTAGGGTTTGCAGCCAACACAGGTGTCCTGTTTTCACTGTTGTCTCCATTGTTTGATGGGTTGACGACAGTCGAAAGGTGTCGTGTATGCGAATGTATACAGTAAACATATACAAGTTATAATAAAGTTGTGCATCCTAAGTAATTTGTGAGGAAGAAAGCCCATTCGGTTTTGATTCTTGGTTAACAGTTGGTTTTGGGGGCACGTTATTGGGTTAATCGTTGATGTATGAAGTATGTATGTTTTCGTAAAGTTATGTTGCTATACACATGGGTGAAAGTCTCTTTTGGCCACGACTGTCGCCTCATTGTTTGATGTGTTGGTGATAGTCGAATGGTGTTTGCTGCCTACGATGGCTCCCCACCTTTACCACCTTCTAACACAGAAACACGAGTAAAGTGACCTATAATGTAATGCAATGAATGTTTGTTGGCTATGATGATTGATAACGGACACGGGAAATTTGAGACCACGCATATCTTGGCAGGGCAGCCTGTTATGGCTGCAGCCATGGCGGGAGTGTCCACTTTTTCCTTTTGTGTGCCTTATCTGAGCCTTCCTTTTCATGGCATTCAAATTGATTTATAATTATAACTTATGTACTTTACCGTATACACTTCCTCTGTCTTATGAACGATCATTGTGATGTTTATTATTTTCATTTTTTTTTCATTATTGTAGTCACGGTGCATGTCCCATTGACAGATACGTGTTTCATACCAACCCAAACTATGTTTCTCTCATAACTTTACTGATCGAGGTCTCTCTTATGAGCAGTTGTGATCACCATCGTGGCCCCGTCTGTATGGCGGGTTGGTGGCGATATCTGTCTTAAACGAGAATTGCGTGTGCCTGAGACATAGACTTGACTAAAATTGGGTTTTTAAACAGAAATTAGTTGGCTGTGATGATCAACAGCGGACACGCCTAAAGTAGACCACCGCATCTTGGCAGGGCAACATTCTACGATTGCAGCCATGGTGGGTGTGTTCGCTTCTTGCGTGAGTGTGTCCTTTTATAAATTGAAAAATGATGACAGTCCCTAAATTTTCAACAGGTTGGTGACAGTCGAATCTGAGCCTACACCATAGCCCTGATACTATAAATGCATACGGTAGACTCTAATTTTTTTGTCACAGATGAAGTGGACTATACATCTATTGAGTTTTACCTTTGGTATTAGTTTATGTATCTTGGATTCGTATCTTTGAAACTGCGTTTGAAACAACTACCTTACAGCGGGGCGACGAACACCCCTTGCGAAGACCAAAACAAAGAAATTTAATCCAAGCTTTGATCAGCCCCAACCACCCCTAAAGATAAACACAACTATCTTATGCAATCTCATTCATTTTTTGTTTCTTATGCAGAAGGCCTTTGATCTAGAAATCAAGATGATGAAGGTTAAAGAATGCTACTTTTCACTTTTTATATCCGTCCCGGCTCTACAAAAGAAGAACCATATACAGAGTTTTGGCACAGAGGTATGGTTTGTGGATATGCTTTATCTTCTGTAATTGCATTTTATTATTCTACACTAAACTTCGTATTTGGCGTTTGGATTTGTATAAACTAACTCATTGATACGACTTACAGAGGCTCCTGAAGCTAAATTATTATTTTAATTTCTCTTGAATATAGATGAAAAAGAATCAAAGAGTTAATTATAACACGATATAGATTTTTGGGTGTTTTATCATTTTGATCATGCTTAATATAAATTCACAGATACTTGTTGCTTCCTAAAAGATGAACATTTTATAGATTAAATTTTTTAAGAGTTGCTTGTCAAATGAGCTGTTTTGACTTCAACAAACCATAAAATTCATTCAATAGCTTCATTTAAGTTTTTCTACCATGACAAACACTTTCTCACAAACTGCAGGCATAACCCAACAGAAAAGAAACCACATATATAAAGATCACTCATGTCACAACTCTCACCAGAAGCCAACAAGAATAAAAGAACCTGTTGTCGATGAGACGAAGGATGAAAGTGTAGGATAAAAAACAGTATCCAAAAACAGCTTGGAGTCGTAAATATGTGAACTATGTTATTGATTTTGAAGCTAATTAGCAGTTTCTAGAAGCAATAACAACATATTAGAGGTATGTTCTCATGTTAATATTGTTTTTTTTTTGTGGATCGAAGATTTCTTATGTGATGGTGATGTGTTGGCTGTTGTTGTTACACAAGCTCACTTTTTGTGCCCTATTTGAAAACTTTTTGGCTTATACATAATAAGTTTATTATGATAAACCAAAAAATTTCATCTTATTTGATAAAAAATTTATATCAACATTTTCTATATCTAATCCGCGGCAACACGCGGGCATTAATCCTAGTATCTTTCATTCAAGAACAAATCGAACCTAAATCTTTCAAGCAAGAAGGAATCGATTTTCCAAGATTAATTTACATAAACGTCTTGAAACAACAACATCCTCAAATCGAAAAACCAAAATATAATTCATGAATCAAATAATACCAAGATAGTATTATTTTGAGGATGGATATATAATTGAATGTTGTAAGATTTATATTAAGATTTATCTTTGGATTTTTCATCTTTTTATGTTTTTAATTTCATTGATTTTGGATTTTTCGTTTTTTTCTTGTTATTATTTGAATTTAGGACTGAATTTGTTGATTAAAGAAATTCATTAGAATTTGTTGATCAAAGAAATTCATCGTCTAATGGAGTTGATTTCTCAATCTAGTTTAACTTATTTTAAATCAAGAAATAGTTAAGAGATTTTTTTTGATTAAATTAGGTTTTTAATTATTATGATTTTTAATTAGAGTTTGTTGAGAGAAAGATTAATATTAAGTGTATGAAGAAATTTTTCTTAGAGATAAGTTTTTAGAATCTATTGAATATTCTTAAATAAATTTGGATAGATTAAAAGTAGATGATCTTATGATATTTGCGAAAAGAATATAAGTGATGATGATATAGAAAAAATACGAGCCATAAGTAAAAAAGGATATAGCAAAAATGTTCAATTCATTTATAATAGTTCTTGCAAGATGTTCGCAGAATGAAATATTTCTCGAATGAATATTAGGTCTTTTTTGAGACGTATACGATCATTACAAATTTCGCCAAAAAAACTTCATGGTGCTCTTCTAGAGGATATGAGAGCGCACAAGGTATATGCCATCACCGCATTCAAAGTACATATACTTGAATGACAACATAATTAGAATTTTCGATTCAAACTATCATGCTTTCTCTTAGAGAGAAGTTTGTAGAATTTCGTTGGAATTTATTAAGTTTGATTAAAAGTAGACGATCTTATTATATTTGCAAATGAATATAAGTGATGTTGATATAGAAAAAATATACAAGTGATAAGTTAAAAGCATATATAAAAATGTTCAATTCATTTATTGTAGTTCTTGCAAGATGTTCGCAGAAAGAAATCTCTCTCGAATGAATTTAGGTCTCTTTTTGAGACGTATACGATCATTACAAATTTTACCTCCAAAAATATATTAAACTACACATGTGTATTAAGTTTTAATGAATGGTTGATATTAAAACACTCCCCAAAACATTAGTTGTCTACAATGTTTGTCTTCAAACAAAATAGTCAACACCGTCTTCCCAAAATTCATCAAAAACATACATCTTTCAACCAAGAAAAAATCAAACCTAGATCTTTCAAGTAAGAAGTAATCGATTTTCCAAGGTTGATTTACCAAAACGTCTTGAAACTACAACACCCCCAAATCGAAAAACCCCAATATATAATTCATGAATTATATAACCAACATAGAGTTATTTCAAGATTGGACAATTGACTGGGTAAGATTTAGAGGTGGTAAATCTTGCCCATTTAGATATATATGGGCACTTTTTGATACTTTAAAAAAAAGGATGGGTCACTTTTTGTCCAATTTTTATTATTGATGGGCTAAACGGGCTTGTCCAATTTTTATTATTGATGGGCTAAACGGGCACACATGTAAGAAACTAAATGGGCTTAATGGGCGCACATGTAAAATACTAATTAGGCTACTCGACGGATATTTTGCATTTAATTTTTAATCCCCGGCTTTCAAACAAGTATTTTTATTTTTTAATTCTACGCTTTTATATGTTTTTTTCCCGTTTTAGCTTGTGCCCGTTTAGCCCGCCCGTTTCGCCCATGCCCATTTAGCCCGCGCCCGTTTCGCCCGCCGCCCGTTTAGTCCATCGCCCGTTTAGCCCGCCACCCGTGCCTGCCTGCCTGCCCACCCGTTTTGCCACCTCTAGTAAGATTTATCTTTGGATTTTTCATCTTTTTTATGTTTTTATTTCGTTAATCTTGGGTTTTTGTTAACTTTTATGTTTTTATATTTGAAAGTAGGATTGAATTCGTTTATTAAAGAAGTTCATCGTCTAATGGAGTTAATTTCTCATCCTAGTTTAACTAATTTTAAATCAAGTGTATGAAGAAATTATGTAAAACTCGCATGCTTTTACCATGAACAGTACACTTAGTAAACGTATGTACATATTAAAACTTTCCTTTTATAGCACGAACACGTGTCACGATTATCAATTGCAGAAGTTATGTATGTATTATTACACGATAAGTATTAAGTACGTGATAGTACACGATAATTATTAACAATAATAATTATAATCACAAACATGAAATCATGAACGTAAAAATTACGAACACGTAATTACGTACTAATTTAATATAATACGATTAATATCGTTACGAACAAGTATTTATCTATAACACGAATAATTAATTCTAATATAACACGAAAACACGAACACGCGAACCCATAAAATATTAGACACGGGAAAACTTCGGGTTTCCCCTTGTGGGCCCCATATGTCGCGGACACCAAAGATAAAAAGGCCAAGCCCATGTGTGGTTTTTACTAAATAAACAAAAAGAGTTTCACCCTTTTCATTTAACAGAGTTTTTATTAAAAATTAAAAACCCTAGCCTCCTTCTTTTTCTCTTTGGCCGCCGGCAACAATAACGCCAAGGGGTGTTCGTTGATTTTTGGAGATTAAATACAAGTGGTAACCGTTCGTGTTAGTGTTCTCGTTTGATTCACGCATATGTAATCCGTTATCCCTTTTTCTTTGATCCTTTTCTTTAATTAAAAACATGAAACATGTGATCATATAAAAACAAATAATTAAAAACATGTTAGATAATCATAGATTAAATAAAAAGAAGGGTTTGTGGTTTGGTTTGGTTCGGCCGACGCAAGGACCCGAGAGCCGAAGGGTCCTCGAATCACCACCAACCGAGACTTCGAGTCTCGGTGTGGTTGGTTTCGGTCGGCAGCAGGAACCAAAGGACCCCGACTTATGTCGGGGTACCGTTTGGTTGTTTGGGGGTCTCGGCAGCAGCAACCACCACCACCGGCTCAAGTCGGTGGCGGTTTTGGTCAAGCAGGGGGAACTGCAGGCGCAACAGGGGGAACCACCGGCACACAGCCGGTGGGAACTTTGTTGTGGTCAATGACTAGCCGAGAGGGAACCACCGGCTGCAGCCGGTGGTGTATTCGCATGGGCAGTGGCAACCGACTGGGCCGGTTAGCCACTGTTAAGGGTGTGTTTGGTTGGTTCGGTTCATGGGGTTTCCGGTCCAGTTCACATTATGTCTAAATTAAATTCACGGGTCCGGTTCATGACTAAATTTTACAAGTATTAATTTTAACAAGTTATATTATTTAACAAGAAATTAAATTAATTAAACATGACTAATAATTAATTTAATTAATCATGGACTTAGGTTAATTATTATTTATGAAATAATACATGTTTTAACCTAAGTATTTATAATTTAATTTAGACTTTAGTATTAATTAATTATTAAGACATGGAATATAATTAATTAATAAACATGACTTAGGTTATAATTAATATAATATTAATACATGAATAACCTAAGTATTTTATACACCTGAATTTAATTAAATCATGCTTATATTTAATTAAATCATATAACCTATAGTTTATTTAATTAACATGATATTATTAATAAACTATACTAATAATTACATGACTTATGATATTTAACCAGTAAATTTAAGCTTATATTATTAGCTTATTAATCCAGCTTATTTCTAAATATGGAAATTTTCTATTTCAAGAAACTTACTATTTTTAGAAACTGATCTATTTTAAGAAGTTAATCTATTTTTGGAAACTTTCTATTTTTAGAAACTTTCTATTTTTGGAAACTTTCTATTTTAGGAAACCTGCTATTTTTAGAAAGTTGCCTATTATTACACAACAAGTATAATAATACAAGAAATACAAGTAATACCTAATCAGAATACATAGAATACATGATAAACACAGCATAACCTTAAAATCAGTAAAACAAGACAAGAACATATAAAACAAGCTAAGACACGATATAATCAGTTAAGTACTCAGTAAACAGAATACTTACACATGTACCCTATTTTATGTAGCATTAGTGAGATCGAAGTAGGACTTTCGTTCTTTCGTCTTCTTCGTTCACTGGACATAAGGTACGAATTTCCCGTCCCTTCAATATGGACATTCTTTCCTTATTAGGATTCCCCGTTTGCAGCCAACTGTTTTACCAGTATTGTTTTATATGTTTGATTACTTATGTTAGTTTAAGAGCCTAAGCCATATACATGCATGACCAGTGTCATCTAGTTATGGAGGTACCATAACCATAACACTGGAGGCACCAGTGTTATGACTTCCCCACGGCGAGGTGATTGCTCGTGGTGTCCCTTTACAGTTTTGGCCATTATATTATATCATTGTAAAACCCGCATGCTTTTACCATGAATAGTACCCTTACGATCGTACGTACATGATTATAACTTTCCTTTTATAGCACGTTTACGTTTCACGAACAAGAATTACAAGTATTACGTACATGTTATAACACGATAAGTATTTATTACGTATTAACACACGATAATTATTTCAATAATAATTATAATGACGAACATACGAACATGAAATCATGAACGTAAATTAATCACGAGCTAATATTATGTATGTATGTATATTTATTACGATCACGAATAAATATATTAAGTCACGAACGATAACTAATTAAATCACGTAAAAACATGAACACGAGAACACACTTATAATTTAGTCACGAGAAATGTTCGGGTTACCCTTATGTGGGCCCCATACCCGCGGACACTACAAGACAAAAGGGCCTAGCCCATTAAAATTTTACTAAACAAGATTTTAGGAAAAGGTTATTTTCATAATAACCAAAATTTAAGAAAAGCAAGAAACCCTAAAATCTTCTTTCTCCTTGTTCTTTTGGCCGTCGGGTTTAGCATCACCAAAGGGGTGTTTCGGTTGATTTTTAGTGTTTGATTTATTGCAAGGATCGTTGTGTGTTCATCATTCTTTGATTCACGTGATCGGTATAAACCCTAACCTCTTTTCTTTTATGTTTTGATTTATTAATCACATAAAATCGTGAATGTTTTTAATAAACTAATTAAAAACAAGTGTAAACATGTTATTTAATCATGGGGTTAAATCAATTAAGTGTTAAGGGGTGTTTGTTGTTGGTCGACGCCTAAACCGAGCCCCAAGGGGGTCTCGGCTTGGCTTTAACTCACACCACCGGGACCTTAAGGTCTCGGTTTGGTGGTGGTGGTGTCACGGCAGCAGCAAGGAAGGGAGACCCCGACCTAGGTCGGGGCATGGTGGTGTATTTGGGTTCGGTTCATGGGTTAAAACATGGGTCTGGTGCATGGATTTAAAACACGGTCCGGTTCATGAGTTATTTTTACAAGGTTTAATATTTTTACAAGTTATATTTTTACAAGTTATATTTTTACAAGACTTAAATTAAATTAATTAAAAACATGAACATGATTAATTTAATTTACATGACTTAGGTTATTAATTTTATTATTAATACATGAATTTTAACCTAAGTATTTTTCCATTTAATTAGACTATATAATTAATTAATTATTAAAACCATGACTTATAATTAATTAATTTACATGACTTAGGTTATATTATTAATAGATAATAATACATGTTTTTACCTAAGTATTTATTTTACCTTTATTTAATTAAACCATGTTAAATTTAATTAAATACTTTAACCTATAGTTTATTTAATTCACATGAAATAATTAATAAACTATACTATATAATCACATGACTTAGAATAATAAGCAGTAAACACTTAAGCTTATATAATTAGCTTAATTATCCAGCTTATATCTAATTATGGAAACTTTCTATTTTTAGAAACTTATTTAATTAAGGCAGCTAAGCTATTTATGGAAACTTTCTATTTTTAGAAACTTATCTATTTTAAGTAGTAAATCTATTTTTGGAAACTTTTTATTTTTGGAAACTTTCTATTTTTGGAAACTTTCTATTTTAGGAAACCTGCTATTTTTAGAAAGTTACTTATTATTACACAACAAGTATAATAATACATGAAATACAAGTAATACTTAATCAGAATAGACAGAATATATGATAAACACAGTATTAAGCTTAAATCAGTAAAACATGACATGAACATATAAAACAAGCTAAGACATGATATAAAACCAGTTAGGTACTCAGTAATCAGATACTTATACACGTATGTATTTATGTAGCATTAGTGATACCGAAGTAGGACTCTCTTTCGTTCGTCTTCTTCGTTCACTGGACACAAGGTACGGATTCTCCGTCCTTTCAGTATGGACATTTCTTCCTTATTAGGATTTCCCCGTATGCAGCCAACTGTTTTCCCCAGTATATGTTTTATATGTTTTTGAGTTGCTTATGTTTAATTAGAATACCTAAAGCCATATACATGCATGACCAGTTTCACCTAGTTATGGAGGTACCATAACCATAACACTGGAGGCACCAGTGTTATGACTTCACCACGACGGAGTGATAGCTCGTGGCGTCCCTTTCAGCTTTTGGCCATATTATTATTATCAGGTGGGGCGTATGGGTGCATCCTAGTTTACATGTTTTCAGCAGATTACTCAGTGTGAATGTGGTGTGTGCCTTGCATCCTTCACAAGGATCTGATCCCTCCTGCAAATAACTAGTATATTAAGTTAGAGGCAGCCCCTCTAATTTGCATGACGAGGTCACCCCTCCAAGTATTCATGCACGTTGATATTTCATGACATATATTGGCTAATGGTAAATATGTTAAACAGTTTTTACAAGATAAACATAAGGCTTTTCAAACTATAAAACCAGTTTTACTAAGATATAACGAGGTTATCCAGGACTTAGTCTTTTCCGCTGCTTCATGTTTATATGCTTATATTATTCATGCTATACTTGTATATCCGTGCACTGAGCGTATTGCTCAGCCGTTTTCCTTTTCATGTTCCTAAAACGGCAGGTACTCAGGGACGCTCGTAGACTTTAAGCGTACGTGCATATGGATTGGAAGCTTCCTAGCCTTCTTTACTTTATGCATTTCTTTATACTTTGATACTCATTTCCATGGATATTGTTTAGTCCTTTCATTTACAGTACTTATGTTTGTGTGTGATGAGTTCTACTTTTGGGATACCGATGTTTGATTCCGGTATTTCCTTTATGGTCATGTAATGTTTAGATATTTATCCTTGTATGCTTTGATGACACGCCATAATCACGCGTGACATTCCATTTATCAAAATGGGGTGTTACAATTATGGTATCAGAGCCAAGGCTTCGACCTCTAGGCTCTCAAAACACGACCTGTGATTAGTGGGTAGTCACTATGGTCTTCCTAGAACTGACAGTCGATTTTCATGCATTCATCATTTTCATGCATACATATATATGTCATTGTCGCAGGTTTATGACTAAGTAATGGTTGGTACAGGACTGGCCCTATTTAGTCGCATGTGTTTTATCGAAACTTTTAAATTTGGGACCGACCCATTGGCGGCCCCTCACCATGTCTTTTGTTTTGAGTGAACTGACCATAGGCGTTCACTCTCGCGCATACAAAAGTTTTCATAAAACTGCATCATGCATTCATGTACTAGTTTTCTTGCATAAAAATTTTCTCGTGATTTATTGGTATAAATTTTTTTTCATGTATATAGTTTATGTTTTGATCAGTTTAATCATGTATTTTATGTTATACTATCAGATGGTTCTCACACGCGAGTAGGAACAACTCAATGCAGCAATCCAAGCTGCAATGCAAGCTATGCTTCCTCAGCTAAGGAACGAAATCAGGGCTGAGGTTCAGGCTGCCAACAATTAGTAGCATCACCTAGTACCTCCTCCTCCTCCTCCAGCAACATTGGCCACATGGCTGGAGAGATTCAACAAGATCCGTCCTCGAGCTTTCGAGAGAACATATAGCCCCAGTGAAGCTAAAAGCTGGTTGGCTCACATCGAGAAGATCTTCGATGCTATGGGTTGTGACCTCGTCTTCAAGTCGAGGTTGGCATGCTACCGGTTCGAAGGTGATGTGTTAGCGTGGTTGTTAGAAGTATTTAAAGTGATGGTCATATAATATACCGTTGCGAAGCTCGTGGAAAATGCTATTCAACAGTGTCGAGAGTTCTATGTCATTATTATGCATGAAACGGGAACTAGTCCCGAACACACAAATGAGGAAGGCCTCCTATTCATGTAAGCCTTAGTATAAAAGGCATAACCATCCTCATTTGTGTGTGTGTCTCCCATTGTATCTTTTCTCTTCTTCTTGTTTTAGAGAGAGAAACTCTCCTTAGTTTCTCTCACTAGAATCATCTACCTTGTATCTTTCTAACTCTTCTTCATCTAATCTAATATTCCATTCTTAGTTTTAATCTTGATCTTATTCATCTATATTTCTTATTCTATAAGTCGTGTGAATCAATCTTACAAGTGGTATCATTCGCCAAGGGATTCGTGGATAGCTCGTTGGTGTTCTTCAAGTCGTATACCTTCCTTAATCGTGTAATAGTGATTTGGGCATCTTGGTTTTGGCTTAAAATCAAGTCTTTTGGATCAAAAGTTGAGAAATTTCTTGTTTTTTCATCTTTCCGAAATTCTTGCAAGTTTCACCATCGGAAAGTACAAAGGGAGTGTGGCCAGATCGCAATAACCCAAGGGTTTTACTTTGCGATCTAAAGATTTCGATACCTATTCCGATCTGGACATTCCGATCGTTCTTTGCGATCTGGGATTCCGACGGTTTTTAAGGAACTTTGAGATGTTACTCTGCCAAATTGATCTTAGCCACATTCCGATCTGAAGATTCCGATCTGAACATTCCGATCTAAGCATTCCGACAGGTCATCATTGCGATCTAGGATTCCGATAGTAGGACATTCCGATAGAAGCACATTCCGATCTAGGATTCCGATCTACACATTCCGATCTAGGATTTCGATCTACACATTCCGATCTAGAGTTTTTTGGCGGGAAAACCATAGTAAAATTTAATTTTTCCTAGACCATTTTTAGGCCATTTAAGCTTCAATTTCAAATTTTGGCTATGCGAAAAAATTTTTGACCAAAAATTCAAATTTTCGGACCAAAATTCAAATTTTTAGGCCAAATTTCAAATTTTTAGGTTTTATTTTTATTAAAAATTTCATTTTTTCAAGTTTTTTCCCTACTAGTTATTGGCTATTTCTAACTCAATTTCAAAATTTAGTGTTTCAAATTTTTTTCGGATTACCGTTTTGTCGGACTGAGGAATTTTTTGTCGGGCTGGAAAATTTTGGCAAACTTTGATTTTGTTGACACCCCAACACACGCTTTCTACGAATTGAGATCCTGTTTTTCACACGACTTCTACTATGACTTATCAACAAGACAATGATGCTGCGGATTTTGAGCATCGTGATAGCCATGTAAGAAAGAAGAGGAATGTTGCCCATCTCCAATCTCAACTTCTTATAGCACAAAAGGAAGAAGCAGGAATTCCACTTCTAGCTGAAGAGTTTGATCTCATGGCATCTGCAGCAGCATATGATGAGGCAGAAGAGGTGACTCCCGACTCCATCTTGATGGCTAATTCGCAACAATCATCCACATCGGTAGTTCAACCTGACAGAGCTCCTGTGTATGATTCAGACGGTTCCTCTGAGGTACACCTACGTCTCAATGCTAATGAGTTATATAATATGTCTAATCAGGAGGAAGAGTATACTGAGTCACTTGAGCCTTCCACTGAGACACACGGGGTTCAAACAAATAATAGCAATATTATTTCTAATGCACCCAGTGTGAACCTTAGTGAGGATCAAGTTGCCCAACCTACAACCCTTCCTGACGAGACGCATGCGTATTATAAATCATTATTTGATAAGCTTGCCAAGGATGTTGCTCATGCGAATGTGGTTAATAATAAGTTCAGAGAAACTAATGCCAAATTGACCACTGAGCTTGCGGGATATAAGGAACGGGAGAAAAGTTTTGAGATTCATCATGCTAAAATCAAGGAACTTGAACAAGCCCATGCTACATCGGTTTATCAAGAAAAATGCACCACTAAGAAATTAAATGCCTTACATTTGAGTAGTGCTAAAAAGATAAGCGAATTGAATGATGATATCACATCTCTTAACAAACAGCTTTCAACTGAAAAATCTACCATTTTGGAGTTAAAAGAAGAACGAAAAAAGCTGAAACATGATTTCAAAATTCGAGAAGATGGGCTTCTTGAGGATTTTTGCAAAGCTCAGGATAGGATTAGGGAATTAGACAACCTTTTGGTAAAACGTGGCCAAACTATGCAAACAATAAATATGGTCGCACCAAAAGTGAATGAGATAAACTACACTCGATACAAATTGGCCTTAGGTTGTCCCCTTCCTCCTAATCCAGGATACCTTAAGCAAGTTCAGGCCACAAATGAAACCTTATATAATGGTAGTGTGCTCTTGTCTGATGAGCATGATCCTCCTAGTGTGCATGATTCCGAGGAAACTACCGAACTTGCTGTAGAGACTCGGTTAAAAATGCAAAAGCTAAATAAAGAAGTGACACCCGTTTATTATCCGAAAGTTAATCCTCCAACGGTTTTTGTTCGATCTAAAACTAGTACCGAATTGCTTTTGCTACCTAGTGAGGAATTGACAGAGGATCCTCCTAAACCGAGTGTTGCACGACGATTTCTTAACGAGCTCAAAGATAATTTTGTCATTCTCAAACGGGTTGTTAACGCCAAAATGACTGGAGGAAACTTTACATCACCCGTTCATGTCGAGTTACAAAAAGTGCTTCATTCTGAAATCAATCCGATTATTAATCAAGTTGATGCGAGGATAGGCAATCTTGAGAACGCTTTTCTAAAAGAACTAGCCAAATTTGTTGAAGACTTTAAATCTTTGGCGAAGGAGGCTGATGAATCTCTTGATAGAATTAAAGTTTTGGAAAGCGACCTCGCATGTCTCTCGAAAGCAAGTGACAGTGGTGATTGTGTTGATAGTAACCCCGTTGCGGTAAACATCTCTGTGTCAGACAATGAAACCCTCCAAAATGAGCTTACGAAAGAGAAAATGGAGTCTTATGTCATCAAAAAGGACAACGAATTCACCGATCTTTGGAATAAATATGTCAAAAAATGTGATGAATGTAAGGATGACAAACTCTCGTATGATAAAGCTTACAATGAACTGCAACAAACAATCGAACAGCTACGAGCTCAGTTAGGAGGTGAATGTCGCGACAGTGAGCCTTCAACAAATGTTAATCAAAAAGAGTTCACGATTCTTCAACACCGATATGATTTTCTTCAGAAACATTGTCATTCTCTTGAACTTGCTTTGCAAACCAAAGTTGGAAAAGTTCCTGATGACAATAATTTACAAGTAAAACTCTCTGAATCATTTCGTGAATTGAATGAAAAGAGTAAGGATATTTCTGATCTGAAAGCTCAGTTGCAAGACAAAGACATCGCGATTGCTGAGTTGCAGAAACTTGTTGGAAAGATGGGTGGGAAAACTGTGGAAGCTAAGGTTGTAAAATCAGTTGTTAGACAACCCAATGCGTACAAAGTACCAAAGCCATCTATCTTAGGAAAACCACCTTCTAATGTTTCTAGGTTACCCCCTAATACCGATGTGCCATCGACTGTACCAAAACCAGCCATCTCACTCTATGTTCCTCCATTTAGAAAACCCACCCTTGCTAAACACAACTCTGTGAATGCACCTTGCACTACTCCTAAGAGTAATCCCAAGTGTGTGACTCTTACGCCCACAAAGGAATCTAATGGTTCAAAAGACGTTGGTCAAACCAAAAACCTAGGGGATGGTAAGCAAAAAGGGAACATTCAGAAAGTAAACCATGTGTATTCAAAACCTAGTAAACCAACAACCGCTAGAGTTCAACACACACCTAATGGTAATCAACCAAAACCTAGGACCCCTTCCCAACAACCTAGGAATTGGCAATCACCAATAGGTAGCCGTGTTTCGAACATAGTGCCTGAACGGTCAGCAAACCCTAGGTACACAAGACCTTTTGAGAATCCCAAACTCACTGTATGCCCCACGTGCAAAAAGGGCATTCACCATGGAAATCATGCTCATTGCATTCTGCAATACCTCTATGAGGTAAACTCTCGTGCTTTCACACAGAGAAAGAATGCAGAATCCCATAAGGCAACAAGGAGATTCCCACCCGTCACAAAGAAAAGCAATGACAATAAATCCTCAAGGCGGATCAATGCAGGATCTAGTTTCTCTCCAAGGAAGTCTTCCGCTGTGCAAGAGAACACTACTCCTAAATCTAGTCTTCAATGGAAACCAACGGGTAGGATCTTCAAGGAAGTCGGTCTTAAGTGGATTCCTATCAAGAAGAGTGATGACACTTGCTCCAGCACTAATGCGAGTGTTCTGAATGTAGAAAATGCATTTGTTACTCCTAACACTAGTATTTGTGCAAATTCTTCTTCTGTCATTGCAGGTACTTCAGCGGATTCTGAATCCATTTCTTCAAAGGGTTCCAATTCTGTACATTCAACATCACCCTCTTCTACTGTACAAAGGTCTATTTTGGATTATTTTAAAAAATATTGAAAATCAAAATACAAAAATATAAAACCTATAAAAACAAAACAAAAAACGAAAAAATCTTTCAAAAATACCAAAAATATTCTTCTCGACATGTCTTTCAGTTTCGATAATATGGACGTGCCTAGAAATGTCGCTCAATAACGACACGGGTGTGTACATAAAGCTCGAATGAAAGTTCAAATGTTTTTCAAAACATGTCATTTTCCTTTTTCTTCATATGATTTGCAGTTACCTCAGATTGTGACTCGTGCCTCAAAGAAAGGAAAGTTGATCACGGATGATCACTTATCCTTAACAACGAGAAAATAAAACTTTCTCGGTCATGAGCTTCCGATAAAAACATTCCATGTTTTAAGCTCATGTAAACGACTTACAGTTAAATGTCAGACTGTAACTCGAACTTCAAATAAAGGAGAGTGTATTTTTAAAGATAACTTATCCTAATAACGGGTAGAGAAATCTATCTCGGGTTGAGCTTGTCACAAAACATTCAACGTTTTAAGCTCAACATAATGGCTTATAGTCACATGTCAGACTATAATCCGGTCCCAAAAGAAAGGAAAGTCGTTGACTTATCCTCAACAACGAGAAATTCGCTTTTCTCGGTCATGAGCTTATATCAAAACATTCAAAGTTTTAAGCTCATGAACACAAATTTTCTCGGACTTTTGAGCACATTTTTTCAAAGTATTTCAAAACAATGTGCTCATATACTCCCCTATTTAAATAGAATCTCTTTTCGAGGGGGAGTATAATGATTTCATAAACATTTGTTCCAAAGTTTCATGACACATTATTCTCTCCATGTTTCATCACTAGTTTCACAAAAATTTCAATTTCATGCAATTTTTGAGGGGGAGAATAGTGATTAAAATGTGTTATCTTGAATACGATCTTTGATATAAGTGCTTTCTCTTCCTAATATGTGCAAAAATCTCTCTTTTTATGATGCACATATGTAGGGGGAGCGTTTTTGGTGATATAGAAAACTTTCAAGGTGTAAATATTGATTTCATCAAACACCTTGACTGCTTTTTCAAATGATTTTTCTGGTTACGATATCTACACCCTTCAACACATAAATTCACGATGGTATTGGTGTCAAAAGGTGGTTAGGTACTCGTCCTATGATCCAACCAGAACCGGAGGGATCTTCCCAGGGACAATCCATTAGAAAATAGAAGTCCTTAGGAAAGATGGAGTAGTTGAGTGTACGGGAATAATGCCGACTAATGACTTAAGCTAAGCACTGGAACAATCACAACAAGGTGCTAGTTATGACGTCTTGGTAAGCATTGAAGGGGTTGAAGAATGAAAAAGAAATTTAAGGATAAAGGGTGTAAAGAAAGAAGCCCTCCATACAACTTAGGCAGAAACCGGGTCAATACATCTATTATCAGAATCACTTTGATGATTTCTGATACTGAAGACAAAGCATCATGGACCCAGTGATGCAATGCACAACCCTTCCCAGCCTACTCAAGCTTCTCTCAAAAGAAGTTTGTTTTATTGTCACGGAGTTCAACTCATTTCTATCAACTTTCTCACTCCGAGATAGTAGATATTGAATAGGTGGCAGTCTGCTCCAGCCTCTGATCACCAAATAAACGTGCACTTATAGAGTCTAGAGACAACGAGATTCATCAAAAAACTCATTAGGACACTTATTCCATAGATCAATTGTTGTTCATCATTAGAACACAAGCGATGATTTACAGAGTCCTACGCTCTATCCTTGTGGTATTGCTAGAACATTCAGAGTGATACTCTTTAGTATTCACAGTGATGAATGGAAATCCTTCCAGTGTTAACATCAAACAGCACTGCGGTAGGTCATATGTAAGATTCACTTGAATTAAACATATGTTAACTGGAAAGCAACAGTGGTTTGATTCTTAATTGATTCAAACTCGTTCCAGGTCTCGACGCAATATCTTTATGATCTTGCTAGAACATTCAGAGTAATACTTTTCAGTATTTACAGTGACGAATGGAAATCCTTCCAGTGTCATCATCAAACAGCACTGCGGTAGGTAACTTGTGCGATTCTATATGAATCAAACTTGTGTCAACTGGAAAGCAACGATGGTTTGATTCTTAATTGATTCAGACTTGTTCCAGGAAAGTGAATTGACGACCTAATCAGCAGAATGGAACTGCATGATTCACTCCTTACTTTGAATTATCTTTCGATATATTCAAGTATTGAGAACGGCTACCACAGCTGGAAATCCTGTCAAGGAAGTTCTTTGAACTTACCTGATCACAGGTACAGTATTCGTACTGTATAACGGGAAACCGGTGGAATGCAAACGGTGGCGTTATCTCAAGAGTCGCAATTCAAGGCCACATATTCAGGATTATTGAAGAAAGCTCAAGAACATCTAAAGACAAAGACTTCCGCTACTCTGATGATCAAGGGAGATTGTTAACAAGCTTTCATGTCAACTCAAAACATGAGTATGTGGGTAAAGACACAAGAACACAAGCTGGAAAAGTTACAAGATCAAGTCAAGGCAAAGATCAAAGATCCAAGATCACAAGTCATGAAAGGAACTATGAAAGAACTCTCAAGACAACGAGCTTCAAAGTCTGCAACAACAAAGAAGTGAAGTCACATAATACATGACCACCACTTAGGGGGAGATTGTTAGAAGTATTTAAAGTGATGGTCAAAGAAGTGAAGTCACATATTATATGACCACCCCTTAGGGGGAGATTGTTAGAAGTATTTAAAGTGATGGTCATATAATATACCGTTGCGAAGCTCGTGGAAAATGCTATTCAACAGTGTCGAGAGTTCTATGTCATTATTATGCATGAAACGGGAACTAGTCCCGAACACACAAATGAGGAAGGCCTCCTATTCATGTAAGCCTTAGTATAAAAGGCATAACCATCCTCATTTGTGTGTGTGTCTCCCATTGTATCTTTTCTCTTCTTCTTGTTTTAGAGAGAGAAACTCTCCTTAGTTTCTCTCACTAGAATCATCTACCTTGTATCTTTCTAACTCTTCTTCATCTAATCTAATATTCCATTCTTAGTTTTAATCTTGATCTTATTCATCTATATTTCTTATTCTATAAGTCGTGTGAATCAATCTTACAGTGGTGGATAACACTGAAGCAGTCAGAGGGAGGTGATAATTGGGTGGCTGGTTTGACATGGGCTCAGTTCAGGGATAGGATGATGGAGCAGTTCTTTCCCAAGGCTGAGCAAGACAAGCTGAAGAGAGAGTACCATGGGATCCGACAGAGAGCTGGGGAGAATAGCAACGAGTTCATGCAGCGCTTTCTTCGCTTAGCTGGTTTCCTTGGTGCAGCAGCAGGTACTCCTGAAGAGCAAGCACACCACTTCAGGTGGGCTCTTCGCACATGGGTCGCAAACAACTTGGTGTGTGCTACGTTCAACACGGTAGCACAAGTGGCCGATGCAGCACGTAAGCTGGAGATGCTGCAGGAGAAAGATGAGTTCGGGGAAGCCGAGAGACCCGATAAGAGGTAAACATTCGTATTCAAGCGGTGACCAATCCGTATTCTTTCAGTATATGTCAATATTTCATCTCTTAAATTTGTATCTTCCAGGCAGAAGACTGGGGACCGGTCTCAGCCGGCTACTCAGCAACAACCTAATCAGCCCAAGGGAAACGGTCAGACTCACGATCGTTCTGCTACGGATAAGCGTGGTGGTAATGATAATTACCGTAACAACGCTGGACACTCCAACAGCAGTAGGTTCTTAAACTTACGCATATTCTTATGATTACATGTTATGATTCATAATTCTGACACATTAGCAAATCTTCTACCAGGAATCATGGTAAGGGTAGGGACCAGAACCAGAGAGGTTCACAACCTAACCGTCTAGCTATCACTGGTATTAAATCTTACGATTATCCGCATTGTCCTTTGTACCCTATTTTGATGTCTCATGTATGGTGTTTTTATCAGGTTCTCAGCCAGTCAGGACACCTGCTGGAGGATATACTCATCCTCTTTGCTCTACTTGCCACCGTAGGCACCCAGGGCCATGTCGCCGCGACAGTGACGCGTGCTTCAAATGTGGTCTTCCTGGCCATCGCATGAAGGACTGCCGCAAGGGCGAGATGGAGGGCACATCGGGACATGCTGATACCAAGCCGCCTCCTACTAGTGGACGCGTTTACACGACATCTCGCGATCGGGCCAACAAGTGAACAGGTACCATCACTGGAATCTTGTATATGTATGGTCAAGCTGCATGTGTTCTGTTTGATACGGGTGCTACTCACTCGGTCATTTCTACTGCTTATGCCAAGAATGTTAGGATACTCCCCATGCCACTAGAGAATAGACTCAGTATTTCCACGCCTTTGAGAGACTCTGTACTTATAACCCATGTGTACAAGAGCCTTCCCCTAGAGTTTGACGACAAGGTTCGTCCTGTTGACGCACTTCCGCTGGACATGAATGATTTTGACATGATTTTGGGCATCGATTGGCTATCCAAGCATCATGCTACCATAGACTGTCATTTATATCGAGTCATCTTCGGTGATGTTAATGCGCCAGAGTACATTCACAACGGGTTCGTACGCGGCAGGTCTGTACAAATCATATCAACCCTGCAAGCACGTGCACTACTGTCTCATGGGTGCGAGGGTTATCTAGCTACTGTTCATGACATGGATGTTGAATCCCCATCAATTCAGGATCAGCCGATAGTGTCAGAATTTCCAGATGTATTTCCAGAAGAACTTCCGGGCATACCCCCTGCACGTGAAGTAGAATTTAATATCGAGCTCATCCTAGGAGCTGAGCCGATTTCCAAGGCTCCTTATCGCATGTCTCCCATAGAGTTAAAGGAGCTGAAGTATCAATTACAAGAACTTCTGGAACGAGGCTTTATTCGACCAAGTGCATCTCCATGGGGCGCACCGGTCTTATTCGTTAAGAAGAAGGAGGGCAGTATGCGTCTTTGCATAGACTATCGCGAACTCAACAAGATTACCATCAGGAATAGGTATCCACTACCACGTAAAGACGATCTGTTTGACCAACTCCAAGGGGCCAAACATTTCTCCAAGATTGATCTAAGGTCAGGCTATCATCAGCTACGGGTTAAGGAGCAGGTTATCGCCAAGACTGCTTTCCGTACACGCTATGGCCACTACGAATTTGTAGTCATGCCATTTGGCCTTACCAATGCTCCAGTAGTGTTCATGGATTTGATGAACATAATCTTCCATGATTTTTTGGACAACTTCGTCATTGTCTTCATCGATGACATCTTGATTTTCTCTAAGTCCAAGGAGGAACACGAAGACCATCTTCGTACAATACTACAGATTCTTTGCCAGAAGCAGCTGTATGTTAAATTCTCCAAGTGTGAGTTCTGGTTAGACAAGGAGGCATTCTTAGGTCACATTGTATCAGCAGAAGGAATCACGATGGATCCAGCGAAGGTTGAGGCTATTACCAAATGGCCAAGGCCGACATCAGCGACTAAAGTCCGCAGCTTCCTAGGCTTAGCTGGTTATTACCGTAGGTTCGTGGAGAACTTTTCCCGCCTAGCACTACCATTGACCAAACTGATGCGGAAAGGGGAGAAATTCGTCTGGACTGAAGAACGAGAGAAGAGCTTTGAAGACTTGAAGCAGAAGTTAGTATCTGCACCTATTCTTACTCTCCCATCTGGTACGGGTGGATTTCAAATCTATAGTGATGCATCGGGGAAGGGACTTGGTTGTGTTCTCATGCAACATGGGAAAGTGATCGTGTATGCTTCACGGCAGCTTAAGCCTTATGAGGAAAATTACCCTACGCATGACTTGGAACTTGCAGCAGTCGTGTTTGCATTGAAGATATGGAGGCACTACTTGTATGGAGAATCATGTGACATTTTCACGGACCACAAGAGCTTGAAGTATATCTTCACTCAACGTAAATTGAACATGAGACAGAGGAGATGGTTAGAGTTGTTAAAGGATTATGACATTAATCTGTAGTATCATCCTGGCAAGGCAAATGTAGTGGCAGATGCACTTAGCAGAAAGTCCGAAATGATCAACGGCATTAAGATTGAGGAGGAAATCATAAGAGACTTGGAGCGGCTAGACATAGAGATCATGGTACGTGGACAACACGGTTACTAGGCTAATCTTAGAGTAGAACCCGAGTTACTCTCTAAGATCAAGGAAGCTCAGAAGGATGATGGAGAAATCTGGGCGATAATTCAGAATTTGGAGAAGCAGACAGAATTTCGAGTAGATGCAGATGGTATCTTATGACATGACACGAGACTTTGTGTTCCTGATGATCAAGAACTCCGGGAAGCCTTGTTAGCTGAGGCTCATAGCTCCCCATTTTCTATACATCCTGGTTCGACCAAGATGTACCATGACATCAAGCAGTACCTTTGGTGGAGTGGTATGAAACAGGATGTTGCCACTTACGTCTCCAAATGTCTTACCTGCCAGTAGGTTAAGATCGAGCATCAGCGATCTGGCGGTCTTCTTCAACCGTTAGATATTCCAGAGTGGAAGTGGGACAAAATCACCATGGATTTTGTTACTGGTCTTCCGCCAATGAAGAGGAAGCACGATGCAATTTGGGTTATCGTAGATCGACTTACCAAATCAGCTCATTTCTTACCGATCCGCGAGGAAGATTCGGTAAGTAAACTCACCGATACTTATTAAAGGGAGATCATGAGACTTCACGGTGTTCCATCCAGCATCGTCTCAGACAGAGATCCTCGATTCACTTCACGATTCTGGAGAAGTCTGCAAAAAGCTTGGGGTACACAACTTAAGCTTAGCACGGCTTTTCATCCTCAAACAGACGGGCAGTCAGAGCGAACGATTCAGACATTGGATGACATGTTGAGGTCATGTGCATTGGAATGGACGGGTGATTGGGACGATTACATCTATTTGGTGGAGTTTGCATACAACAACAGTTGGCATGCAAGTATCAAGTGTGCTCCTTTCGAGATGTTGTATGGCAGGAAGTGTCGCGCCCTAATCTGCTGGGATCAGGTTGGTGAGCGAACACTTAAAGGACCAGAAATCTTAGAGTTGACTAATGAGAAGGTCGCAGTAGCTAAGCAGAAACTTCAAGAAGCACGGTCACGTCAGAAGAGCTACGTAGACAAGCATCGTAGGGACTTACATTTTAACGTAGGAGATCACGTTTTCCTTAAGGTTTCGCCAGAACGTGGTGTTAGACGTTTGGAATCAAAGGGAAGCTCGGTCCTCGATTCATCGGACCGTTTGATATCATTGAACGAATCGGTGAAGTATCTTACCGTTTAGCGTTACATCCGCAGCTTTCTCATGTACATAATGTTTTCCATGTGTCCTTACTCAGAGGGTACCAGTATCATCCCCTACACATGGTTCAGTATCCACTAGAACATATTCGTGAAGATCTCACTTTCATAGAAGAACCCGAACGAGTTCTTGACAGACAAGAACGAGTCATGAGAAGGAAGACGATTCCATTCGTCAAAATCCTTTGGAGGGATCATACCGAGTGGGAAGCCACTTGGGAAACAGAGGAGGCTATCCGAGCTTCTTACCCTCATTTCATATTTTGAATTCGGGTATGTTCTTCTTTTCCAGTTTACTTTATCTATAATTCGGGGACGAATTATTCTTTTTAGGGGGAAGAGTTGTAAAACCCGCATGCTTTTACCATGAATAGTACCCTTACGATCGTACTTACATGATTAGAACTTTCCTTTAATAGCACGTTTACGTTCCACGAACAAGAATTACAAGTATTACGTACGTGTTATAACACGATAAGTATTTATTACGTATTAACACACGATAAATACTTCAATACTAATTATAATCACGAACATACGAACATTAAATCATGAACGTAAATTAATCACGAGCTAATATTATGTATGTATGTATATTTATTACGATCACGAATAAATTATTAAGTCACGAACGATAACTAATTAAATCATGTAAAAACATGAACACGAGAACACACTTATAATTTAGTCACGAGAAATGTTCGGGTTACCCTTATGTGGGCCCCATACCCGCGGACACTACAAGACAAAAGGGCCTAGCCCATTAAAATTTTACTAAACAAGATTTTAGGAAAAGGTTATTTTCATAATAACCAAAATTTAAGAAAAGCAAGAAACCCTAAGATCTTCTTTCTCCTTGTTCTTTTGGCAGGCCTGGTTTAGCATCACCAAAGGGGTGTTTCGGTTGATTTTTAGTGTTCGATTTATTGCAAGGATCGTTGTGTGTTCATCATTCTTTGATTCACGTAATCGGTATAAACCCTAACCTCTTTTCTTTTATGTTTTGATTTATTAATCACATAAAATCATGAATGTTTTTAATAAACTAATTAAAAACAAGTGTAAACATGTTATTTAATCATGGGGTATAATCAATTAAGTGTTTAGGGGTGTTTGTTGTTGGCCGACGCCTAAACCGAGTCCCAAGGGGGTCTCGGCTTGGGTTTACTCGCACCACCGAGACCACATGGTCTCGGTTTGGTGGTGGTGGCGCCACGACAGCAGCAAGGAAGAGAGGCCCGACCTAGGTCGGGGCATGGTGGTGTTTTGGGCCGGTTCACGGGTTTAATCACGGGTCCGGTTCACACATGTTTAGATTTAAAACACGGCCCGGTTCATGAGTTATTTTTACAAGGTTTAATATTTTTACAAGTTATATTTTTACAAGACTTACATTAAATTAATTAAAAACATGAACATGATTAATTTAATTTACATTACTTAGGTTATTAATTTTATTATCAATGCATGAATTTTAACCTAAGTATTTATCATTTAATTAGACTATATAATTAATTAATTATTAAAATCATGACTTATAATTAATTAATTTACATGACTTAGGTTATATTACTAATAAATAATAATACATGTTTTAACCTAAGTATTTTACCTTTATTTAATTAAATCATGTTATATTTAATTAAATACTCTAACCTATAGTTTATTTAATTCACATGAAATAATTAATAAACTATACTATATAATCACATGACTTAGAATAATAAACAATAAACACTTAAGCTTATATAACTAGCTTAATTATCCAGCTTATATCTAATTATGGAAACTTTCTATTTTTAGAAACTTATTTAATTAAGGCAGCTAATCTATTTATGGAAACTTTCTATTTTTAGAAACTTATCTATTTTAAGCAGCAAATCTATTTTTGGAAACTTTCTATTTTTGAAAACTTTATATTTTTGGAAACTTTCTATTTTTGGAAACTTTATATTTTAGGAAACCTACTATTTTTAGAAAGTTACTTATTATTACACAACAAGTATAATAATACATGAAATACAAGTAATACTTAATCAGAATAGACAGAATATCTGATAAACACAATATTAAGCTTAAATAAGTAAAACATGACATGAACATATAAAACAAACTAAGACATGATATAAAATCAGTTACGTACTTAGTAATCAGATACTTATACACGTATGTATTTATGTAGCACTAGTGATACCGAAGTAGGACTCTCTTCCGTTCGTCTTCTTCGTTCAATGGACACAAGGTACGGATTCTCCGTCCTTTCAGTATGGACATTTCTTCCTTATTAGGATTTCCCCGTATGCAGCCAACTGTTTTCCCCAGTATATGTTTTATATGTTTTTGAATTGCTTATGTTTAATTAGAATACCTAAAGCCATATACATGCATGACCAGTTTCACCTAGTTATGGAGGTACCATAACCATAACACTGGAGGCACCAGTGTTATGAATTCACCACGACGGAGTGATAGCTCGTGGTGTCCCTTTCAGCTTTTGGCCATATTATTATTATCATGTGGGGCGTATGGGTGCATCCTAGTTTACATGTTTTCAGCAGATTACTCAGTGTGAATGTGGTGTGTGCCTTGCATCCTTCACAAGGAGCTGATCCCTCCTACCCAAAACCAGTATATTAAATTAGAGGCATCCCCTCTAATTTGCATGACGAGGTCACCCCTCCAAGTATTCATGCACGTTGATATTTCATGACCTATATTGGCTAATGGTAAATATGTTAAACAGTTTTTACAAGATAAACATAAGGCTTTTCAAACTATAAAACCAGTTTTACTAAGATATAACCAGGTTATCCAGGACTCATCTTTTCCGCTGCTTCATGTTTATATGCTTATATTATTCATGCTATACTTGTATATCTGTGCACTGAGCGTATTGCTCAGCCGTTTTCCTTTTCATGTTCCCAAAATGGCAGGTACTCAAGGACGCTCGTAGACTTTAAGCGTACGTGCATATGGATTGGAAGCTTCCTAGCCTTCTTTACTTTATGCATTTCTTTATACTTTGATACTCATTTCCATGGACATTGTTTAGTCATTTCATTTACAGTACTTATGTTTGTGTGTGATGGAGTTCTACTTTTGGGATACCGATGTTTGATTCCGGTATTTCCTTTATGGCCATGTAATGTTTAGACATTTATCCTTGTATGCTTTGATGACACGCCATAATCACGCGTGACATTCCATTTATCAATATGGGGTGTTACAATTATCATATGGGGCGTATGGGTGCATCCTAGTTACATGTTTTACCAGTAATATTAGAGTGAATGCGATGTGTGCCTTGCATCCTTCACTAGGAATTGATCCCTCCTACACAGACTATTTAATTAGAGGCAACCCCTCTAATTGCATGACGAGGTCTCCCCTCCAAGTATTCATGCACGGTGGAACCTCATAACCTATATGGGCTATTGGCTAATTAATACAGATTTTACATTAAAAACATAAGTCTTTTCAAACTATAAAACCAGTTTTATGAACATGATTCCAGGTTACTTAGGACTTATACTATTCCACTGCTATTAGTCTTTTATTCTTATGTTATTCCATGCTATACTTGTATATCCGTGCACTGAGCGTTATGCTCAACCGTTTTACTTTCATGTTCCCAAACGGCAGGTACTCAAGGGCGCTCGTAGACTTTAAGCATACGTGCATATGGATTGGAAGCTATCTAGCATTCTCTACTTTATGCATTTCATCATACATTTTGCTACTTATTTCTTTGGACATTGTTTAGTCCTTTTCCTTTGCAGTACCTATGTTTGTGTGTGATGAGCTTATACTTGGGGTATCGATGTTTGTTTTCGGTATTTCCTTTCATGGTCATTTAATATTTTTAAGACATTTGTCTTGTATGCTTTGATGACACGCCATACTCACGCGTGACATTCCATTTACCAAAATGGGGTGTTACAAATTAGGTTTTTAATCATTATGATTTTTATTTAGAATTTTTACGAGAAAAATTAGGTACTAAGTGTATGAAGAAATTCCTCTTAAAGAGAAGTTTGTAGAATTTATTAAAATTTGTTCAGTTTGAGTACGGCAATTACAAATTTTGCCAAAGAACTTCATGTTGCTCCTCTAGAGGAGGTGATAACGGATAAGACACGTACCATTACCGCATTCAAGCTACATATACTTGAATGAAGACATAATTAGAACTTTCGATTCAAACAATTGTGCAAGACGATGTTTGATAAAGTTGATTCAAAGAGTTGTGCAAGGCAGGCATTTTCCTAATCCTAAGATTATTTGATATGAGCCTAAGAGATTAATATTCCATCTATCTTTCAAGATGAGGTCGAGTATGCATATATGTATTGTGTAAGGCGCTTTTTGATAAAATGATGCTTCATTTTTAAAGGGATTGTTTGAACATACAAGCGTAACTTAACGACGAGTACTTAATATGTTTGTTTTTTTCAATTCATTTAAGGGTAAGGAATAAGAAATAACTTAGATTGACCATTTGAACCATTCATTTTTTTGTACAATGTGCATTTATTTAAGTAAGAGGCTAATTAGGTTAATATATCCAATTTTAGAAAAGGCACTACTCTTATAAAACCATATCCATAATAGAAGCATAAAGGATCATAATAAGAAAAATAGACCTAGGTGATAGTTGTTAAATCCTCTTCCTTTAATAAGCCTGATGAGCCCTTCCACGATTCTACCATTTGTTAAACATTAAATCTCCCAATTGAAAATGCGTGCATAAACTCAATGTACCATCTAATGCATGATGTTGTGTTTTTCTCTTTATTAACATGTTTCCGTCTTTTTTTATGAAAATGTGTATGTCGATGTCACAAGAAATGACAATGTTATATTTCGTGTTGTATGCTCGATTGATGAGAATTGTATAAGGAAATGAATTTTTGAATTGTGTAGACAATCTGTCTGATACATGTTTGTCGTGCTAACACAAAAATGTGGTTTTTCGATTTCGTGTCCATATGAAAGGGACTTTTTATGCTAATAGAAGAGGAGGCAACATATGAGCAAATGTTAGATGTTGTAGAAGCTAAGATCGTTGATCTAAGGTAGAACATAGAAATATCTAAAAGATGTTTCACTTATCTTACAATTCGCGTATATATGGATGAAAAAAGCTGCTTATGATTTACGTTCTTATGTTGTACTTTCATGGAAAAACGCAGGCTCTTTAATGCCTTGAAATCCAAGCATGAAGATGCTTTGTGACTGCTCTTGCTAAGTTTAGGATTGATTGTTGTTTCTATTATTATTTTATGCATGTTCTTGGTTATTTGAAAAGATTTTGAAGTTGATTTGTTAAGTTTTCTTTGTTAAAATGCAAAACTGGTGACTTAAGGGGTGTTTGGTTGAAGTGGTTAAGGGTCTTGGGTGACAACAAAACTCACCCAAATTGGTCTACACACCTAGAGTTAGCTTAGGATAGCTGGAATTTGCTGATGGTTTAAGTTGTTTAAAGTAAAATTTGATTTTTCTTGTTTATGGTAACTCTCTTCATAATCTGTCCAACTTTCATGTTTAAGTATGGTGATTGTTGTCTGGTTATGGCACTAGTTCTAGATTTTGTTTGTTAAGTTTGTGAGTGTTGGCTGTGGTGATTTAGCAAACCATAGCTGAGCAATTTGTGGACTTACTTTGGCTATTTACATCAGATAGTGATTCCTATAGCTAGACTTAGTTTTAGGTGGTAAAATTTGCTAATATGCTAGTTTAGGTCATTATCTAGGTCTGTTTATAGTTACTTTTTAGGTTGGTGTCTTATTCTTGATTATAGCTTAATTAGAAAGTCACCAAACCTGTCTGAGATCACTGTCAGGCTTAGTACCCGATATCTGACAAACATGTTTGTTCATTTGTCATATATCGGGCAATACGGTTAGGCCTGTTTGCTTATCATTGTGGTTTTCATTAGCTATCTGGTGCTTATATTTCTTATTTGTGGCTTTATTTTCTTGCCTTAGCTTAATTATCACATCCTCACCAACCAAACATTAGTGCGGTTGATTCTCTCCAATTAAAAAAGCAAAAAAAAAAAAAAACTACACTAGCCTGGCTTGAACTCTCGAAGGAGGGTTGGGAGTTTTACCAGTGTGCTAGGTGGCTATTCTTGTTAGCCTTTTCCCCCGTTTTATATTTGTAGTCTTTTTCATTCCTTGGCTTAATAATAAGTCGTGGCTAATTTGCCATCTTTCTGGCTTATTAGATAGTTTTTCACGTCTTTCTTATTTTTCCTAGTTAGAATTTCACTTTTAGGATTTTTCAAACGTGGTTTCAGATTTTTACCATTTATCATTTGTTTTTAAATCATTTTTCTTTTTCTTTTATTATTAATTCAATAAAAAATAGTTAAATTGTTTTTAAAATTTTTGAAAAATACTTTTTAGCATTAGATAAATGTGATTAAGGTTTACAATTGATAAAATCTTTGTTTAAACTTTTTCTTAATTATTTTGAATTTAAGTCTTTAATTAGATGTTAAAATTTAATAATAATTAATTAAAAAGTTATCAAGAAGTTTTGTTAATTTTTCAATCTTAATTTTTTATTTATTTATTAGCAATTTTAATCATTTTTTAGATAACTTTTATTTTTCGTCTCGATTTTGTGTGAAAACGCATTTTCGTCGTAGTTTAATTTTAGTATAATCCGTCTTTACTTTTACATCTTTTTCTCACCAAAAACGAACTAATACAAATAACCTTTTAACTTGGCTCACACAATCACACTTCCTTAGAGAACAAACTCATTTTCCGGTTTTCGCGTTTTCCTAAACGTGTTAACTAATTGTTGTCGTGTTTCTTGTTTTTGTTAAAACAAGTGTATAAAAACACTACATCAGTAGGTTAGACCATGCATCTAGGAGATGTAATATTAAGTTTAATTATAAATCAATTTTTGATTTTGATTAGAATAAGATAACATCTTGAGTACACCTGACATCAAGTGGGAACATTATGCACTCCTATAAAAAAGTTCATGAACACCGGTTAGAATCACCCATGGAAACTGGTTTTCGAACCACTCTTCAAAAAGGAGTATCTCTATGACCCATAGTCATCGAAACGGTTATATAGTTGGTTTCTAATAGGAGCATGAAGACTCGGTTTCTTATCCAACCTGATTTCTTTTATAGAGAAAACAAACTCATTTTTAAAATCTTATAACTAGTCTTTATGATAATTATTTTATTTTATGGTCATTTTATAACTTCTCACAAAATTTTTACTTTTTTAGAATTTCCCAAATCAACATCTTAATTAAAATACAAAGTCAAAGTTGGAGGTAATACAATATAAATTTAGTATTAATGGGATCAAATTGTGCGCTAAAATAAGACATAACTTGAAACTCTAAGCTATAATCCTTGCAGGATTTGTGTGATAAAACTCACTCATTTACAACTTATTGTGCATCACAATTTAAACTAGCATTTTTCTCGTATGCTTTCTCGATCTTCATCCTTCCTATCCTAAAGTTTCCTTGTATAATCTTCTTTTTTTATAATAGATGAGTTGCACAAATGAATAAAAATATGTTAAGTTTTTACTTGAAACCGAATTTAAAGCAAGATGATTTAAGTTACTTATTCAGTAAAAGCAAATTTTTTATACATTTTGTTGTTTCAATTTAAGTTATCTTTTACTAGCTTGACCCTTTTAGTAGGGGTGAGAAAAAAACCAAAAAACCGAAATCGAACCGAAAAACTGAACCGAACAAACCGAACGAATGTAAAAACCGATTGGTTCGGTTTTTACGTTTTCAAAAACCGAAAAGCATCGGTTTGGTTTCGGTTTTCATTCAAAACCCGAACCGTAAAAACCAAACCGAAACATTTTATTATATAAACAAATAAATATAATATTAATTTTAATTTTGATATATAAATAAATAAGTAATATATCAAAATTAAAATTAATATTCGTTTCTTAGGGAAATACGAGTAATATATTTATCTTATTGTTTATACGGGTGTTTGATATATATTTGTGATTACTTGACAATATATCATTATATATGTGACAATAACCGTTTGTACGTATGTTTACTTGCATGTGTGTTTATCTTATTAATATGTGTGTAATTCTAGATTAGAAATTTGAGATAAATATTATTGGGCTTAGATTGAAAATAAAGAAAAAAACTATTTTTTCACGCAAAAAAAGTTTTTTAATCTTGATCGGACGTACCAAAATATAAACGATTTTAAAACAGAAAAACCGAGAAAACCAAACCGCTCAAAACCGAACGGTTTTGTTGGGAATAAAACGTAGCCAGTACACTTGGACGCTGACAAGAAGAAAACAAGCGTTGATAAGAAGAAAACAAGCGTTGACAGATCAAGCGTTGACAGGAAGATGCCAAGTGTTGATAGGATGAAGTCAAGCACTGATAGAAGACTTAGTCTACACGTAGTAAAGATATGATCAACAAATGTATTTTCTATGTTTATCTTTACCTAGAATAGCTGATACGTAGACTCTTGTACAAGGCTTCTTATGTCTATAAAAGAAGACCTTTAGGTTTTTGTTTCATATAAGTTTTCATTCGTTTAAACACTTTCATTGTAAGCAAGTTTGTTCTAATCAATCAAAGTGAAAGTTTGGTTTACATTGTTCGTATGTTCTTGTTTGAGTATTAATTCCGCATAATAATTAAATTGTTTTATACACAACAAAGTTTCTCTACGTGTTTAACTTGATTTAATCTCGTTTACACAAGCTAAATCGATCTAAGTTTGGGATCAACAAGTGGTATCAGAGCTTGTTGAGAAACTTTGATCTAAAGAACACAAAAACCCTAATTTTTATAAAACCCTAAAAACATCATGTCTACCCTAGAAGTAAACTCCTCCTCCTCCTCAACCCACAACATCAAAATTCCCATGCTAGACCCAGACAATTTTGAGCTGTGGAAGTTTAACTTTGAGCAATATCTACATATCCATGACTACACCCTTTGGAAAATTATTGAATATGGAAACATATTCAATTAGGCTCAAAAGATTGCAGCTGTCATCTTACAAAGAACAAATGTTCAAGGTTCTACTGAAGAGGATCGAAGAGAAAAACCTGAAGATGGTAGAGCTGTCTCAACTTAGGATATAGCAAAGAGAAGGGTTGACATGAAAACCCTAAGCATTCTGAAACTCTCTTTGGGACAAGAAAATCAGCACAAATACAGAAGCTATGAGTCTGCAAAAGATCTTTGGGCAGCTCTTGAAGTTGCTTATGATGGTAATGCTGATACTGTGCAAGAGAAAAAGAAGCAACTCTTGCATGAGTATGCTATTTTTAAAGCTCAACATAATGAGAAGCTAAGTAGTGTGAGAAGCAGACTTCTTGACATTACAAGCAAGTTGTCCTTCATGGGAACAGTGCTTGGTGATGTTGATATTATCTCTACTTTTCTTAAGAGCCTTGGTGATGCATGGAAGATTGAAGCAAGGTCTATAATTGCTAATAACACTCACAAAAGTTCTACTTTTGATGATGTTTACAATAAACTGAGGCTGATAGAGAATGAAACTCTTTTGGATCATGGAAGCAAGTCTACCAATGGAAACATGACCTTCTTCTCACATAGTGAAGGTCAATTTGATCAAAGGAGTCATACATGCACCCCGTTACTGGATCAACTTGTGTCAACGCTGGATCATATCATGTCAACGCCTCACATTCAGACGCTGACACATACAAAATTGACTCACCAAGAGTTAAGCCTGCTGGTATTGATCTAGGTACTGTGTGTGCATACATTGCTTCATTGCCCAATGGTTCAGTGATTACTTATGAGGACCTTGAGCAAATTAGTGATGAGCATTTGGAGGAGATGGACATAAAGTGGAATATGGCTCTTGCAAGTATAAGAGCAAACAGATGGAATAGAAGATTCAAGAAGAAGATGACTTTTAATGCTATGGACACTGCTGGATTTGATAAATCCAAGGTTGAGTGTTACAATTGTCATCGTATGGGACACTTTATGAGAGAATGCAGATCTCCAAGAAGATCTGATGCTGGAAAACCCTCCAGCCAAATCATTAAGGCTCAGGATCCTAAAGCCATGGCTATAATGCAAGAAATTGATGGTGTTGGATGGGATTGGAGCTATTTGGCTAAGGATGAGGAAGAGAATAAAGCTTTGGTTGCTGAAATGGAAGAAGAAGAGCATGTTCACTATGCTCTCATGGCACACTCCTCATCTTCATCAGACAATGAGGTATATGATGATGCTTTTTGTAGTAAGGGTTGTCGTCTAAACACTGAAAGACTTAACAAAGAAGTTTTAAAATTGTCAACAGATGTGGGTAATGAAAGGTGCAAGTTGTCTAACTATCAACTTGCTCTTACTCAAACTGAAAAGACTATAGCTGAGTATAAGAAAATGGAACTTGACCTAAAAGATCAAATAAATATCTTAAAACATGATTTAAATGCTAGTACTGATATTAGAAACATCATGGAGAGGGTCAATGCTGAATTACAGGCTAAGTTAGATGAGGCTATCAAAAATAAGGATAATATAGACCTTAAAATTCAGAGATTTGATAAAGCCTCACAAACCCTAAAAAAATGTGTTAGTGAACAAAGGGATTCTAGGGATATGACTCAGATTGGGATGAAAGAGTACGCTGGTGTACCACCACCTGCTGGGGACTTTTATGGTGTCCAAAGAAAGGACTTATCTTGGACTGGTTTACCAGAACTCCAAGAAGAGGAATTTATTCCTCCACCAAGAGTTCTTACCCCAGTAGAAGAATATAGGCAGAAGTTGACTGATTTGGACCAATGGAAGAAAGCCAACCCTACCTTGTTTGTTAAGGGTGGCATGCTTAGTGATAGTCCTAATGAGTCTACCCCTATCAAAGTGCAAACCCAATCACTGACAAGACTGTTGACCTTGGCTCAAACGTTGTTAGAAAACCTAGTATTAAATATGCAGAAATGTATAGAAAAACTAGGTCACCAAAAAGCCAAATTAGTGATGATGGAACAGGTTTCTTTTCTTCTAGACCTAGAGTTATGTCTAGAAAATCCTGTTATACTTGTGGTAGTTTTTCACATTTAGCCTATAAGTGTGTCAACGCTTCAAAGGTCAACGCTGACAAAAAGTCAAACACTGTCAAACCCAAAACTTTTGTTCAGCAAAGTCCACAAGTTGTTAGACCAGCCCCATTCTTTACTAAAGGGTCTACTACTTATGGACAAAGACCTTTTCAGAAGACCAATACATGGTCTAATAGACAATGGGTTCATGTAGCAAACCCTAGGTTCAGCGCTGATAAGGGTAATTTCAACATTGACAAGACCAAATCAAACGCTGACAGAAACGTTGCCAGACCAAATAATGGTAAATATTTGCAACCAAAGGGGAAGGGGTCTAAAGCTTCTTCTAGCTTGACATGGAGACCTAAGCAAGATCAAAACCCTAATTTAGATGGGATTTCTATGACCTGTAACAGATTTAATGATATTCCAAAGGTCATAACAAAACCAATTGGGGTTACTGGGTGTTTAATCCAAAAAGGGATGAACAAGAGGTTGTTATGAGGACTAAGTCTGTTCTTGTTGAACAACCAAATGAATCCAAGTCTGCTCAGGCTTGGGTTCCCAAAGAAAACTAATTTGTTTTCTTTTTGAGCAGGGCATTCAAAAGCAGGTTAATGATTATGGCTATTGGGATAGTGGATGCTCTAGGCACATGACTGGGAAGGAAGATTATCTCACAAACTTCACTCCCATTAAGGATGGTGACAAAGTTTACTTTGGAGGCGGATATGGAACTATCACAGGCAAAGGAACTCTTCTCACCAACAATTTGCGTTTTGAAAACGTGTTTCTGGTAAAAGAACTTGACTATAATCTGTTTAGTGTATCACAAGTTTGTGATAATAAAAATAAGGTTCTTTTCACTGATACTGAATGCTTGGTGTTAAGCAAGGATTTTAAAATTCCAGATGAGAAATTCATTGATTATAGAACACCTAGGCATAAGGACATTTATAATGTAAATCTTAATGGAATTAGGATGAATAATAACTTGTCATGTCTTTATGCTAAGGCTTCAGTTGATGAAAGTAATCTTTGGCACAGGAGATTAGGGCACATTAATTTTAAAAATATAAACAGACTTGTGAGACATGGTTTGGTTGATGGTTTGCCTGAAAAGGCTTTCCACAATGACCACTCTTGTGTTGCATTCCTTAAAGGCAAACAGCACAAGGTCTTATTTAAGTCTAAACAGGTGCACTCTAGTTCTAAACTGCTTCACTTGCTGCATATGGACCTGTTTGGTCCAACTAATATAGAAAGCTTGAATGGTAAATCTTACTGTTTTGTCATCACTGATGATTTTTCTAGGTTTACTTGGACTTTCTTTTTAGCTTTGAAAAGTGACACTACTGATACTTTAATTAAATTTATTAACCAAATTGAAAAGAAGTCTGGTAATGAGGTTATGATGCTTAGAAGTGATAATGGTGGTGAGTTTAGAAATAAGTTGTTGGATGATTTTTGTGCCAAGAAAGGGATTACTAGACAGTTTAGTGTAGCCAGAACCCTACAACAAAATGGGGTTGCTGAGAGAAAGAATAGAACCCTCATAGAAGCAATCAGGACTATGTTGGCTGATGCTCACTTTCCCATTGCTTTTTGGGCTGAGGCTGTGAATACAACTTGTTATGTTCAGAATAGAGCATTAGTCAACAAGATACATAACAAAACACCTTATGAGTTACTTTGGGGAAGGAAACCTAATATTGGTTTTCTTAAACCTTTTGGTTGTCATGTAGTTGTGCTGGACACTAGTGAAGCCTTAGGTAAATTTAGTGCTAAAGGTGATGAAGGCTACTTTATGGGTTATTCAGTGCAGAGTAAAGGATATAGGGTTTACATTAAGAAGGAAAAACGTATACTTGAAAAAGTACATGTTAGGTTTTTAGAAAGTAAACCCAGTGATCCTGAAAGTGGTCCAAATTGGTTATTTGACTTGGAACCTCTATCTAGGACTTTGAATTATATGCCTGTCACTAATCCAAACATTGTGAAGGTAACTTCAAATGTTGTGGAAGAACCAGTTGTTGATGTTTCAGGTACACAGGTTAATGAAGAGGGTGGATCACAAGCAGACAAATCATCACCCATACTTGAGTATGTCACTATTCCCATATGGACAGATGCATTTGCTACTGCTGTTGCTGCTGGAAAGGAAAATGGTGGTCCCCAAGTATCACCCGTTGACAACATGCATGATCTTTCAGGCGCTAACAAAGGAAAATCTGGCGCTGACAAGACAACTTCAGACGTTGATGGCTCAAACGTTGACAACCATGATCCAGGCGTTGACAGCTCTCTTGACCATATTTTCTCTTCCAATTTTGAACAAGGTGAACCTTCAAACAGAAATGGAGAGGTTCATTCAGATATTGAGGGAAGAGAGTCTAAAGAAGATATTGGAAACATGGACGATGAGATTGAAGACAACACACTTTTTGAGGGAGGAGTGCTTACTTCTATAATCAAAGATCACCCCTCTTCTCTAATTATTGGTGATGTGATGTATCCTGTTCAAACTAGAAGATCTCATCAGAATATTGGAGGATTTATTGCCAATATTCACAAGAAGGTTGATACCCCTCTTGTTCAAGCATGTTTGTTTGCCTGTTTTCTGTCACAACAGGAACCCAAGAAGATTTTTGATGCTCTCAAAGAACCAAGTTGGGTGGAAGCAATGCAGGATGAGCTTCGCCAATTTGCTATCCAGGATGTTCGGGAGTTGGTTGATTGTCCCAGACATGTCAAACCTATTGGGACAAGATGGGTTCTTAGAAACAAAAAGGATGAAAGAGGCATTGTGGTCAGAGACAAGGCACGTTTAGTGGCTCAAGGATATACACAAGAGGAAGGGATAGACTATGAGGAGGTCTTTGCACCAGTTGCAAGGATTGAGGCTATAAGGATATTTCTAGCCTATGCTTCCTGCATGGGCTTTACTGTCTATCAAATGGATGTGAAGAGTGCTTTTCTTTATGGCACAATTGTAGAGGAGGTTTATGTAATGCAGCCTCCTGGTTTTGAAGATTCAGAACATCCAGACAAGGTGTATAGAGTCAAGAAAGCTATGTATGGACTTCATCAAGCCCCAAGAGCATGGTATGGCACATTGTCCACCTATCTGGTGGAAAATGGATTCAAAAGGGGCACCATAGACCAGACTTTATTTACAAAGAAGACTGGTAAAGATTTCTTACTTGTTCAGGTTTATGTGGATGATATCATCTTTGGCTCATCAAGTCCAAAGATGAGTGAATACTTTTCCAAGTTTATGACAGACAAGTTCAAGATGAGTGCAATGGGGGAGATGAATTTCTTTCTAGGGTTACAAGTTCAGCAGAAAGAAGATGGTATCTTCATCTCTCAAGATAAATATGTAGCAGAAATCTTGAAGAAGTTTGGCTTTTCTCCACATGAGAAAAGGGCTAGTACTCCTATGGATAGAGAACACCCTTGGGGAAAAGTTGGAGATGGAAAAGATGTGGATGTCAGGCACTATAGATCAATGATTGGTTCATTGATGTATCTCACATCTTCAAGACCTGACATTATGTTTGCTGTGTGTGCATGTGCACGCCATCAAGTGACTCCCAAAGATTGTCATCTTCATGCTGTCAAGAGAATCTTTAGATACCTTAGATGTTATCCAGACTTGGGATTATGGCATCCAAAAGATTCACCATTGGAGCTTATTTCATATTCAGACAGTGATTATGGTGGTGACAAGTTTGATAGAAAATCCACAATTGGTGGATGTCAGTTTCTTGGGAGCAGATTGATCTCTTGGCAATGCAAAAAACAAATAGTGGTGGCCAATTCTACAACTGAAGCAGAATATGTAGCAGCAGCTGCTTGTTGTGGACAAGTCTTATGGATTCAGAACCAGCTGTTGGATTATGGGTATAATTTCATGCATACCAAGATTTTTGTAGACAGTAACAGTACTTTATGCATTATTAAAAATCCTATACATCACTCTAAAACAAAACACATAGAAATTAGACATCATTTTATAAGAGATTGTTTTGAAAAGGGTTTAATACAACCAGATAGGGTTGACACAGAAGAAAATGTGTCTGATTTATTAACTAAACCTTTCGATACTGGAAGATTTCAATATTTGGTAACAAGTATTGGAATGATCAATCTCACTTAATATGTGTTTTGGATATTTTTGTAAAAGTATGTACAGGATATGCATTGTTATTGGTCTTTTTGAGAAGTTAGATGTTCCACTTTATTTGTCTAACGCTGACAAAGGTTATCTTAACGCTGATAAGTGTTACCGTGACGTTGTCAGCAACATGTTAGTTTTGTGGTTTTTGATCTAAGTGTGCAGGCGTTGTTAGCATTGTACCATTAGATACAGCGTTGCTTATGGATCCTTGGAGAATCATTGGAGCATGTTTCAATTTATGGATGATGGTTGGAATATTTATATTCCTATCTTGACATAAATTTTTATTTACATGCATATTATTTGACAACTTATGTATCACAGTTTAAGGGGAGGTTTTAGGAACCTTTTAGGACTTTTTGGGTATTCTTATAATACTCTTATCACAATTCTAGATTGTGTCCATTGGTGAGTATGAGTACGCTTTCTATCTCATGAGGCACTGTAGCATGCAAAGTTGATATACTATGCATGCTGCCAAGACCTTTTTGGCCTAGAATTGGATGTGGTCTGTTGGGAGACTTGGGTATGATTTATATTGGGTTTACCTGGGAGTTACAAGGGTTTTATGAGATAACTTAACTGTTAAGAATTTTGGTTAGCAAGGGACACTAGAGGACTGTTATGTCTATCTTGCATAAGCAAGTGTGCATAATTGGACAGTACTTGCCGCCCTATAATAATTTTCAGTTTATAGGTTATCTTCACTAGCATAAATTACTTTGTTAAGGTCCTTTTTCATTTTTATTACTTTTATTTTTGGACGCTGACAGATATATTACCAAGCGTAGTTGTGACAAATTTAGACGTTGACATGGCTTTTGCAAACGTTGACAAGAATATAGATGTTGGGCGTTGATGGGTTATTTTTAACCGTTGTCACTCCTTGGGTCCTACCCAGTTGTTATTTTTGACGAAAATTGAGGCCGTAATTTTGGGAGTAGATAACTTTTAGTTAATGCACAAGATAACTTATTTTCTTTTCAATATTTTCATCATTATATTTTGAAAATACTTGTCTTATTTTTGACCAATCACATGTGCCTATCACTCCTATATATTTGGCTCCTACTTTTTAAACAGGGTACTCTTATATTCTTGTCTAACAACTTTTCTCCTATAATTCATCTTTTACAATCTTTCACAAACAACTTTCTACATCTATGGCGCCTAAGTTTAAACCAAGTGACTTGGTATTGGGATTCAGAAGTCAGCACAATATGATTGCTTATTTGGAGGCTGATGATGCTCTGTTTCCACAATACACTCAGATGGTGGCGTATTTGAATGCATCTCCACTTAGGTATGCACTTTCTCATGCTCCTCTCATCCCTGTCACTCATATTAAATAGTTTTGGAACACTGTTAGTTCCTCAACGCTTAATAATGTGACTACATTAACAGCTATTGTTCATGGGCGTACTTGGGTGGTTACTGAAGCCTTGGTTCGCCAGGCTTTGCATCTTAATGATGCAGATGGTATAACCACTCTCCCCATTAATGAGATAGAACAAGGACTTCAGGCTTTGGGATATCCTTTCCCAGAAGAGGGTACTTTAAATAAATATCATAAACAAGAATTTCCCCCAGCCTGGAAGTACTTAATACATGTCATCCTTCAATGTTTGAGTCCCAAATGTACTGCACATAATAAAATTAACAAATCAATTGCTAGTACAATTGTATGCATTACAAATGGGCAAAAGTATAATTTTTCAAAGCTGATTTTTGATGGCATGTGTAAAAACAAGGGTAATAAGATGACTTTGGCTTATCCCAGATTTTTACAAATGATTTTTGATGACTAAGGGTATTGCACAAGGGATCATGATGATTTTTATGAGATCCCTATGCAAAAGAAAGCTATTTTTAGTAAGATGAACTCACCCCCTCACAAAGACTTACCCCTCACCCAAGATATGCTTACTGTTATTGCAGCATCACAACCTCAACCTGACCCACAACCACAACTTGACCCAATACCAGATCCCGTACCTTCACCTCAACACATGGAACTTGACCAAGATTACTTCAACGCTGACACGTTAAATGTTAGCGTTGAAACTAGTAATCCAAACGTTGACACCTTTCCTCCAGAGACCCAAACACCCCTTAACCTTCAAACTACCACCCAATCCACATCATCTTCTACACCCCCTGAATATAGGTTGATGAAACGCCCAAGGACTACTAGAGTGTTCTCCTCTAGTGGTCCTAGCCATGTTGCAGAGAGAATCACCACCACAAGTGTGGTTGGTGCTATGGATGAGGCTGGGACTATTGGTACTCGCTTAGATGCAGGCCAAGCCAGTCCTAACATCTTTAAGACCTCATCCATGCCCCATGACTCTACTTTGGGAGGTCAAATACCCATTCTAGAGGAGGATAGATTGGAACCATACACAATGTTAGAATTTACGGCTGTCTACATTAGCTTGCAAAAGCAAAATGCAGACCTGGTACAAACAGTCAGTACACAAGTCCTTGAACTCAAGCAATTGAGGGAGAGGATTGTTCTTTTGGAGGATGCTCACAATAGGGGTGGTATAGAGGATTCTTCCAAAGGGGAAGATGAGCAGATTCATGTGAGTGACAAAGGCTCACATGATGGAGAATCTTTGGGTGTTGCTGAAGCCCTTACTGAATTGAAGAAGCAACCAGGTTTTGATACATCTTTGGTTACTCCTACAAACTTGAACTTGTCCTTTACAACTATGATGGAGCAGTTCACAAGAGGCGCCGGGATGAGTAAGGTGAGCGTTGACAAGCAGACTTTGGACGCTGACACACCAAGGCGCTGACAAGAGTAAGTTGGGCGCTGGCACATAGAAATTGAGCGTTGATAGACCTACAGATATGGTTGATGTATTCCAGTCATCAACTATCATCAAGGAAGTGTCTTCACAGGTACCATCATCATCTTTACCTATCATTGATCCATTAGATAAGGGTAAAGGAATCATGGTAGAAACAGAAGTTCCAAAGGATGCAGCTCAAGTAGAGTTTGATTCAAAGTTGGCTGCATGACTTGTGGAACAAGAAATGAAGAAGGTTGGTGAATCACCATTTGTTGTTACTTCTAAGGAACAAGAAGGAAGTGATGAAGGGAGTTCAGATTCAAGTGTTATGATAATTGAACAACCAGAAAGACTTGAATATGGTGATGAGTTGGCAAGGGAGAAACTTAGAGAGTTAAAGTTGCAGGTAGATTATGATATGCCAGAAGTTGCTCAGATGTACCATGCTTGGGAAGATAAGGTTATGGAGAATCTAGATATGACAATTTCAGATCAAATTTGGGGGTTGGAGATTTTTCTAAGAGTTCAAAGAGATTGCAAGGTAATTCTGAAGCATAAGGCTAGCAATGTTTTCTCACTGCTGAAGAGAGATAGAAGGGAGATTTACTACATGTTGCTCAGATGTCATGGAACAGGATGGACCTTTCAGAAATTGCAGGGGTTATCCTTTGAAGAGTTGGAGTATAAGGCTTGTCCCATTTGGGCAAAAGTGTAGGAAATGAATACTATCAGACTTCTCTCAGATGAAAGGAGAGAAGAACTTGCAGAAGAGATGGAGATTCAAAAGGCAATGATTGTTCCAAGGCCTTTAAAGAAGGGAGTTCTACTTGAGTTCCCTAAAGATATCGATAAATTGAATACCAGTGAAGCTGTTCTTAGAAGGAGCATTAAGCTCTCACCCATGGAAGCTTCAGATATGGTACAAGTGTTACCTCTTGATACCAGAAACCCTATCATTAGCTATGAAGAAGATGCAAGTGGGTTTTAGATGATTGGCAGATATGGGAAAAAGGTACACACATTTACTACTCTTATGTCTCTCTTTGCAAGTATGGATAGGGAAGACTTGGCAGACCTTTGAAGGTTGTTGATGGCCAAGTATGAGACTGAAGCACTGTGACAACCCTAGATTTTGGATTTTTCACTTTTGACTGTTTGATGTTGATCATGTGCTTGGTGTACGTTTATGTGTTATGTGCTCATATTTGAGACTTTATCATGATGTTAGACATTGTTTATGTAGTACATGGTACGTTATATGATGATGTGATGGGGTTGGTTCGTGCTCATGAGTTCATATGAATGTATAAATCATGGTATAAGTTGGAAAATGAAATGAAATGAAATGAGTTCAGAAATGAACTGCAAAAAAGTTCGGGTATCGTTTTGATAAGGTTTCGTGTACGTATCGTATGTTGTATGTATGTATTAAGTATATATAATATGGTTAGGATAAGTTTTATAGTTACTTTCTATATTTAGAAACTTTTAGAAATGAAGGCTAGTTCAAAAATCACGTAAAAAGTCGAAAAATTAGCAAAAGGGTACCCGGTTTGGTCCCGAAAGTGTATAGGAGTATAAGTAAACATAAAATAGAAGAGGGAGAGTGTAAATATGATAAAACACAGAGAGGAGTCGAATTTGTGATTCCCATAGCCTTAATTTTAATAATTAAATTAATAAAAATAGGATAATTACCATTTAAAAGTCCTAATTGGGTCTAAACTTGTCCAGAAGGTTACCAAGGCCTATATAAACACCCATAGACCCCTAAAAACGACTAATAACCCTAAATAAACCTAAAATCAGTCTAAATCTTTCATGGATATCAAGAGAAGTCGAAATTATGATTAGGGTTCATTAATTTTTCTTGTTTCAAGGTAAGTGATCAATTAAACCTTAATATAATTTATGTTTTAATTAATTAATCATAATTGTATTGTTAATTAACCATCATTGAGATGATTAGGGTTTTATTAATTTTATGGAAAAATATATTAATTAAGATCCATTAATGATTTTAGGGTTTGTGTTATAAATTTAGGGATAATTAATGATGTTTAGAGGGTTAGTGCATAAAGGCGTAAAACAGTCTGATTTTTAAGGCTGTCTTGTGTCGACTGTTCCGAGCAGTAGGTAGCACCTTTGGTCGAGTTTCTTTTTTTTAAAATTAATTTCAGGGAGTCTACTTTTCAAAAATGTAAGGTTGGTCGAAAATGGAGTTCGGGAAGGTCGTCAAATAATTTTTACAAAAATAGTGCGCTGTTCAGGAATAAATTTTGATTTCGGGGATTTGAGTCAAAACCTAACCAAACAGATGAGATAGCCAAATATTTTTGATTTGGGAACTCTTTATAATGTATATAAAAGGACTGGAGGTTTTCAATAAAATTTATGGTGTTTAGGTCGGGGTTTTGGTGTCAAACATTTAGCATGTACGGAAAATCAGTTTTGGTGAAAACGACTTTTCGCGTAGAGACTAAACGAAAGGGTTAAACGTGTAATTAGAAAGTAAAATTGGTTTTTGAAGTTCTTAGATCATATAACAACATAACTCCAGTAGGGTAGGAGTCAAGTGTGGTGTTAAGTTCACTTCATGAGATCGTTTAGTGACTAGTAAACCGTACCGGGGAAAAACTGGAATTTTACGTATAGAATAGCTTGTAGTGGGAGAACTAGATAGTGGGGATTGGGGGATTAGATTCATCTCCTTGATTGTTACTTAACTTGGTTGTTAAGACTTGAGCTAAGGGTGTCGTGTATGATTTTATAGGTTTGCAGGAGTGCTAGCTTGATGTGCTATCAGGTGAGTTCATAGTCCTATTTTTACTAAGTTTTTAAATGTTTTCTTCTAGTATGGGATGGAGATGACACTTGTGGTGTTCTTAAAATGTTTTGGTACTATATTTTTATAAATGTTTGGACATAGATGTGTTATTGTGTGACTTGCGTGCTTATGTGTTCTCATATGTACTTTGATATGTGTTATGATATGTGAATCTTGATTGTGTTATGATTGGGATTGGTACATAGATGTATGGGCGTCTATGGGACCAGTTGTGATGTGTGTGGAGCGTGGGGCACGATCCGTTCTGAGTTCTTGGTTCGTGGGGCACGATCCGTCCTGAGTTCTTGGTTCGGGGGGCATGATCCGTCCTGAGTACTTGTGCATCGTCTCTTCGGAGGCAAGATATCTCGACGGGGATATAGTTCATCTTCCACAGGTGGTGTGGGAAAGATCCGAATAGTGTGGTGTGTGTTCTTGTGTGTGTGACGGGATACTTCTTGACTATTATAGTGTGCTTTGTGAATTGTAGATGTGATTGGTACTTGGATTGAGTTTTGTTGTGGATGCATGTAGCATGATTATCACATTATGGTCCATTACTATAAATTGTTTTTCTTCAACTATTTACAGCGGTTGTTAAGGGTTCTTAAGATGTTTTGATAACTTAAACCTATGTTCTCACCAACTTTATGTTGACAGATTTTAGTGTCATTTTCAGGTGAGGTAGTTGAGGAGGATGATGTTAGAAGTGGCTAGAGTGTAGAGGCTGCTAGGATTGCATTAGAAGGATTCCCTTTCCTCTTAGATTTTATTTTGTCTTTTGATTTAGTATATTGTTTGATACCTATATGTTTGATGTGTGTTATTTGAATGTCTTTGGTAAGAGGTAGGCCTGTTACCTACTTACCTAGACGCCTGCATTGTTTGAGATATTGTCATGACATTTTGTCACCTTTTTATGACATTTCTATTTCATTTAGTTAACTCTATAGACACGCTATTGTTGTGATGATATCCATACGTCGCGCCCCATATTCCGCCATGGTGGGGGTGTGACAAGCACCTACTTCAGTCAATGGAATAAAGCTTTGGTCAACATTCAAGAGAATGTGTGCACCGGAAGAAGAAGATCCTGTTTGGAAGGATCTTGAGGATGATATCAGTAGACTTCAATGGCGTTTGTATTCAGCTGTTGGTGTGTATTATTTGAGTTCTACAAAGTTTGTTGAGTATCTTCTTGTAGATGCTGAGTATCCCATGTCCAAAGAAGTTTTGGAAAAGATGAAGACAACACAGCTGGAGATTGACTATTAAGTGACGTGGCCAAAGATTTGATTAGGCATGTTTATTACCAATTTGATAAGATTCGTAAGAATCCTCCTAGTTCTTAGTTTTTATTTTGAAACTTGATTGCTAGAATAGATATCAAGTTTAGGGGAGGATTGTTGGGAATAAAATGTAGCCAGTACACTCGGACGCTGACAAGAAGAAAACAAGCGTTGAAAAGAAGAAAACAAGCGTTGACAGATCAAGCGTTGACAGGAAGATGTCAAGTGTTGATAGGATGAAGTCAAGCACCGATTGAAGACTTAGTCTACACGTAGTAAAGATATAATCAACAAATGTATTTTCTATGTTTATCTTTACCTAGAATAGCTGATACGTAGACTCTTGTACAAGGCTTCTTATGTCTATAAAAGAAGACCTTTAGGTTTTTGTTTCATATAAGTTTTCATTCGTTTAAACACTTTCATTGTAAGCAAGTTTGTTCTAATCAATCAAAGTGAAAGTTTGGTTTACATTGTTTGTGTGTTCTTGTTTGAGTATTAATTCCGCATAATACTTAAATTGTTTTATACACAACAAAGTTTCTCTACGTGTTTAACTTGATTTAATCTCGTTTACAAAGCTAAATCGATCTAAGTTTGGGATCAACAGCTTTCGGGTTTTGATTTTATGAAAACCGAATATGTCAGTTCGGTTTCGGTTTTAGCCAAAAAAACGACTCAAACCAAACCGTACACACCCCTACCTTTTAGAGATACAACATAACCATCTAATAAATGATTGAAAACATTTTCTCGACAACATACCATTTAAGTTAAATGTAAAGTCATAGTGTTAAGTTCCACATAAACTAGAAGAAATGTATGTCCCGCACCTATGCCTCTTGTCAACTTTCAGAAAGCCAATATACTTGACGATTTCTTTTATGTCACCAAAGTTACCGGGTGAATGCTTTCCAATCACCATGTGAAATGAGTTAACACCGTACGAGTAGGGGTGTAATCGAGTCAAGCCGAACTCAAGCTTTATAGAGCTTGAGCTTGGCTTGATAATAAAATTTTAGGCTTGAGTTTACCTTGATAGCTTGTCAAACTTTAACAATCTAGGCTTGAGCTTGGCTTGATAAGGCTTGATAAAAGCTTGAGTTTGGCTTGAAAAGCTTGAATATGTATAAAATTATTTTTTATAATAAAAAACTCATTAATAAAAACATATTTATAAAGTAAAACAAACAAAAACCATGACTCAAAATCATATTCAATTTATTTAGCATTAATAAAATCAAAAGTAACATAATCGTGCAATCTTGCTTTCAAAATGTGTTTTACAATTCAATGCGATTAAGGTCCCAAAGGCCATTGCGTGATGTGATTGCTAACACAATTATGGCACCCTCATATTAAAAAGAGTACAAAAATACTTATGCGTATTATATTTCACCAAGTACCAAGTATATGTAATAAATTAATAAAATTAATAAATTAATTAAAATACGATGAGCTAAATTATAAATTTAATCAAGAAATATATTATTTATTTATGAAATAAGCCCTTATCCTTATAATTAAGTTAATACTCACATTAAGCATAATTTTCTTATATGAATTAATCATAAAAGGACATTTTAATAAAGCTTGAAAAAGCTTGATAAGAGTTCGAGCCGAGCTATCAAAAGCTTGAGCTTGAGCTTGAGCTTGATATATGTTTCAAGCTATTTTTTGGGCTTGAGCTTAATAAAAGCTTGGCTTGATCGAACCAAGCTCAAGCTCGAGTTGCTTGATAAAAGCTTGGCTTGATTACAGCCCTACGCACGAGGGACTGAAACGATTAAACTTGGAAACGATTAAACCTAATCGGGGGCAAACACGTAGTCTCAAATAACATATTTTAAACTTCACGAAATGTTTTTAAGCTCACTAGTTGATTTGTATTTGAATGGTTGTATTTTTTGAGGGAATGCTGAAAATCAAATCATGTATAATACAGTATATACATTCAGTTTTCATAATCTTCTAAGAGAAGTGTTGGGAAGCTTTTGATTTTTGAATTAGGTTTTTGATAAGTAGAGTTATGTGATAAGGGTCGATTAAGTGATATACCTTAAGGTTTTAAGCATTATCAAGTAAGGTTTGTGAGGGGTATATAAACCACTAACCCTTCTCCTTTTTAGTCGTCCAAAACCATCTAAGAAACCCTAACTGAAAGTTTTATTATACAAAGGCAGAAGAAACCTTTTAACTTATAGCTATAAGCTTTGGTTGTAAGTCTACGTCCAAAACATCCGAGTATCTTTCGCCTTCATTATGAAGTTTTAAGATCCCTTGTGTTACTATAATGTTCATTGCAAGGAAGAGCTAAAATAAAAACTCTAAGTTTCATCTAGGGTTGATGAGGCTCTAATTATACATTATTTCGTACCCCAAATCGGACATAAAATACGGAAAATAACATCAATTGTGTGTCAAATACCCTTGTTTTCTTTGTTAGTGTGTTTGCAGGCACGCATATCAAGAAATCACTTGGAAATCACAAAAATAAGACAAAACGAACAAGGGAAACAAAGTCGAAGCCGGATGTGAATTTACCAAAATACCTTTAAAGAATAGAAGAATTACAAGAATGGTCCCTCAAGTTTCACAAATTGTCAATTTATACCCCTCAAATATCACAAAGTATATTGGGGTCCCTAAAGTTTGAAGAAAGTACAAGTTTAGTCCTTGAAGTTTGAAGATTGTGCAAAACAAGCCCTTATTGAAGTTATACACAAATAAAAGGACTAATTTTGCAATTTCCCACAGTTAATTAACAAAGGAAATGGTTTGTTTAAGTTTTTATCAAGTCATTATAATAGAGGGACTAAACTTGCCAAGTTTGCCAAAGTATCAACAATCTAACTATACAAAAGTTTGAGGGACTGTTGGGTCATTTTTGAAAGTTAATTATAACTAAACAATGGGGCAAATTTGTTTACACAGAGAGGAGGACCAGAAATATCATTACCGAAAGCTTATAGTGTAAATTTAGCGGGAAACAAAAGATTTTACCCAAAACGGATCAAATTAGGCTTAATCATCATAAACCCTAAACCTCTACCCCAAATTTAATTAACACCAAACAATGGGGCAAGTTCAAATTACTTTAAGGGATTCACTATTTACCCTTTACTAACCTTCCCATTAACCCAGAAAACAACCACTCAATCCCATGTGTTCCCCCCAGCTCACACCCCTCACGTTTTGGCATAAGAAGACAAGTATGGAAGAGAGATCAACGAACCAAAGCACAAGACTTGGTCCCTACTCAAATTTAATGGCGAAGATCATGTTTACTCCTGCATATTCACATGTGACATTCACATGGTGCGAGAATTCAAAATCGGCATCAACACAAGCATATTCAAGATTCCAAGTGCAATTTTGGGTTTTAGTTCAGCTAGGATTTTAGTTCTAGTATCTTCTTTCACATTGTATATAAACCTTAGTAGTAGCAGCTTTGTATATTCGTTCTAAATTTTGTATTTTTAAAGTTCTTCTAATGTTAGTGAATTTTTTAATAATATAAAAATTATGTTTCATTTACTTTTAATATGCAATTTACTTTTCAAAGCATTTTAAATTCAGTCACTTTACTTTAATTTGCACATTTAAATTATAGTCTATTCAAATAGTTTTTCAAGAAATTGATAAGTTGTTTGAAAAACCACAAGTTTGGACAGATTTATTGATATAATTGACAACTAAGCCATTAAATTTGTTTGAGTTTGTGTTAAATATTGGTACGTTACTCCTTTTATTTACTTGCAAAGTGATTTTCATCGTTTTTACAAAACTGTTTTCTACCTAATAAGCCAGCTTATTATATGATAAGCTAGCTTATTGCACTTTTTATCTTGTATAACTTGTTTGTTTATTCTGTCTTATTTTCAGGTTAAAGAAATAAGATATTTCATTCTTTTGCATCCTCTCTGGGTTCTGTTGTGGAACCATCAACAAAGAGTGCATAAGCTCCTCTCATAAGCCCACATTAAGGCCAAGATAAGCCAAACAGGCTTGCATCAACTGCTTTTGGGTTGGTCTGGATGTAGGTCAACCCTAGGTATAGCTTTGAACTACCTAGTTGCCTAATTCTGACCTTGTGTGAAATTTTGTGAGATTTGCTTTTTAACTGGTTATTTCATGCCTTTTATATGCTTATTTGTTTTTATATATTGATTTTTTCATGTTCATGTTCATGTTTTTATCTTGTGTTTACTTGATTTTAATTTCCATTTGTTTTGTTGATTTTTCATGCTCTAACCATTAAAGATGTTTGGGAAAATTTGCTTATTGCTGATTATATTAAGATTTAAGTAAGTTAGTACTTGAACATCTTGCTTTAGGTTAGAACAACTTATAGATTGATTAAATTCAACTCTTGTTTTTGAAAATCAAATTTCTTGTCTATTGCTATTTTCTCTCATGATTTATGATTAATATAGTGATTTCCGGTTTGAATATTGTATAATATAGTTTAGAGTCTAATTTGCTTTGTGTATGTGATTTATAGATCTATGATAGGCCTTTTATACTTAGTTGACACTTAGGTTTGAAATTGAGATCAACAAAGCTCATATTATGCCATATTGGTAGTCTTATAAATTAGCTACTTAATCTTATTAGTCTCTAGGTTTTAAGTTGTTGCCCAAACTTTGATGAGTTCAGATGAACTTAATATGTTTAAGCCTAGTTTTTATATTAGTTGCTTTTTCGGTGGTAAAAAGATAAGCCAAATCTGACTTATTTGCATCTAATAAGTACTGCACTGTAGCTCCTAGTTAGTCTAGTTTGTTTTCTTAATTTTGCTTTCTGCTTGATTATGTGGTATTTATTTGGCGCTTATATTTGTTATTTGTGTGATATAAGCTAAACAAGCCCTCTGGCTTATTGAGTAGAACTGTCCATAAAAATTAAAATAAAAAAATACAAAAATAAGCAAAAAGAGTGTCAAGGGACTCGAACCCTTGACCTCTCCCTCACAACACCAAAGAGATAACCAGTTGTTCTAGGGTCTTTACTTGTAACCCTTTTTTTATCACATTTATACAAAATTGGCCTTATAAGCCACTTTTTAGCTTATTTCAACTTTATGCTTATTCGAAATCTTGCACAACTTATTTTTGTAGTTAAAATATTTTATTTCACCTCTTTTATTAGTCCTAGAAGTTTGAACCCTTGTCTTTCACTTTTTGTTAGAAAACGACTTATAGCTTATTTTAAAATAGTGCTTATTATATTTTTCCTGGCATTCTAGTTAGCTTATTTCAAATATTTTTGTTCCTGTGCACTTATTTTTACATTTCAATCTCTTGGGACAAGTCTCAAGTCATAAAGTGAAGTAAAACACAAAATGACTATTTTGTTGTTTTGTGCCAAACTTAACTTATTTGATTTGAGCTTATTTCAAGAGCTTTTCTATAAATTCTTTTTGCAGTGTTTTAGTTATCCTAAAAGAGGAGTGTGTGCTTAATATCAGCTTATAACAATACGTTTTGAGCTTTTATTCGGTTTATTATGCCCAATAAGTTAGCTTATTGCTTATTTGAGGATGATAAGCTCATTTTCAGCCTTTGTACCGTTAGAAAAAGTTGTTTAAAATTGCATATTTAGTCAAAGTAGCCTTTTTGTTTTGAATTTTTCCAAAATTTTTCTTATTGGGATTTTGGCCCATTAAGCAAAACTGTTTTTGATTTTGGCCCATTGGAGGCCAAAAACTCATTTTCAAAAAATTTGACGTTTTAAATTTTTTTGAATATTTTATTATTTTAATGCTCCTCCCGTCCTAAAATTATTGTCCATCTTTTCCTTTTTGTTTGTCCCAAAATTATTGTTCACTTCTAAAAATAGATGAAAAATTAGTTTGAGTTACTATATTACCCTCACTTGTGGTTATTATTACAAATATTAAAGAAATTTTAAATTAATTAGTTAAGGGTAAAATTGTCATTCTGCAAAAAGTATGAGAGAGAAAGCTGTAATAATTATGTTTTTCTTAAACTGTGTGATTCTTGTCTGATAACAAAAAATTTAGGACGGAGGAAGTATTATTTTATTCTCGTTTTACGTAAAAGTGTAATTCGATTTAGTTTTTAGCCGTCGTAGTGTAGCTTCGTCGTTTTACTTTTAATCCTTCTTTCCGAAGAACCTAATTCTCCAAATAAGTTTTAATTGGCACCATAACTCTCACATCGTCTACAACGAACTCGTGATTTTTAAATTCACGTACGGTTTTCCTAAATTGTATACGTCGTATTTATATACTACACCCTATATTTGCAACTATCAAATGGCGCCGCTGACAGGGAAGTGATTTGTGTGCCATTATAATGTATTTGTTTGAGAATTTACGTTTTTGGTTCTTCCATTTTGGGAAGTGTCCATATTGTGAATACTCATTTTTTCTATATTATTAGCCATATAATAATTGTGTAATTAGGACTCTAATTACACCCAAATAGTTTTTGTTTTTCTTTGTTAATATATAGTATTACGTAAAACAAATAAATTCACATATCTCCAAAAGAGTTGAAAAACTCACCCACTTATTATCGATCCGATAATTTTTGGTGGTTTCGATCAAACAAAGAAAAAGGCAAAATAGATAAATACTCTTAATAAATTTGATCTCGATTAGTACAAACTATAAGGCGGTTGTTATAAAATACAACCTAAAGAAAAAGGCGATCGTTTCTCCGCTTGCTTGTGCGTACTTTGAAAGTGAAGATTGATTAAGGGTTTACCAACCAAAGTATTATTAATTTTATAGTTAATTACATTCCCTGTGATTTAGGGCAACTCCCTAATTGAGTCCCTATATTTCTTTTGCCTGGTTGATCCGTAATTTCAAACTAGTGCACATTGTTGATCCCTATTTCAAAATTGGGTACCCACTTTTACATTGGAATTAATATATTTTTTCCCCAATTTTAAATTAGTTGGCCCACCCATTTTATTAATAGAAAATAAACACACACTTACACACACTACGAATCAAAACCCTCAATCAAACCAAAATAAAAAAAATGGTTTATTGTCAATGTGGTAAACGTTCAGTGGTTCAAACTTCTTGGACGTCTAGGAACCCAGGTCGTCGTTCTTTTGGTTGTCCAGATATGGTAAAGTATCTTAGAACCCTAATTTATTTGTTTAGGGTTGTATTTAATTGGGTTATTAATTGATTAATTGTGATTGTATATCATTCTAATTGCAGGTTTATTGATTGGGTGGATCCTCCAATGTGCCAACGTGCTACTATAATCATACCTAGACTGCTAAGGAATGTCAAAAACCTACAAGCTAATCTTTCTCAAGTTCAAGATGATAATTCTAAGTTGAAGAAGTATTTGATAGTGACATGGATCATAATACTAGCATTTGGTTTCCTGAAGTTGATGGATTAGTTTAGGGTTTATGTTTTGGTTGATGGAAGACTTTTATTAAGAAGACTATGTAAAATCATCCAATCAATTTTGTGTTTTGAAAAGTATTGAAAATGAATGGATTTGGTTGATTATGCTATGTTTGTTCCAAAAAGACGAAAAAAACATGTGCAACATAGTAGTAATAGATCCAAAAACTAACATTCCATTATAGCCACAGAACATTGTAGATTTCAAACAAGGTACACCAAAACATAGTCTAGTTAAAACAGAATACATCAAAGACAAAGTTTGCATATGGCAACAATAAAAGACACAAAGTTTGCATACTAAAAAACATGATAAAAAAAATCATACAAATAACAGTTTTTCTTCATTCAATTTGCAGCAGATATGAACTTTGAAACTTTTGATTTGGTTTGCACACCAACTAATGCATTGTTTGCTTTCTTTATTGGTTGACTACTTACAATTGGTGCTTCAGTTCTTGCTCTTTTGTTGCATGTATTACTTGTTGTAGCTTTGGAAACTGCTTCCTTCCTTAGACCAGTGCAACTCCTTTTATTATGGCACTTTCCCTTGCACAAAACACATGTAACAGTTTTGGATCTCCTTGAAATCTTTCCACCACTCACCATTGGGATGTCCTCCCCAGCAGATTTCTTTCTGTTCTTTGGTGGCCTACCTGGTTGGGGATGGTGATTTGGGCGAAGGATAGTTTTAGTAATTGCACTTTTTAGCCACATAATTTTGCTTGTAATTGGGTTAATATGATGGTTGTAGACTTGTCTCCATGTATCTAACCTATAACAAGGATGAGCCCAAGTTTAAGGCAACCCAACTTCCATGTTGTTTGTTACCATGTTCCAATTACTAGCAACAACATGCTTACATGAAAGTCCTGTAATTTCCCATTTCCTACAAGTGCAGGTTATGTTATGCATATCTACTAAAAAAACTTCACAATAAGGCCCAGTTACCCCATACAAATGTCCTGCATTGTAATCTGGTGTACACTAGCTTGCATCAGCCTTAATCACATTGAGCAATTTAGTAGTAGTAGGTAATAAAGGTCCATCACTCTTCTCTATAACTTGCTTAACAATCACAATTCTCTTCATCAAGTATTCCCTAGCAAATTCAAGTGTACTAATGATGGGCCTATCCTTACCATCTACGAACTGGCCATTAAACACCTCACAAATGTTGTTTAACAACATATCTATTTTGGCCCTCCCTGTTTAACAACTATTACTTAGCATCCTATATAATATGGTTTAACAATTTAGAATGTAGATACATGTAAAGTTTAACTAACTAGAGAAGTATGCTCTAGCCCAGTGAGCAGGTGGTATTTTGGCTAGCCATTCATAGCATTCTTTATTGAACTTTTTTGAGATCTTCCATACACTTTTCAAAATAAGTAATAGTCAATGCACTTGCAACCTTCCATAATAATTCTTTGTAAGCTGCTTCTCACCATTTCAGTTTCATATTCTTATGAATATGTCTCCGACAAAACCTATGTTCTGTAGCTGGAAAGAGTTCTTGTATGGCTGGTATTATTCCCTGTTACAAACATAATAAAAAAGTATAAGAAAATTGTATTTATTTTTTCCAATGTTATGATATTATAAAATGGTTACCTTTTGTCTGTCACTCATGAAGGTGAAGTTTGAGTTGTCTTGCAAGTCCAAGTCTTCCTTCAAATGCTCCAAAAACCAAGTTCATGACTCCTTTGACTCAGTCTCCACAATACCATAAGCCAATGGATAAATCCCATTGTTTGGGTCTAGACCAACTGTTGTTAACAATTGCCCAGGAAATGGCCCTCTCATGAAGGTGTCATCAAATCTCAAGAACGACCTCATACATGCTTTGAACCTTTCTTTTGCTGCTCCCAAAAAAATGTAGATCCTTTTGAACACCCTAGTCGGCTTCATATGATATGCTTCACTTTCAACCCCAATCCTCACAATTGTGTTAGGGTTGCTTTGGTGCAACTCCATCACATAATCCCTCAATTGCTTCTATTGTAAAGTGAAATCACCCCTAACCTGGTCAACTGCCTTAGTTTTAGCCCTGAAAGCTTTCATCCTAGACACTTCTAACTGAAACTTCTTTTGTAACTGTTCTTGAACAGCCTTAATTGTTATTTCAGGATTGGTTTCAATCTGGTCAAGAATGTCTTGAGATAGAAAATCAGTAGTACAATATTTTGATCTTCCTTGATTGAAGGCATCTATGTGTCATCATAAGTTTTGACCATCCAAGTCTCTAAATCTTGTAGTTTGGAAATTTGAAGAACCCAAGGACATTGATTAGGAGCTAACTTTATGGCACTAGGTTTCCCACCTACCTTTTTTGTTGTTGACTTTGAAAGTGGGCTTTGAATACCTTTACTCATGGCTATTTTACTCTTAATTTATTTAAGAGTTTGACTGGACTCACCCACTTGACTAGGCCCCACTTGACTTTGCCCCATTTGAATTGGCCCAAAGTCATCTGTTGTTGAAAATACAGGTATTGTACCTCTACACTCTACTCTAATTCTAAACTTATCATTCTTTTTAAAATAGATCTCTCTTCTAGTCTCAATAGAGTGTGCATGAATTAGTTTCTTGACTACACCAGAATTAGGAAACTCTTGCCCAACATAGAAATGAACCTTTGGCAAACACCCATCTTTTACCATATTTTTTATCCTAAGCCACTTAATTTTCCTAGTTCTAATCCTATCAATACCATCCTCATCTGAGGCACTCTCAAACTCTCCAACATCTATAACATCTACCCCAATATCAAACTCAACATCTGCATTAAACTCTGGTGGATTATCATTGCCTATTCTTTTGTCATTAGCTTTATCAAAGTTATGCATGTCTGCTTCTACATCAACCAATTCATTATCTTCATCCACCATTTGATCACTCTCATCACTCTCACTACTATGCCCTTCACTGTCTTCATTTTATTCTTCATAATCGAAGTTATCATCACCTTGGTAATCTTCTACAACAATCCTTTACCCCTCCTTACATACTCATCCCCCTTATTTGCATTATCAGCTATGTCACTGTCTAAACCAATGAAAGGGTCAAAGTCATCACATAAAAATGGATCCTCGGCTGTGTAAAAAAAATTAGCAAATTTAGTTTGAGCGTTTGATAAAGGTTCATCAACCACCCTAATACTACCACCAGGTGTAAACCTAGAACTATTATCACCCAAATCCTTTTCAGAAGTGTCATTCCATCCTAATAACAACTTCCTTACACTAGATCCTGACACTAGCTTCCTAGGCGTTTGTTTTGTTACTTATGCAACCTTAGGTGTGACACCATCTGGTATCTCAAATATCTCACACCTTTTGGTTGGGGTGTTGTATGTAGCTTCAATGTAAGTGAAGACTGTGGTTTTTTCGTGTTCTATGTAAACCTCAATCATCTTGTAACCAAGTCTAACATACTAAGACATCTTCCTAACATTCTCATCATTACCTAATGCATATAAACCAATATCTAGAGTCATGGCAGGCTTAAGAAAGTTGTAGTACATTGAGGTTTTTCCACTAAAACCTATTTTCTTAACCCTGTCATTCAATTCTAAGACTGAGAACTCATCAATGTCAATGCAGTCAAAGAACGCGAAATCACCATTAACATATGACCTACCAGGCGATTTAGTGAAGAAACCAGCTGTGACAACCCTGGTTTTTTAGGTTCGTCACTTAGTCTTACTAGCAGGGTACCCGCGCAATGCGACGACATGAACCTAGTAACTATTTTTTGCGACGAACAAACGTATTAAGTTAAACGTTTTCCTAACTTGTATGTTTCACGTGACTTAAACATTCACCTGGTCAGTTTTATATCAATTATGAATATATATGTAACCCTACATTATTATCTTATTTAAAAATATTTTAAATTTTTCTGATATATTTTAGATGGCACATTTCGTTTGAGCGTTTATTTCAAATGACACTTCTCTCATAAACGTATATGGTTTCATGCTTAAGCGTTAGGAAATTTTTTTACTCATTCACAATAGTTTCAAAAGTAGCTTTACATTTATCATAGAAAGCCTCACATAAATGAGTGATATAACATTTTGATGTCAATGAAATGCATATGTCGAATGATATATACAAAAAGGCCGAGGCAACTGATGGCTGTAAAAAAACGTCAAAAAGTTAGAAGCCAAGACATCCATAAAAGAAAAGCTTCAAAACTTGATTAATTGTGAGAGATATATAAAAAAACACTCAAAAGATACCTCAAAACTTGATTCAATGGTGGAGCATTCCGGTGGTCTAGGTGTAACTGTGGTTGAGGAAAGGTTTCGCTTGTGGGTGTAACTATGAGATATATGAATGGAGACATTCTATGTTTCTTTGTTTTGTACGTTTGTGGGTGAAAAATATATATGTCATTAGTTTTAGGGTTACTTAATGGGCTGTTATAACAATTTAAGTTGACTGGGCTGTTATAAAATTGATTACACATTAGGACATTTTAATTTTCAGTTATAACTTTTAGTTATATGTGTATGGTTTGTAGCAAAATTAATACATATCTTTCTTAAAGAAGAAATGTTTAATGCTTAAACTTTTTAAGACTTCTAAAAATAAAAATGTCTAAATGCTTTATAAAGTATTAAGATTAAGATTAAGATATGAGATATATGAATGGAGATATTCCATGTTTCTTTATTTTGTACGTTTGTGGGTGAAAAATATATATGTCATTGGTTTTAGTGTTACTTAATGGGCTGTTATAACAGTTAAAGTTGACTGAGATGTTATAAAATTGATTACACATTAAGACATTTTAATTTTCATTTATAACTTTTAGTTATATGTGTATGGTTTTGTAGCAAAATTAATACATATCTTTCCTAAAGAAGAAATGTTTAAGGCTTAAACTTTTTAAGACTTCTAAAAATAAAAAGGTCTAAATACTTTATAAAGTATTAAGATTTTTGGGGTATTGTGTGACTATATGTTTTATGTAATTTATGTGTTTATATGTGTGATTTTAGGGATGAGAATGGACGAAATGAGGTACATGATTTGTAAATCATGGTACGGGTTGGAAATGAAATAAAATGAGTTCAGAAGTGAACTGCAGGAAAAGTTCGGATATCGTTTTTACAAGGTTTCGTGTACGTATCGTATGTTGTATGTATGTATGTATTAGGTATATATTATATGGTTAGGATAAGTTTTAGAGATACTTTCTATAATTAGAAACTTTTGGAAATGACGGTTAGTTCGGAAATCGCGTAGAAAGTCGAAAAAAATCAGCGTAAGGCTTTAGGGTTTTGGCCCGGAAGTAACCCGAATGTGAGGTTTAGTTTAAGAATGATATAAGTTATAAAATAAGGTTAAAAACCAGATCCTTAGGTGCTTTGGGCTTGGTTTGAGCAGCCAAAAGAAAAGGAAGGAATAAAATAACCAAAAAGCCCAAAAACATGCCCAATGGACTTTTAATTGGGTTAGGAAGCCTTTAGGATTACATTAAACCCATACCATAACCAAAAACCTCAGATTGTTACTCAGCATGACCTCTCCCAGTCGAATTCCATCAATGGTGGAATTAGGTTTCATCAAAAACAATTTCTTCCTTTGATTTCTAAGGTAAAATCTTCAAAACTCTTCTTTAATTTATGATTTTAATTAATCTAATCATGTAATTAATCAATAGATGATGGATCTAGGGTTATGTTAAATATAAATTCTGTATTTTAATGATATAAACATTTTTAGATTGATTAGGGTTAATAATTATACATGATGTGGATAATTAATTAGACTAGTTCTATTAAATTCGTTTTTAAAAACTGGGCAGAATTTTAAGGATAATGTTTTGATCATATCTAGAGTTCTACAAACTTTTAATTTTCGAATCTTATATCCTTGAAAAGGTAATTGAATTGGCTATCAAATGCAAGAAACTAGAATTTAATTGGAGGTGGAGAAGTGGGTCAAAAACAGGTTACAACAGTCGGAGGTTAAAACAGTTTTGAAATCAGTCGGGTTTAATTTAATGTTTTAAGGTGGTTAGGGTACTTAGGAGTATAATTGGACTTTCAAACAAACATGAGAGTTAGTTTATATGTTATATAAGATATATGTAAGAGGGCTAATCAATTGGGATAGTGGAAGACCCTCTGATCATAACAAATTTTTCATATGTTCAAAATCGGTAAAATATGGATAGACGAAAGTATAAGTTGTATATCGGGGACTTAAAATTTGCTTTGATGTTGGGGAAAGGGCTTAGATTTTAGCTAACACATATAAGTTTATGGGATTTTCATGGCAAGGAATGTGGGTTAGGTTTGGTGGGCGTTTGGCTCATAATACGGAGTATGAAAATCAGGACTGTTTTGGGTAAAATGTTAACGGGATGAGTTATGAACTTAACTAAGTTAAGGGCGTATAGAGGGGTGTAATGGGATGATTATAGCACATAAATGAGGTTAAGTTGTAGGATAATGTTAGATATCCATCATAGATTGATGAGCAATTTTGGTATGTGGTTCATCTCTTGATTGTATATGTTTGTGTGTTTAGATTTTCGCTAGAGTGCGAATATTTGGAGAAGCTTGAATCAGGTGAGTTTCATAGTCCCATATCTTTTTATGATTTGATTTCCAGATAGGATGGAAGAGACAATGTATGGTTTTATAAATAATTCTGTGAATGTTTTTATGAGTTGTGATGGACTTATGTGTACACTTATGTGATTAACTGCTATTTGATTCTTGATTGTTATTGTGGTTTGACTTGGTATCAAGGGATGTTGACAAGGCGGGGCCTTGGGATTGGTTCATAGGTGTATGGGCGCCTATGAGACCATGGTGATTGGTAAGGCTTGGAGCCTTGGAATTATGGTTATTGGTAAGGCTTGGAGCCTTGGATTTGTGGTGATTGGTTATTCTTGAATGCTAGTTGTTAATACATAATTGTAGCACATTATCCATATGTTCTTTTGTTAATGCTTGTTATGCACAACTTATAATTGACTTGGAGTTGTAGTCTAAACCTATGACTCTCACCAACATTATGTTGACGTGTTTTAGTGTCTCTTTCAGGTGAGAATGTGGTTAAGCATGAGAATAGGAGTGGCTAGCTTTGGAGGCTTAGGATTGCATTTGGAGGAACCCCCTTTCCTCTTAGTCTTTATTTGATGTTTGAATAAGTGATACTTTGTTGAAATACATATGTTTGCTTTGTTTATGTTAATTGTTTGTCTCGGGTAAGCGGTAGAACTGTTACCTACTTACCTAGACTCCCGCATTGTTGAGATATTGTCATGACATTTGTGTCACCATTTTATGACATTTCTTATTTCATTTAGTTAATATTATAGACACGCCATGTTGTGATGATATCCATACGTCGCGCCCCATATTCCGCCATGGTGGGGTGTGATAGAATGGTATCAGAGACAATGGTTATAGATAATTAGGTTTCCTAGTCTCGTAGCCTAGTCTATAACTTAAGGGTCCTCGCATATAGGCGTCGTAGGAGTATGTGTGCATTTGATATTAATTGAATTTTTTCTTGATGTTATTGGTTTTTACTTGCGATGTGTGTTAAGTTATGACTAGTATGGGTTGAACCATAGTAGTTCATACTTAGCCACATGTTATTTTCTTTTCGGCTTGTGACTAGTGCGGGTTGAGCCATAATCGTCCACGCTAGTCATTGTTGTATTTTGCTTAAATTGTACATTATAGTACATAATTTGGTACAAGGTAGTTTCTGTCTTCTGTTGAGTTATTTTATGTACCTAAGGTATATTATTTTTCTTTTGATGTTTAAGTCATGTTCCCTAAGAATCTTGTGGTGGTTCGAGTTACTAGGAGTACGTGGATAGGAAGGATTTTAAGTTGTTTCCCATCTGATGGGCGACATGACTTATAATTGATTATGTTTTCGTTTTGGATTTTGTATTTGCTGTTTTAGCTAGACTATGGATTTCTGTATTCCTGGAGTTTGATGGGCGACATGACTATGTTATGTGTTGTATTGATTCTTATAAGTGTCATCATAGAAGGGAGTGCATTGGGGAAAAGGGTAATTGTATAAGTATGGTGGCCAACATAGTTATACAAGTACCATAACTTCAATGGATTCCTAAGTATGATTGCATGAAAGAGGGTTAATACCTGATTGTATAGTAGATGTTGGACGGATTTAAGTATATGTATCCCGATATGCCTACATATGTATGATCCCTCGCTATTATCGATTGTATCCGTAGTAGGGTTTGCTAACTCGCTTCTTTTTAGGTATTCAACCTCTGTTGTGGCGTATTCTTTGAGTTTCATGTTTCACGTGTCCGTTTTAAAATGGTGTCCTTGGTGTTAAATATATTGAAATAAATTGGGATTTCTTTTGGGATAATGAAATCTTTTATATTGAGTCTTACATTTCTTTTGGTCGGTATATATTGAAAAAAAAGACTTGGAAATCTACTATAGAGTTAGATAGTTGGTTGTATTCGGTAAAATAGGGGTAGGGTGTAGGAGTCGTGTTTACAACAAGATATAACATAAGTTTTTTTTATGTAATCAACACTTATTTATTTCAAATTCTAAAAGACCTTTTTAAATAAAGAAAAATAAAATTTTCCTACTTAAATATTTCATATAAGTGAGTTTAATTGATATACGTCATTTATAATTATATACAAGACTAAACAAAGTTCAAAAAAATTTCACATACGTTTATTTCTTTTCATTTAAAAAGGATTACGTTAATTACTAAGATGATTCTTTAGTTTTTAAAACAACTAGTATAAAATTGTTTTGGTCATAACTTGTTCGTTTTAAAGTTTATTTGGTCATTCAAAAGCCTAAAATTATGTACTCAAAACGTACTTTTAAAATATTCAGAATGTATAGTCATGGGAGGTCAAATATTCTTTTAGGAAAAGTCGATGTCGTGCAAGGTTTAAAAAATATGTCGCGGGGCGTTATATGTTTTGGTTGCCATTGGGTGTTTCTTGGATTATTTTTCATTGTTATGGGTCATTTTGAATTGATACATGTTTTGGGTTTGAGTTTTCTTTTGAGTCTCGTGGTTTTTGACTTGTTTTAACTGGTGCATGTGAAATGTCCTTAGTTATGCGTAGTTTTGATTCGTTGGTCGTGTCTGGTGGGTTCCAGATGTAGTTTTGGTTCTGTATTGATTAAGAGCATTAATATAGTCATATGAGAGAATATTTGGAATGCCCTTTGTGATGGGGAAAGAGTTAGAAGTTCGTAGAAAGACGAACTAATGTGGTCATGAGGTCTCTTAGGAGTGCCAAGGGAGACGAATAGAGATTTGTATAAAGTATGGATATTGGCACAAGTAACGCATCATAAAGAATGTTGGAAGGGGATGTGATATTTCAAAGGTACTTGTGATATTCGTTGATATGTAAAATTTTCCGAAAATTTCTTAAGATTTAGTAGGTTTACCTATTATCTTGCAGTAGAACCATGAACAGAGCCAGTAGAAGGAGCAAGATGAGTTGTAGTTAGTGCCTTTCCAAGGTAATTTTTGATGGAATGATTTTAAAGACATGAGTTTTTAGAAATTGCAAGGAATGCAAGATAAAGATTGAGTTGTCTGGTAGTAAATGTGATGTGAAAGCGGTTGGATGGGTTGATAAGAAGGAGTATCGATCTTTTAGAATGTGTGTAGAATTTCACGAGTAGAAAAAGGTAGAAATTTGTTTGTGTTGCTGCCAAGAGAGGATGCAGGGATGATGTTAAGAATGTAGTATGAACGCTTTGGGTTTACGGTTATGCATTTGGCTTCACCAAAGCACTAGCGGTTTTCATGGAGTCAATGAACCGAGTGTACATGAACGTATATAAACGAGTTGTCATTGGGAGTATCGATGACATCTTGATATACTCAAAGTCTAAGAAAGAGAGTGAGGCGAATTATGAGTTGGTTTTGGAGTTGTTAGGAAAGGGAATTATACGTGAGATTTTCAAGTGTGAGTTTTAGTATTAAGTTTACCATGATGAGTAGCTAGAGATGATGGCATATCATGGAACCAGCAAGGGGCAAAGTGAAGAAGGATGAGGAAGCATTTTGGAGGCTGAAGAGGCGGATTGGATAATGAGTAGATCCTGACATTATCAGAAGGACTGGATGAATTCGCGAAGCATGACGATACATGGTGCAAGGATTTGGATGCGTACGAGGACGACAAAGAAAGGCGATTGCTTATACGTTGCAGGAACTGGAGATTTAGAAGAACTAGATAAGACTTAGTTAGTAGAGCTGGATTGTTATATGTGCCTAGAATGCTAGAGGCATTTGGTGTACGAGACGTAGAGAATGATCTATACGAATCATGAACGTCTCCAGCACATATTCAGTCCTCTTGATTGAACATTTGGCAAAGGTGATGGGTGGAGTTAAGTGATGAAGGAAAATTGCAAGGCCAAGTACCATCTGGGAAAGGCAAGCATAGTTAATGAGACATGGAATAAGAGGGAGGAAGTGATGCTGAGACAAAATTTAGCTATATGGATGACGTGTTAGGAGGGTTTGGATGAAGGATGTAAGTTGCACGAGTAGTTGTCTAAAGCAGAGAACATGTCAACATTTATGTTGTGTGGCTTGGATAATCATATGAAGAAAAAGGACATAGGCTATACTTCCTATATAGATAGGAGTAGCATAGAAAGGGCGGTGTAAGGACGAAGATGGCAGAGGGGATACATAATAGGGTAGAGGAATAAGTACGATGAGAGTTGGGTGATAGTAGATAGACTGAATAATTCATCCCATATTCTAAGAGGAATGAGAAGTCAAGTAGTTGAGAAGTTGGAAGGATTGCGTACGGATGTGATGGAATAGGAGTTTCTACATAACAATTAGCCTAAGAAGTATGGAATGCTTTATGAAGGATTATGACAAGGGAATAAATGATGGGAAGTAAGCATAGTATACCGTTGATAGACTAATGCTTGGTATGAGCATACTATAGGGGTAATTGAGAAAGACACCTAGAGCGTTGGTGTGAGATTTGGAGATAGTTGGAGAACACATTATATTAGGAAGAATTTTTCTATAAAGAGAGAGTCACTGGTAAAAGGGGCATATTACCCATTGATGAGAATGTAGGGAATAAAGGAGGAAACACCTAAATTATAGGCTGAAGACGGGATATAAGATGGTATGGAAATTAAGATTGTGGAAAGACAAGCGAAAAGTAGTATGGAGGAAGAATGATTCGAGGGAGCAAGAGGTTGTCATGATAGTGGGGTGATAATGAAGGGAAAACCGTTAGAGCAAGAGGTTAGTAGTCACGAACAATGGAACGTCCACCTAGGGAAAAGGTGTAGCACCTGTTAGTATGAAGTATGGTTAGTTACTTGGTGCCGAGCATGGGAAAGCAAGGATGAGGTGGTGGTTATGACATGTTTCATGTGAATGTTATGGGAAGCTTTTGGTTATGCAATCCTGCATATACCATTAGATGTGATAAAGGTTGGGAGAACTTCCGAAAGATGGAAAATCCATAGAGGATAGAAGCCGTTAGGTCTGGTGATAGGATTTGTAGTAGAAACTGCTGGAGTTAATTCATAGGAGATGAGGTGGATCACCGTTATAGTGGGATGAAGTTAGAAGCGGCCAACGTATTAGACCAGAGGTGGATCAGAAAACTATGGAGGTGGTGGCAGTGCTTAAGTAGAGGTTGAAAATGGCAAAGAACTGACAAGAGAGCTGTGCGAACGAGAGTCATAAGCCGTTGGGATTTAAGATTAGAGGTAAGGTTATGTTAGAGGTATCACCATGGAAAGGAGTGATGTGCTTTGGGAAGAAAGGGAAGATAGCACCTAGAATAACGGGTCCGTTCGAAATCTTTGAAAGGATTGAACCAATGGCTTATAGGTTGAGGAATTACCGGGAGAATTGAGTAGTGTGCATGATGTTTTCGTGTATGAAGCTTGAGGAAATGCTTAGCAAGAACCGACTTGCAAGTACTGTTAGATGATATTAGTATGGATACGAGTCTTCGTTTCATCGAAGAACCGGTAGAGATTTTAGGTCGGGAAGCTAAGACGTTGGAAAAAAGGCTAATATACCTTAGTTATGGTAAGATGGAATTTGGAACGTGGACTAGAGTTCACATGGGAACGGGAAGGATTTATGAGTAACAAGTATCCTTAGATATTTGCTAACGATGATCCTAAGGAGTAAATCTCGGGTCGATATTTCTATTAGGAGGGAGTGATGTGACAACTAGGGGTGAGTAGAAACCGAACCGCGAACCGCAAAACCGTAAAAAATCACAAAAACCGAACCGCAGAAACCGCACCACAACAAAAACCGACGGTTTGGTTTTAAGAAAAAGGAAAAACCGCAAATGCGGTTCGGTTGCGGTTTTCGCTCGTAAAACCGAACCGCAAAACCGAAGCGCACCACACAATAATTATTTTATACTGAAAAATGTCACATCGACTATTTTGTGCGAGTTACAAAACTTCTAGTGCATATTATCATTGATATTCATATAAGTTATTAGTAAAGTGTTTGTTAGATTCAATTTATGCATTGTCATGACCGAAAAAAATCAACATTTTAAACAAAAAACCGCAAAATGCCATAATTATTATATAAGTTACAAGTAATGGTTCGGTGCGGTTAAAAACCGCAAAACCGCAGAAACCGCAAAAAAACCTCAAAACCGAAACCGCGGTTTTTGGTTCGGTGCGGTTTCTATTTTTATAAAAACCGCAAGTGCAGTTGCGGTTTGGTTTTAGTCAAAAACCGCACCAAACCGAACCATACTCACCCCTAGTGACAACCCTGGTTTTTGAGGTTCGTCACTTAGTCTTATTTTTTGGGTATTTTGTGTGACTATGTGTTTTATGTGATTTATGTGTTTATATGTGTGATTTTAGGGATGAGAATGGACGAAATGAGGTACATGATTTGTAAATCATGGTACGGGTTGGAAATGAAATAAAATGAGTTCAGAAATGAACTGCGGGAAAAGTTCGGATATCGTTTTTACAAGGTTTCGTGTACGTATCGTATGTTGTATGTATGTATGTATTAGGTATATATTATATGGTTAGGATAAGTTTTAGAGATACTTTCTATAATTAGAAACTTTTGGAAATGACGGTTAGTTCGAAAATCGCGTAGAAAGTCGAAAAAATCAACGTAAGGCTTTAGGGTTTTGGCCCGGAAGTAACCCGAATGTGAGGTTTAGTTTAAGAATGATATAAGTTATAAAATAAGGTTAAAAACCAGATCCTTAGGTGCTTTGGTCTTGGTTTGGGCAGCCAAAAGAAAAGGAAGGAAGAAAATAACCAAAAAGACAAAAAACAGGCCCAATGGACTTTTAATTGGGTTAGGAAGACTTTAGGATTACATTAAACCTATAACATAACCAAAAACCTCAGATTTTTACTCACCATGACCTCTCCCAGTCGAATTCCATCAATGGTGGAATTAGGTTTCATCAAAAACAATTTCTTTCTTTGATTTCTAAGGTAAAATCTTCAAAACTTTTCTTTAATTTATGATTTTAATTAATCAAATCATGTAATTAATCATTAGATGATGGATATAGGGTTAGGTTAAACATAAATTCTGTATTTTAGTGATATAAACATTTTTAGATTGATTAGGATTAATAATTATACATGATGTGGATAATTAATTAGACTAGTTCTGTTAAATTCGTTTTTAAAAACTGGGCAGAATTTTAGGGATAATGTTTTGATCATATCTAGAGTTCTACAAACTTTTAATTTTCGAATCTTATATCCTTGAAAAGGTAATTGAATTGGCTATCATATTCAAGAAACAAGAGTTGAATTGGAGGTGGAGAAGTGGGTCAAAAACAGGTTACAACAGCCGGAGGTTAAAACAGTTTTGAAATCAGTCGGGTTTAATTTAATGTTTTAAGGTGGTTAGGGTACTTAGAAGTACAATTGGACTTTCAAACGAACATGAGAGTTAGTTTATATGTCTTATAAGATATCTGTAAGAGGGCTAATCAATTGTGATAGTGGAAGACCCTCTGATCATAACAAACTTTTTATATGTTCAAAATCGGTAAAATCTGGATAGACGAAAGTATAAGTTGTATATCGGGGACTTAAAATTTGCTTTGATGTTTGGGAAAGGGCTGAGATTTTAGCTAACACATATAAGTTTATGGGATTTTCATGGCAAGGAATGTGGGTTAGGTTTGGTGGGCGTTTGGCTCATAATACGGAGTATGAAAACCGGGACTGTTTTGGGTAAAATGTTAACGGGATGGGTTATGAACTTAACTAAGTTAAGGGCGTATAGAGGGGTGTAATGGGATGCTTATAGAACATAAATGAGGTTAAGTTGTAGGAGAATGTTAGATATCCATCATAGATTGCTGAGCCATTTTGGTATGTGGTTCATCTCTTGATTGTATATGTTTGTGTGTTTAGATTTTCGCTAGAGCGCGGATATTTGGAGAAGCTTGAATCAGGTGAGTTTCATAGTCCCATATCTTTTTATGATTTGATTCCAGATGGGATGGAAGAGACAATGTATGGTTTTGTAAATAATGCTGTGAATGTTTTTATGGTTTGTGATGGACTTATGTGTACACTTATGTGATTAACTGCTATGTGATTCTTGATTGTTATTGTGGTTTGACTTGGTACCAAGGGATGTTGACAAGGCGGGGCCTTGGGATTGGTTCATAGGCATATGGGCGCCTATGGGACCATGGTGATTGGTAAGGCTTGGAGCCTTGGAATTATGGTTATTGGTAAGGCTTGAAGCCTTGGATTTGTGGTGATTGGTTAATCTTGAATGCTAGTTGTTAATACATAATTGTAGCACATTGTCCATATGTTCTTTTGTTAATGGTTGTTATGCACAGCTTATAATTGATTTAGATTTGGAGTCTAAACCTATGACTCTCACCAACATTATGTTGACGTGTTTTAGTGTCTCTTTCAGGTGAGAATGTGGTTAAGCATGAGAATAAGAGTGGCTAGCTTTGGAGGCTTAGGATTGCATTTGGAGAAACCCCCTTTTCTCTTAGTCTTTATTTTATGTTTGAATAAGTGATACTTTGTTGACATCTATATGTTTGCTTTGTTTATGTTAATTGTTTGTCTCGGGTAAGCGGTAGGACTGTTACCTACTTACCTAGACTCGTGCATTGTTGAGATATTGTCATGACATTTGTGTCACCATTTTATGACATTTCTTATTTCATTTAGTTATCTCTATAGACACGCCATCTTGTGATGATATCCATACGTCGCGCCCCATATTCCGCCATGGTGGGTTGTGACACTAACATAGTGAACTTTCAAAGAAAACAGAGCTTCTTGATTTTCTACAAAAATAAAAAATAAAAAAAATAAAAAATTAGGGTTTAACCACTATTCAAAAAATTAGGGGTTTTCAGCCATCAACGATTTATTGTTTAAACTTTATAAAAAAACAAGATTATTAAAGAAAATGATAAAACATCTTACCGTATGCATGATAAAGATAAAAAATCTTCTTGTGATTCTTTCATTGACCACATTGAAATGGAAGCAACCATTGCGTTGATTGATTATGATTCAACAAGAACAATATACGTATGTTAACTATGTGTGGGTAAAATGAAGAAGAAAAAGTTAGGGGGAAAAGAGACTAATAAATAGGGATGGTGAATGAAATGACGGGGTGGGTTTTTTATAAAGGGTGGGTGGGTAAAATGAATGGACGAAAATACCCTCTGCCACACCAGATTTAACAAAAAGAGATAACCCAATTTTGAAATAGGGATCAACGATGTGCACTAGTTTGAAATTAGGGATCAAGTAGGCAAAAAAAAGATAAGGACTCAATTAGGGATTTTCCCTAAACCACAAGGACGAATGGTGTAATTAACTCTTAATCTTATTTGCTTTGCTTATATTATTGAACCCTCGAGACATTTTGGTTTTAACCAATCGTTTCAAAGTCGAATGAAGGTTTTCACTCTGTGTGATTATTTTCGTTCCTTTGGATTCTCTAATCGAGACTTTGATTTAAGGAGAGATTTGTTATCTACATAATACACCAAAATACCAAAAAATATGGAAAATCAAAAATAAAGAATAATATCTTTGCTATATCATTCTAATTTATTTTTCTCAACCCCTCTCATTTTTTCGTTAGTGCATGCGCACTAGTTCGTCTAATTTCTCGCTCCAAAATTTAACAACGTGTCGACTCGACGTAATCGAAATCGAATGAATCGACAACAAAGACAAGTAGGACCTGAGAATCCTAATATTGTTGTTGAAACCCAAGGCGAGATGGCGAAAAATCATACGATGATGGAGTTGCTCTAAGCACCCACCGAGGGTTATGGAGAGGCGATCGTGATTCCTGATATTTTTAGCAGAAAAATTCGAAATTAAATCAGAAATGTTATCTTTGATTCAAGCTACCAAGTTTAATGGTTATGAAAAGGATAATCCTCATGACCACATTCGTAATTTTACTCATCTTACGGCTACTTGCAAATTTAGACAAGTTTTGAATGATGCAATTAAGCTCATGCTTTTTCCTTATTCTCTCGATTGCCCCACCAAAACTTGGTACGAGAAAGAACCACCTCTATCTATGTTGACATGGGACGATCTCGTATCTAAATTTGTTAATCATTTTTTCCCTCCGTCTAAGACCACGTATTTCAAAAATGAAATCACAATGTTTACCCCAAAACCTAGTGAGTCGTTTGGAGAGGCGTGAGATCGTTTTAAGGAAATTGCCTAATTTTTATAATGGATTTGCCAAGTTGCACCAAATCAACACTTTTTATAATGGTCCTCAGGAGCAAGATTCATTAGATTCTGTCGTCGGTGGCAACTTTTTGTGTAAAACTCCCAGGGATGCGTTAATGATTATCGAGAATAGGTCAAAAAATTTCCAAATTTGTAGCACACCGAGTGTTACCAATGTTGCCAATATTAGATATTCTAATCATGACTTTGAAAAAGTTAATGCGAAAGTCGATAAATTAACCGATGTTTTTACGAGCTTGTTAAGCGATTTAAAGAAGAAGGACGCTCCCGCGACAATGAAAGCGGTTGAGAATTCATGTACGCTTTGTGGTGGACCTCATACTTATTACGAGTGTGCAACTACGGATGGCCAAACGTCGAGCGTTAATGTGGTTTATGGAAAATAACGTGGGTCCACCACAAGGGAATTTTAATCAAGGCAATTATTTTCAAAATCGAAACAATTTTCAAAATCAAGGAAATAATCAAGGAAATTATTACCAAGGGCAAAACTTAAAATTTCAAAATCAATGTTTTAACAACAACAATCAAAACCAAGGTTTCATAATCAAGGTCAAAGTTCAAACCCTAATTTTTGAAATCGTAATCAATGGAACTTTAATGGGAATCAAAACCAAGGAAATTTTAATCAAAATCAAAATTATTCAAATGATTTTCCAAAATTATATGAAATCAAATGAAGCAAACATGAAGAGATTAGAAACCCAAATTGGTAATTTAAAAAACGAGTTTTCCAATACTTTGAAGGGTCATAATAATAAAATTGAACAAAATCAAAGTAGGCTTGAGAATATGTTATCGGTTATTATCAACAAACCTTGAGTTCGAATTTGGGTACGTTACCAAGTAACACTGTTCCTAATCTGAAGGAACATGTTAAAGCCAGTACATGTCATGGAAATCGTCGTGTGATTACCCCTACCCTTGATGGCTTTAGAGTGGTGCATTCGTCTCAACCCTCAATCTCATCATCCTCATGTGTTAAGGTCAAAGGGAAGAAGGTGGAGACCATAAATGAGATTACACATTCTTTTTCTTCTAAATCTACTATTTCTCCTTCTACTTCTAAACCCTCTCGTGTTTCTCATACCCCATCCACCGTTCAAAAAGAGACTTTCATTGACTTGACCAAAGTGCACCTTGAAGAAACTTGTGCCGCGGTTTTTCTAAGGAATCCTAAAAAGGATATGCCTAAAAACAAGAAGATCTAGACCGGTTTCTATATTTTGAATTTCTAGAGATCGAGGAATGTGTAGCACTAGCCGACCTCAGTGCTAGCATTAACTTCATGCCTTTATCCATTTGGAAATTGATGAAATTTCCTAGTCTTACCCCCACAAACATGATCATCAACCTAGCAAATTATACCCTTGATAAACCAATTGGCATAGCCGAGGATATTTATGTTCCAGTTGGAAATTTCACGTTTCCCATGGATTTCGTTATTTCCGTCTATGAGTGCGATCCTAAATGCCCTATCGTCTTAGGTAGATCATTTTCATCGACGGCTCGAGCCCAAATCGATGTTTTTGGGGGGAAATTGACTTTATAATATGGGGATGATAAGATGGATTTTTTGCCGATAAATCCCAAGACCAAAACAAAATTAATGTTTCTCAAAACAATTTTGACAACAAAATACTTGATGTATGTTTTGAAAGAATTAAGAAAAATGATTTTGAAGATAATGATTTCGATGACAAAGAGTATGCCTATTTAATTGAAAAAGCTTTAAATGCATGGACAAATCATTTTGGGATTTATTCGGTGATTTTAATGACCAACCAATTCCGGAAGAGAACATTAGTTCCATCACGACATCTACTAATGAGAAATCATCTTTACCACCTCCGAAGGACAAAGTGACTATTATCGAGGAAAAATAGCCCATCATTGAGGAGCCTTTTCTACATATTCCATTGATCAATGAGACTACGGTTTTGACTATTGAGGACTCTCCTCGAAGACATGCTCATATAGACTATTTCTTTAATTCTGATGGTAATTTTGCCGAGATTGAGCATACTTCATAATCCACTAGCCATGTTTGAGGATTTTACCAAAGAAACCTCTTCAAATGGCTTTGTGTTTGAGCCCGAGCTCGAAAAGCAAATTGAAAAAGAGCTTGCTCTTTTGCCTCAACTTCCACCTATAAGTGAGGATGATTTGGTCGATCTCAAGGCCGAACTTGATGAGATCGAACGTCTTCTTCACAATGATGAACCTTCTCATGTGACCATAAATGAACCCACTCTCTAGGAGTTACCTAATCAACACTCCTCCATTGAGAATATCGAGAATCACATTCTTGAGGATTTACCTAATCAACAATCCTCGATTAAGAATGATGATTTTGTATTAGACCGTGATATTTTCGAGAGAGTTTCCACGATTATTAAGGACGTTTTGAAAAACCTTGGTTTGAGGAACCCATTTATGATGAGGAAATCGATAATATCAACGATATTTTGGATGATGACCTTTATGTTGACTCAGAGGGGGATGTTTTCTTTATTGATTCGTGTTTTAAAAATATCTATAATCCCCCTCCCACCTATGACCTAAATGTCCAAATCTTTAGTGTGCCTAACATCGAGTTCGAGACACCTAATTCGAGTAGTGTGCCTATTAAGTTAGAGACGCCTAAGCATTTTAGTGTGTCGAATCATGTTTTAGAGACGCCTAATATTTTCGACTTTATAAATGGCAAAACGAGTTTTCATAAAGGGAAAAATGTATAAGAGTTTAAAAGGATTAATCGAATTGATGATTCTCTTTTAGCATCGTCATCACCGTTGATATTGACTACCACTACCTCGTCTAATCCTTTTAATGATGGTGAGCTAGTATGGGGGGAGACTCATTTGAGTCCTCTCACTTATCCACTGAGGATGAGATATTTGATCCCAGAATCGAATTTAAAGGGAAATCTCGGTTTTCCACCGATGAAAGAAATGGAAAATATCTTCATTTCATTGGTGTGAGTTTACCTCATGTATCTCAATATATTTCCCCACCCTTTGTCCCACCCTTCTATGTATCATCTCTTTTCTTTGATCCCTTTAGGATTTGCTTGAAGTGGCGTTGTTTCGTTTATCATCAGACAACGAGGATGTTATCTTCAATGTAACACCCCGATTTTTACCTTAACGCAACGGAACATGATTTGGGATATTACTTTATAGAACACAAGTCATAATGATAGAAAACAACTTCAAAGAGTGGTTAAGTTAACTTTCTTTATATATCATTTAAAAATCAGAGTTTTATAATATGAGGTTCCCAAAATCTACAATAATAATTTCAAGCTTGTGTTTCTTCATGCCATCCTCATGCTATTCCATGCTAACAATGTTTAATACCTATATGCTTAAAATCAACACAATGGTTGAGTGAATTCATAGGTTTGAAATCATTTTGAATACAAGATCTTTTTTCTTGAGCTACGCTTTTATTCACCCATATAAAATAATCAATTCTTATTTCACTAGCTCATGCACCGCTACTTGACATTATTAGAAAACCAACAAATTTCCCTTACGCAGGTAGTTTGTCGGACTCCTGAGTTTAGCAAAATAAAGTGTATCCGTTTAGCCTAGGTAGGAACCTATCGGCATTCCAACAAGTGCGACTTGCCCAGATAGGGGATGTCATTCCCCAAATAGTAATATTCACAATATTAGTGCTCATTTATAGAATGATACGATTGAAAATGACTTGATGGCAATAAGTAAACATAGTGTCAATAATCATGTCACGCAGCATACAAAAACACTTATATTCCAATTTATCATATATCCCCCTCATGGGTTTTCAAATCATTTGAAAGTAGTTAACTTTAGTGAGGCTATGAACTCACATAAGATCCATAGGGTTTGAGTTAAATCAAATATATTTCACAAATAAACAGCTTGGTCACACAAACCACAACTTGGTTTCACACAAACCTGGATTAACACATTTTGTATTGTATCAAGTCTTTGATCTTGAGTTCAATACTTTTAAGTATTAGTTATATATTCTTTGATTAATAATTTGTTTGTAATTATAGTATCATTTTTTGGGCCATCATACTTAGAAGCCATTCTATAAACGTTTGAGGAGCGAGGGCACTTTAAATCGTAAACTCAATCACTCAGTTAGAACGTAATATCCAGATGTAACATCTTTGTAAAAAGTTCCTTACTAACATGATACCTTCATTACTCTCTTAAAATGATAAATATAGTATAATATATATACTTTATATCCTTTAGTTTTAAAGTTGGCAAAATTTACCCTTTTATTATAAGTTTAGCTTAATTACACTTTTAACCCTTTAAGTATACAGTTTAAGTATCTACAATTCTAACCTTATATTATTAACCTCAAGGTTTCAAAATTAAAAATATTAGTCCTTATATTTTTAACTTTAGTAAAATGACACTTTTGGTCCAAAATGTTAATAAATTCAAAAATGACAGTTTTAGTCCCTAGACTTGTTTAAAATTACATAACAAGTTCAAAAATACTGCAAATGATCTAGGAACTTAGAAAAAAGTTTAGAAAAACATTTATAGTCATAATAAAATCATTTCTCCATAATGATAGCTTTTGAAATGGATTTTTGCTCATTATTTCATGTAAATCACAAACTAGGGTTTTAAGAAATATTTAACTTATAACTTCTATTTTAAGTGATCATATGAGCTAATTCTTTTTAGATTAGTTTACTAATTTCTTATAAACATTATAAAAATTCTAATAAAGCATTATAACAATATCAAAGCTAAGTTAACATAGAGATTACCTAGGTAGCTCCAAAATGGCTCCTTATGGCTTCCTATGAACACTACTTGATACCAACGCTTCAAGAGATTTAATGGCTTCCTTCTAGACCTATTTTATAGTCTTCTAAGAGTCCTAGAACTTTTGTATAAGTGTAAGTTCAGAATGGGTATGGAGGTAAAGAGAAAACGGGGTACAAGTTCTCCTTGGTGAGTTCGCCCTATTTATACTTGTTTCAACCCTTAGGCTCCAAGTTTTTCCATGAAACGTGTAAGAGCAGTATTAAGGTGAAAAAGGAAGGATAGGAAGGTCTATGCAAGTCTAGGAATAAACTATGGAAGCTAGAATAAAAAATATCTCAACTTATGGCTAAAAACATGTCACGACATCATCTTGATGAGAATGAAGACGTGTAAGCTACAATTAGGTGATCCACCTACTTGAAAATATTCCAAAATATCTATTAGATTTGATCCTAAGTTTTAATTTAGGAGGGAAGGAGTTTAAATGGGGTTTTAGAGGGAAAAACCTAGTCGTGTTTAATTATAGGGCTTGTAACTTTGTAACTTTGTAATTATTGTAATTAAGGGTTTAGGAATTTGATTTGTGATGTATTAGGGTATAACTAGGGTTTATAAATTGTAATTAAGAATTTTGGGTCTTTGGTTTGAAATTTAATAAAGGTTTGAAGTGAAATTGGGAAGAAAACTTGACCGGATTAGGGTTTCTAATGATCTAGGGTTAAATCCTTATTAAATCTATTATTCTTGATTTAGCTACTGATGTAAACTCAATTTATACCCCTATATTGTCCAAAATTTGTTCATGAAGCCATGCATTAATATGTTGTACCTTGTGCTTTAGGGAACTTGTACATTGTCTTAATATAATGTTATAACCCAAATGCAATGCTATGAGTGTTTGTAGACTTGTCCTAAAAGACTAGGGAATGATTCTAAGTAAAATGCTTAATATAAGGGCTTTTAGGTCATTAAGCCTAAGTGACTTGTACCTTGGGTAGTTAGTGTTTATCTCATTATCTTGGCTTATTCTAGGGCTTATATGATGTGTTTAAGGTTTCTAAAGATTCTACATACTTGGTTTAAGGGTTTGTATAAGGTAATCATAACCCATGTGTAATTAGGTTAGCTTAATTATCTATGCTTCAATAACTTGTAAATTGTGATTTAGTAATTGGTAATTTAACTTGAGATAGATGTATGATATTAATATGATACTTAGTTGAGTTTTTAATTGGTTGCAAAAGATTACATCTTAATTCAATGTGAAATGGATTTTAGGTGCTAATCTAGGTTATTAGGTCTTATACTTGTAATTAGCTTTAGATTACTTATTCTTAGTGTTTTATAATCAAATATCTCTTCCATGTGGTAGATTATAACTTGTATATTTGTATTTGATATTCATACTTAGGTATTGTGTATTTGTATTGCTTGAAATATTGTTTACTAGGTATTTCTAGGTAGTGATCTAGACTGTTATGTATATTTATTTGTACTTAGCTTTGTAAGGTTTGTTCTTACGAGTATTAGCTATTATTATGCCCTCAAATGATAGTTTACAACTTTTTTATAATCCTTGATTACTTATTCGTAGATGTTGTATATTCACACTTCACCATTCTTGAGTTTACAACTCATTTATAGGGATTCTAGAGTTTCTATGGGAATTTAGGGCATCATAGTTATAAATGAGATGTTCTTATCAATATTGAACTTATATGATTACTTTTAGAATTTAGACTTATATATGCATTGTGTTTGCAACATATAGGAATATGTTGTAATGGCAGTTTAGGTTGTGAGGAGCAATTCATCTTACCAAGTAAGGTACAAAAGCAAAAATTCCCAGCCAAATTTTCTTATTCATACAATCATAACACATAACATATATGTGAAATTTGAGGATTGTCACACTCTCCACCCCTTAAATAAATCTCGTCCCAAGATTCAGATAAAGAGCGATGTCATAAAACCGAGACAAGCATAATCCTCGCGTTTTCAAACATATTAACACCTTATCTTAAGGTTCCATTCATACTTTAACAACTATAAATACGATGATACTTCACAAAATTGAGTTGATCATCAAGATGAATACACGAGGAGCATCATCTTAATAAGAGAGTTTTATCAGATAAATATTTTTTTATATTCGAAATGTGAAGAGTATCATGAATATTACTGAGTTCTTTGGAAAACTCAAGTTAATATGTCATCGCCAATTCAAAAATCTTTGAATGGTCCAATGTACTTTTGCTTTGCTTGTTGAATCGAATAAAACCTTTTCAAGGTAATACATAATAATATGACGTAATAACTATTTATATTGTATATTGTCGTAACTTCACCTTGCAACGCGTAATCTTTATCGGGTTTAGATGATCTTCTCAATTGTTTCATGAACTATTTTGGGTCTTGTATTAAGTTGAAAATCTCCAACTTTAGCCCAACAGATACGTAAATGGCACTTCTTTCCATAGAGTGCTTCAAATAGTATTGCTTTAATTCTATCATGAATACTATTGTTATATGGGAAATTTTACCAATAGTAAGTGTCATTCCAAGATTCATAACACATACATGGAGTATGTAGTTTAGTATTTGGATAGTTCTTTCACTTAATACATTAGTATACTTTTTATTAAAATAATGGACTAAGTATAACATATCACCTTTGAGTATTTTGTATATACTTTTAGGATTAAGATGTGAAATAGTCGTCACGATCTTAGAGGATAGATATTGATACTCTATGTCAACGGATTATCTCTCATATAACCTTGTCAGAGTTTCCATATTATCAATTTCCTAGATAGGTATAAATCCTGCAGCTCTAGTAAGACAATCGGCAATAACCCGGATGGCATCATGTCTACTTGAGGTAACAAAATCCTCATTGTTTTTTCCTATTTTCATGGAGGAAATTCAGGTTCAACTAGTATGTCGGATGACTTTTAATATTCTGCTTTGTCTCTAAAAGCATAATATAAGGATTTTAAAGTTTCTTCGAGTTAATTAAAATACTTCACATTCCAAGTATTTACAAATTCCAAATCTTATGTTTGACAAGACGAACATTCAAATGAGTAGGATAACAAAGGATATTGACGTATTTTTCCAATTAGTCGATGATTACGAAATTAATTATGATAAGATGAATATTCCATCATTTTGGTGTATTCATGATATCCTTATCATAATTTACGTAAGATTCAAATCTTCTTTATAATTCCGTGGAGATATAAAACTCACAGGAGACGTGAATAAGACGCTTTTGCATAAAAAATCTAAGAATACTATTTTTTTAAAGACAGATAACGCTTAAATAGAAGTCAGTATTTCATATAAACTACAAGATAATTCTACCATACATATGACTTATATGGCCACTTTCCATTATAAATCCTAGTCCAATGACCTATTATGTTAAAAATCTGACACAAGATGGTGCAAATTTCTGTGTGATTCGGGGTGCATTTCTTACGCAGATTAGAATTTTCAGTATATTCACCATAGATTGGATTAGTAACATAAGTTAGAATTTACGGACGTTCTTTCATTACTGAATTTACGCTTAAAATTTTTCCGATTTTTGTACAAGATTGTGCTTAATTACCTTGTTCATCAACTCTTTGGGTAAAGGTTAATGACATTTTCCAATATATTGGGGTTTTGGAAGTGGTAATATTTCTTCAAAATATTCGATAAAATTCCTTGATAATCGCTTTTGATAAAATCTTCTGATGAAGTTTTCTTGATAGAATTTTCAGATGAAATTCCATGGAAAAATACCATGATAATATCTTCTGATAAAATCTACTGATGAATGCTTTTATCATTCTACGGGATAGGATACAACTCTAGTAACTCTTGAAATTTCCTCGTGTACGTCTTAAGGTTAATTCCTTTTATCATTAGATAGCGGAGTTCTTCTTTCACCTTCTCGGTTTCAATTGGAGAATAATATCATCTTTATAAGAGATATTTGAAATTAAATCAATCGATCTCATGAACTTCTTTTATCTCAATAGGTTGAGTACAAAGAATTCACCAAGATAACTGACGAAGTGCTATCTTCTGGTAGCAAGCGTCACTTTACAATTCCAAATACGATTAATACGATAGAAAACTGAATTGACTCTTTCAATCTAACGGGTGATACTAATAGCATATTTTCTTCCTTGGATATCAATAACTAACCAGCCATAGAATCTTCTTTCAAATGGTACTTCTTATTGACAATTTGTAATTGCAGGATTGCAGCTACATCATCGTCAATCCTTCGTCAAATACTTTTAGGGTTTAGAATGATAGATAGAATAGAAAGAATTCAGAATTCAAGGTATACTCACATCAGAAAGCATCTGTCACGTATGTATATGGATACATATAAATGCTCATCGAACACATGGTATATCTTTTAGGTTTAGTTGGTAGGGTTTATAGGAAACTTATCATGTTGATTATCATTCATATCTGAGGATAATAAATCCAACTATGAAATATAATTCTAAAGTTTACAACGGATTTTACAGACATGACTCATACATAATCGTAACATATTTATCCATGATATGGAATGGAGGAATATAAGAGGAAATGTAACAACTTGTCTTATATAAGCTAATGAATGGTAGGTACAAATAAGCCTGCCTTATATCTAAAAGAATCTTTTTTTGAAAGACAAAAGCGAGAATATAATAACTTTTAGAAAACTTGGGGAGTTTCCTTAGTGTTTCTTCAACTTGCGGGTTATATTCAATTGATAATTCATATTATCTTAAAATATAACAGAAATTCCAAAAAATAAAAATATATATACTTTATCAAGTATATGATTTTTTTCCAGAATTAACGTAATTTCATTCATAATTATTTGTGAGAAAACCAAGAAATAGGGATCTCTTACTTCTCCAAAATAAGTATGTAATAACAGGATTTGATGATAAACACAACTTTTATTTATTAACAAGTTGTTTGTTTATACTTACAAGACAAGCTTCACTGTTAATATAAAAGTAAAGACATAAAGTTAAAAATACTTACAACTTTTAGTCTAATGTATTCATTTCTTCTTATTGAGTTCTTAGATGGCATAAAAAAGACTTCGTATATTGGCTCGATGTCTAATTTGAATGTCCTCAACGATTAACTCTGGAGTAGAAATCTTCAGTCGAGCTTGAATAATTTCTTCATCGTGTATCATTTGTCTTCTCTACAACTTGGCCTTGGCTTCTTCAAAATCCTCTTCTAACTTCTCAACATCTTGTTGTATGATTATTCGGCCTTTCCTAAGTCCTTCAACTTTATCTTCAAGATCTTCAATATGCTCGGAAATTGGGAATACACTGTGGGAAATCATCAGGAATACTTGCAGAACGCTCATCTTGAGAATCCGATAAGATGATAATAGGGGTAAGATAGGAATACATATTTTTAGAGACGTCGATAAATCCTAACTTATTTATATTATATTACGTACACTTAAACATAATATCAAAAAATATAATATCTCTTACACATACTATAACTTACACATAATTCTTGAGAGTAGCAATACCGGCATCATTCTTGTAGCAGCACTGGCTTTTGGCATAGAGGACTCTCTTGAAATTATTTTAAAAGTAGCTATAGTCAAGATTTTTATTCTTGTTCTCTATAACCATGGCTCTGAGTACCAATATGTAACACCCCGATTTTTACCTTAACGCAACGGAACATTGATTTGGGGTATTAGTTCATAGAACATACGTCATAATGATAGAAAACAACTTCAAAGAGTGGTTAAGTCAACTTTCTTTATATATCATTAAAAATTAGAGTTTTATAATATGAGGTTCCCAAAATTTAGAATAATAATTTCAAGCTCGTGTCTCATCATGCCATCCTCATGCTGTTCCATGCTAACAATATTTAATACTTGAGATATATGTTTAAAATCAACACAATGGTTGAGTGAATTCATAGGTTTAATCACTTTGAATACAAGATCCTTTATCCTGAGCTATGTTGTTATTCGCCCATATACAATCAATTCTTATTACACTAGCTCATGCACCACTACTTGACATTATGAGAAAACTAACAAATTGCCCTTATGCAGGTAGTTTGTCAGACTCTTTAGTTTAGCAAAATAAAGTGTATCTGTTTAGCCTAGGTCTGTCGGCATTCCAGCAAGTGTGACTTGACCAAATAGGGGATGTCAGTCCCAAATAGTACTATTCATAATATTAGCGCTCGTTTCTAGAATGATTAACGGTCATGATTGAAAATGGACCTTGATGAAAATAAGTAAACGTAGTGTCAATAATCATGTCACACAACATACAAAAACACTTGTATTCAGTTTAGCATATATCCCCTTCACGGATTTTCAAATCATTTGAAAGTATTTAATTTTAGTGAGGCTATGAACTCATTTAGGATCCATAGGGTCTGAGCTACATCAGATTTATTTCACAGATAAATTGCTTGGTCACACAAACTACAACTACAAAACTAGGATTTTAAGACATCTTTAGCTTATAACTTCCATTTTAAGTGATAATCTGAGCTAATTCTTTTTAGAATATTTTACTAATATCTTATAAACATTATAACAAGTCTAAGACAACACTATAATAAGATTAAAGCTTAGTTAACATAGAGATTACCTAGGTAGCTCCAAAATGGCTCCATATGGCTTCCTATGAACACTACTTGCTACCAAAACTTCAAGAGCTTGAATGGCTTCCTTCTCGACCTAGTTTATGGTTTTCTAAGAGCCCTAGAACTTTTGTAGAAGTATATTTCAGAATGGGTGTGTCGGTAAAGAGAAAACGGGGTACAAGTTCTCCTATGGTGTAGTTCGCCCCTATTTATACTTGTTTCAACCCTTAGGCTCCAAGTTTTTCCATGAAATGTGTAAGAGTAGTACTAAGGTGACTAAGGAATGCTAGTAAGGTCTATCAAGTCTAGGAATAAACTATGGAATCTAGAATAAAAAGTATCTCAACTTATGGCTAAAAACAAGTCACGACATCATCTTGATGAGAATGAAGATGATCCACCTACTTGATAATATCCCAAAATATGTATTATATCTGATCCTAAGTTTTAATTTAGGAGAGAAGGAGTTTAAATGGGTTTTGGAGGGAAAAAACTAGCCGGGTTCAATCCTAGGGCTTGTAACTTTGTAATTCTTGTAATTCTTGTTATTAAGAATTTTGGGTCTTTGGTTTGAAGTTTAATAAAGGTTTGAAGTGATATTGGGAAGAAAACCTAGCCAGATTAGGGTTCTAATGATCTAGGGTTAAATCCTTGTTAAATCCATTATTCTTGATTTAGCTATTGATGTAAACTCAATTTATACCTCCTAAATTGTCCTCAATATGTTCATGAAGTCTCTACATTGGTTCTACTAAGTTATTCCAAGTAAAATTGTCCAAAGGGTGAAAATACCTATTTTTACCTAATTTATAAGCCATGCATTGAAATTTTGCATCTTGTGCTTTAGGGTACTTGTACATTCTCTTAATATAATGTTGTAACCTAAATGTAATGCTATGAGTGTTTGTAGACCTGTCCTTAAAGACTAGGTATTGATTCTAAGTGAAATGCTTAACATTAGGGTTTTTAGGTCATTAAGCCTAAGTGAATTGTACCTTGGGTATGTGTTTATCTCATTATTCTAGGGCTTATATGATGTGTTTAAGGTTTCTAAAGATTCTACATACTTGGTTTAAGGGTTTGTATAGGGTAATCATAACCTAGGTGTAATTAGGTTAGCTTAAATATCTATGCTTCAATAACTTGTACATTGTACTTTCGTAATTTTTAACTTAACTTTAGATAAATGTATGATACTAATATGATACTTAGTTGAGTTTTATAATTGGTTGCAAAAGATTAGATCTTACTAGGTCTTATACTTGTAATTAGCTTTAGATTACTTATACTTAGTGTTTTATAATCAAATATCTCTTCCATATGGTAGCTTATAACTTTTATATTTGTATTTGATATTCATACTTAGGTATTGTGTATTTTTATTGCTTGAAATATTGTTTACCAGGGATTTTTAGGTAGTGATCTAGACTATTATGTATGTTTATTTGTACTTAGCGTTGTAAGGTTTGTTCTTACCATTCTTAGATAATATTATGCCCTAAAATGATAGTTTACAACTTCTTTATAATTCTTGATTACTTATTCATAGATGTTGTATATTCATACTCACCATTCTTGAGTTTACAACTCATTTATAGGGATTTTAGAGTTTCTAGGGAATTTAGGGTATCATAGTTAAATGAGATGTTCTTATCAATAATAAACTTATATGATTACTTTTAGAATTTAGACTTGATATATACATTGTGTTTGCAACATATAGGTATATGTTGTAATGGCAGTTCAGATTGTGAGGAGCAATTCATCTTACTAAGTAAGGTAGAAAAGCAAAAATTTCCAGTCAAATTTTCATATTCATGCAATCCCTAAGTGCTTACATTTATGGGGATTCGAGTCGAGCTCATGACTCGGTTATTAAAAACGAGGTGCCTCGTGGGGGAATCTCATGCTTATGTAGTAATGTGAGGATACTTATGATCTTCCAACCTTGTTTTCGTGGTTGTTTTTGATGTGATTATCTAGGATCATTTATCATCGAATCCTCTCGTGTTCGTTTTTATTCACGTTTCACTCGAGCTTCGATCGTTTGCTTTGAAGAAATCGATATCTGATGATATCCTTTCATTACTAATGTTTATCTTGTAGTACACTTTATAAACGGCTTAAGAAATTCGTTATACCCTTCTTATGCTAGATAATAAGCATTCGACTCTTTGTCTCTAGTATGGGGGTGTTTCACCCTTAGACTTCAAACATTGAGGACAATGTTTAATTTAGTATAGGGAGGAAGGGGGGGGGGGGGGGGTAAATAGATATTTTCTTTGCTAAGTGTTCATGCAATCCAATTTTCATCATTTTGTTATGAGTAAGTGCAAAAAATGGCTAAATTTTTAAAAATTTCGTCTTTTTCATTAGTGTTTCGACACGAATGTAGGTTTCCGTTGGTGAGAATAAGAGTAATTTTTGACGCGACAGTGCGTGTTGAGCCCTTATCTTCTTTCCTTAACTATATTAGGCCAAGTCCTCATTAAATTGAGAAAGAGAAATGATAAACGTAGAGTATTCGTATTCTTTCAAAAACTCACGTGGTTTAGATGTATGCTTATTCTCCCATCGCTTGCTTATATAAAAAAATTTAATAAAATTTTTTTTATCGGTTTGATCATTATTGTTGGTTTTTAACTAATTCTAGTAGTTTCCATGTAATTAAATTAGAAAGACATTTAAGGTTCGCCAGCGTACCGGATTTGAAGTATTGGCACACGGAATAATCGAAAGCTTTCCAATAATAATGTTAAGTTCATCTCACCCAAAATTAGCAAAAATATCAAGCTCACAAGTTTAAGAATCAATGAGAAATCAAAGTGAATGTATTAAAACCTTAAAGCTTTGAAAGATCTAAAATTTCCTTTCGAGGATGAGGATATACGTCTTTGCCCATAATAAACACTTCATGGCGAAGTTCAATAAAAGGCAAGGCAAGACCGAAAGCCCTAAAAAGCCAAAGTAAACCAAAGATAATAAAGCCCATACGGTAGGGGTTATATAAAATTCTTGGTAATAAGTCAAATGTTCAAATCCATTATAAAAACCGTGTTTATCGAAACTTTCTTGTTGACTTAATTTTTTAACATTGTCACTATTAGGAAAGGTTACTAATGAATGGTTTTGCTTACATCGTTTTGACTCTATTTCTAGACCTAATCTCTATTCACATAAGTCAAATATGTATCCTCGTGATCATATGACAAAAAATAAAATATAAGAGATACCCATTAGGAATAAGAGAGTCCAAGTACGTGATTAAGACATATGAGTAGTGTTATCACTACTAACATATAAACGACGATGATCTTGTTTCACGTTTAGCATGGAATTAAGTGAAAATCGAGGACGACAAAATTATTTCAATGAAGCATTAAAGTGTTCTTGTTCAATGATCCTAAAAGGCACTTTTAAGTGATGAAAACAATACATTATGTCCAAAACGCATCTAGTTGAGTTTATTTTCAATAAATGTTGAATAAAAATGAATTTTGGAAGTGATACGATACTTAATTCTAGCATTGTGTGAGGATACGACAATAGTTCAGTATAGAGTAATTGATGAGGCTCTAATTATACATCATTTCGTACCCCAAATCGAACTTAAAATATAGAAAATATCATCAATTGTGTGCCAAATACCCTTGTTTTCTTTGTTTGTGTGTTTGCAGGCACGGATATCGAGATGACTTGGAAATCACAAAAACAGGAGAAAACGAACAGGAGAAAAAAGTCGAAGTCGGATGTAAATTTACCAAAATACCCTTGAAGAATTGAAGAATTACAAGAATGGTCCCTCAAGTTTTACAAATTGACACTTTATACCCCTCAAATATCACAAAGTAAATTGGGGTCCCTAAAGTTTGAATAAAGTACAAGTTTAGTCCTTGAAGTTTGAATATTGTGCAAAACAAGCGGTTATTGAAGATCTACACAAGTACAAGGACTGATTTTGCAATTTCCCCAAAGTTAATTAACAAAGGAAATGGTTTGTTTATGTTTTTATTAAGTCAAGGGACCAAACATTCATTTTTTCAAAGTACAATATATGGACTAAACTTGCTAAGTTTGCCAAAGTATAAATAATCCAACTATGCAAAAGTTTGAGGGACTACTGGGTCATTTTTGAAAGTTAATTATAACTAAACAATGGGGATAATTCGTTTACACAAAGAGGAGGACCTAAAATGTCACTACAAAATTTTAAACTTTAAACTGAGTGGGAAAACAAAAGAGTTTACCCAAAAACGGATCAAATTAGGCTTAATCATCATAAACCCTAAACCTCTACCCCAGATTTAATTATCACCAAACAATGAGGAAAGTTCAAATTATTTTGAGGGATTTTCTATTTACCCTTTACTAAACATTCCCATTAACCCAAAAAAACGACCACTCAATCCCATGTTCCCCCCAGCTCACACTCCTCACGTTTTGGCATAAGATGGCAAGTATGGCAGAGAGATCAAAGAACCAAAGCACAAGACTTGGTCCCTACTCAAATTTAATGGCTAAGATCATGTTTACTTCTATATATTCACATGGGACATTCACATGGTGCAAGAATTCAATATCGGCATCAACACAAGCATATTCAAGATTCCAAAGGCAATTTGGGGTTTTAGTTCAGCTAGGGTTTTATTTCTAGTATCTTCTTTCACATTGTATATAAAACCTTAGTATTAGCAGCTTTGTATTCGTTCCAAATTTTGTATTTTCTAAGTCCCTTGTAATGTCAGTGAATTTTTGAATAATATAAAATTTATGTTCCATTTAGTTTTTATTTGCAATTTACTTTTCAAAGCATTTTAATTTCAGTCACTTTACTTTAATTTGCACATTTAAATTTTTTGTCTATTCATATAGTTTTTCAAGAAATTGATAAGTTGTTTGAAGAACCACAAGTTTGAACAGATTTATTGATTTAGTTGACAAATAAACCATTAAATTTGTTTGAGTTTGTGTTAAATATTGGTATGTTACTCCTTTCATTTAGTTGCAAAGTGATTTTCATAGTTTTTTTCAAAACTATTTTTCTACCTAATAAGCCAACTTATTATATGATAAGCTAGTTTATTGCACTTTTAATCTTGTATTACTTTTTTTCTGTCTTATTTTTAGGTTGAAGAAAGAAGATATTTCATTCATTTCCATCCTCTTTGGGTTCTGTTATAGAACCTCCAGCAAAGAGTGCATAAGCTCCTCTCATAAGCCCACATTAAGGTCAAAATAAGCCAAACAAGCTTGCATCAGCTGCTTTTGGGTTGGTCTGGATGTTGGTCAACCCTAGGTATAGCTTTAAACTACTTAGTTGCCTAATTCTGACCTTGTGTGAGTTTTGAGGGATTTTCTTTTTAACTTCTTATTTCATGCCTTTTTTATATGCTTATTTGTTTTTCTCTGTTGATTTGTTCATGATGACGTATAGTCCCTATTCGGGTTATATAAACCGACCTGTAAGTACTACCCATATCCATTGGGTATGGATTATGGCTGCGCAGCACGCGTAAGGCCCAGGAGGCCCAGCAAGCCGCTGTCGCACAACGGTGGATTACTTAACCAAGTCCTTCGTCACCCTGCGACAGGATAAAACAGAAGATAATATATTCTATGATTATATTCTCCTAAGGAAAAGGAGATATACACTTACCAAAGCTATGCGATAAGGATCACTCTATTTCCAATCATTATCTCTTCTTTAGGCCGCAAGAGTAGGAGGGCCCAGCCAGGACTCTCTCGGGTATAAAAGGAACCCCCAAGGTTCCATAAAGGTACAATACACACAATAATCTAAACCCTCACATATACTCAACCCGATTACTTACTCTCACGTTGGAGTCTAATCGTGGGACAAGCGCCCACGGTAAGTAATAACTGAATTTTAATATTGTTCTTGAATTTGTCTAATCGAATTGATCCCGGGTTTTTAACTGTGACTCAACTGATTTTGGTGGATTAAAAAGAAAGGTTGATTATCGATTTTAAACTAAAAATGAAAACTTGAAAATTATAAAAATAAAGTAAAACAAGTTAAAAAGAAATAAAGTAAATTTGAGATTTAATAAAAAGTAAAAACTGAATACAAAATAAAATAAAATAAAGCTTGGTAAAAATAGCGGTAAAATTAAATTTGAAAACAATTCGGAAATAAAATTGAGAAAGCAATTCGGGAAACAAGAAAAAGTAAGCTAATTCGGAAAGTATAAAATGCACTCAATTCAGAAAACATGGAATTGCACCTAATCCGGAATTCATGCAAATAAAATAATTCGGAATAATCATTCCTGAACCTAATTCGGAATTTATATAATATACCTAATTCAGAATAAATTTCTCAATATGTAATTCGGAAAGTATGCTTTGCTCCTAATCCGGAATATGACTCTTACCCTAATTCGGAAAATAGACTTTCTATCTTAATTCGGAATAGTCTGATATATGGACCTAATTCGGAATTATATATGAAGAAACAAGTCGGAATAAATTGTTATAGAAATAATTAGGAATGTTTATAAACAAGTAATTCGGAAAAATATTTAAAGATTTTACTTCGGAAAACTAGGGTTTTAAAAATCTGGATTAATGAAAAATAAGCTAAAACCAAATAAGAAAATGACCAAAAATTAAGCTAAACAAATTTTAAGAAAAGCTAATCAAGACACAAATCAAAAACTCTAAAAACACCAAATAAGCAAAATTTATAAAATCAACTTTTAAAATATTAATCTACCAAATCCACTTAATTAAAAACAAGAAAAACACAAAATAAACAATTCTCAATAAGCTATGACATCTACCACATCAAAACCATAGCATCAATGAAATAAGCACTTCAATAATCAAATAAGCATAAAGATAAAAAAAACTACATGATTAACCAAATCAACACAAGATTAAGAACAAGAAAGGAAGAATGAGATTAATATAAAAAGCCTGAATTTAAAATGAAGATTAAGATTCAATAACACAAGATTAAAGATGAAAAAACTTAAGAACATGAAAGAAAAAACTAGAGAGAGAAAGTAATTAACACATACTCCTAATTACCTTACAAAAAAAAAAACTAATTAACTACTCAT